>JBCNYH010000017.1:13547556-13569950 GCA_039654325.1 Tandanus tandanus
ATATACACACACACACACACACTTACTTTGTCTCTTTAGTCTTCTTTTTGCTTTTATTCCAACATAGGATGAAGCCGTATGTTGTGTTGCAGTGTGTTTTGGGTCACTGCATGATAAAGTTCCTCACAATTAAATAAATTCTGTAAATTGGCAGATAGAATGACGTTCCTCTAGAGGTCTACTGCTTCCATCATGAGCTCCATCTTCAATAAAGAATAAAGAAGCCCAAGCCATAACACTACCTCCACATGCTTTGCCAGTGAGCTTGTATGTTTTGGATCAACAGCTTGGTCTGGGTATTAATAGGCCAGTGGTTTCTTTCTTTATCCAGACATTTTAAATTTTCATGTGGCCTATGTTGTACAAAGACTAAGGAATTTTCCCTCTTTTTCTCAGCTTCAAAATGGTTTGTTTTCTCCCACAGACAGCTCACTGGTCTTCATGTCAGATTGAATTGTTCATATATTCAGTTATGGTCAATAAAATATAAGAACCAATGTTTTGAAAGACACCTTGATAAATTCAGAAAGCATCTGGTAAGTGTTATTTATTTAAGCACATTAAAAAGAGCAAAATTTGAACAAATTGCAAAGTCACAAATATAAGTCAAAATATAAGTCACGTATTAGCATGAGACCATTATTACAGGACTCAGAGTCAGACACACTGGACTGAACAGAACTTTGTTTATTATGGGAAAACACAAAAGTGACATGGAGATGTGGAGATGTTTGTGATGAAAGTGAAACTGTTGAGCATGTGCTTATGGAACGTAAACAATATGAAAATGACAGAGCAAAACTGAAAGGACAAATAGAGAACATAAGAGTGAAGTTTAGTATAAGAGGAATGCTGAGTAGGCCAGACGATGATAAAGACTTCAGGTATCTACTAATGTTTTTGAAAGTGACAGGACTGGAAAACAGAATCTGAGGTTGTTGGGTTTGTTTGTTTGTTTGTTTGTTTGTTTGTTTGTTTTTTCCCCTGTAAGTCATGAATAAGTCTGTAAACCAAAGCAGAGAACTCCAAACCAAAGAGTGGCGATAATGTGCTAGTACAGTCTGCCATCACTGTTAAAAAACAGTAAACAACAAAAAAGAAACTTTCCGAATGACAAATTTTATTTGGATAGCACATTTTCCACGCATACCTGTATTGGTTTACTGGGTAAATAGTCACTTACCATACCTGTATGCCAAAATCTTTCACTATTTAATATATGTAGTGAGCTTGTAATGGTGTCCAATGTATAGTGAGAATTATAATACACTAAATAGTGCACTCAGTGTATCCCATAATGCATCATGAAAACTAGGGTACAACTGATGGTCACTAACCAAGCGATATGTACCATCATGCATTGCATTCTTTTTTATGACGGCTGGCCCGAGACAAACTCAGGAGTTCTAATGCAAATATAATGGAATAAGTTATAAAATATGGAAAATAAAGTTACAAGACAGTGAAAGAAATTGATCCAAAGTCTCAAATCTGATTTAATAAAAGGCAGTGGCAGCATTTCTTATGGATAGTCTGCCAGCAGAGTTGATATTGACCTGTCCAAGTTTTGATTGTGCTACAACATTATGTAATTAATGGCAGTTGAGCTTCCTATATAGGCCTTTGTATTTAATCCCCTATATAGTGGGTAGGGGGTAGTAAATGAGTGAACAGTTTCAGACACAGGAAGTGTCTTTGCATATCTGGGCAGTCTTTAAATTGACTGCTAATCAATTTGACTTTAGTTTTAATAAATGGTTTTAATAACTAATATTAGAAAAATTGAAGTTGATGTTTGCATGCTAATATTTTTAAATGTCACTGCGGGTCATATTCAGGCAACCCAGGATAAAATTAATAGCTGACGTGTTACACTCGTTTCGTTCAGCAGTAAAAGTGGACAAATTTCACCATCCTTCTACCTCCAATAAACAAACTAGTCTTGTCTTTAAAATCACATACTTTTGTACAATTCTAGACTTTTACTGAATTTTGATGCTAACTCTGTTTTTTTTTTTTTTTTTTTGCAGAGAGGATTTCATAGTAGCAGTCCTCTGGATTTTCAAGAGTAAATCGTTTTGAAAGTAAGGTTATGACAACAGTGATAACAACAGTGTAATGTTTTTAGATTGGCAGAATTCATCAGTGCATTTGATGTCACTGTGAATAAAAGGGATAAACATTTCAGAGTTTGACTCAAAAATCTGACACCCAAATGTGTCCCTTTTAAATCTTTTACATAGATTTACATAAGATACTCAGAGTGTGTAGGAACTATGTCATTACAGTTCCTTCTGCATGCCACATGTACACACAAGATCGGGCACCAAAACTAAACACTTTTACTTGTCATTAGACCATAACTTTATTACACCAAGGTTGGGTGGTCATAAAAATGGGCTTGCAGAAAACACTTAATGTCAATTATTCACAGAAGTTGAGGTAGCATCTATCTGATTTTTGTTTCGCGAACATTGTGTCCATCTGTCTGTACGTCCATCCATCCGTGCGTGTACACGTGGGAACACTGTGGTTATATTTCACGTTCCAGTATATAACCGTGGTAATGGGATTGAATGTCTGAGTGATGGTAACTTATTCTACTCAATCTTCCCCTCCAAACTGTTACTTGTTTCAAGCCATAAAATAAAATACACTTTTTAAACAACGTAAAGAGAAGTACATGTGCCATATGCTTATGGAAGTAAACCTATCCAGCGGAATGGCATCTCGCTACCCTGTGGTGATAATGGGATTCCATTAAAGAAATTTTATTTCAATATCGTAACACTTTAAGACAATATCAAAACTTTGGGGAGGGTCAGTCATAACGTAAGGGTTACATGACATCACATCATTGATGGTGTCATCAAAACGAATTCATACTGAAACCTTGTATGAGTAGAAGTTAATTTTTTCAGAGCTCCGCTTTTAGCTTGTGCCGAAATCTTTATATCAGTTTGTTTTTACATGTTTTAACTATCACAAAGGCAGGTCAGGTGAGCTCCACATGCTCCGAGCTGAGCATAAGAGCTGTGCAGCAAATGGCAAATGTGCTTTTTAAACTCATTGAAAGTTTTAGTATATACTAAGTGGATACACAAGAAAAACAAACTAAAACAGGATTTTCTCTGCTTAATTTTTCAATTTTAAAGTATGATGATGATATTGCCCAGTAATTGTGACAAACCATGAGTTTCCATTATTTTGATTCTTTACATTTACAGCATTTGGCGGACACCCTTATCTAGAGCGACTTACAGAAGTGCTTTCAATCACTATCAGTGAGTACATTCTGATGCTGGTTCACTAGGACATAGCCAAATATACCATCAGTCAGAACTCAGTGGGCAGAAGTTTTTTTATTTTTATTTAAATATTGTCAACTCAGAATGGTGATCCTCCCATTTACCCATTACAAAGCAGTCAGTTCCCATCGTTCCCATGTTATAAACTAATTGGGATTATTTGGAAAGTGGCTTTATAGGTTTTTCTTTAATGGTACGAAAAATAAACTGAATAGGCAAAGGGAATATAAAACACTGACATATAAGCATCACATGAAATGTGTATAAATTAGTAAAATTATTTTTCTAAATATGAGTTAGTAAGCCTCAATGCATAATAATATGTATTTCATTTTTATTACTGTAAATCAAAAACCTTTTTGAGTGTATTGTGTAAAATTTAAGCTTAAGAATACTGGATCTGGCAACCCGCTTTAAAAGGACTGCGGTTTGTTTTCACGGAACTACTTTCGTGTTCCTCCGAGTACGGGGTAGTAGTTCTTAACCGACTATTTTATCGCTTATATTAATATTATTTTTGGTAACTACATCAATAATGCTATTTTTTTAGTTCCTGAAGTTTTTGTTAACATGAGTTATCTTCATCTTTTTGAGAAAATGAAAAACAATCAGCTTCAGTTTTCGACACCGATTTGATGTGCGGCCTTTTCTTTTTCATAGACGTCCGCCATCTTGAATTTTAATGTTGATGTTTTAGTGTTAGCTAAGTTAGATAGATATATGTTTAGCTTCATTTTTAGGATTTTAATTGCTTTTAATTTGGATCATAGTGAAAGGTTCGGGTCTGATTCGGAATGGCAGCCAACGACTAAGTGAGTATTTTATTTCTACCAATTTAAAAATGGTAACTTAGCCAGGTAGGTAGCCTCGGAAGCTAACTGTTAATTAGCTTGCTAATACTCTAAAATGTTTAGCGACCGATCGGTGATGCTCATGTTTATTTCTATTTACAATAAATATGAAGACTGAATGATGATCTCTACTAGACCCCGAATCTTGATTAATGCCTAAATAAAAACTATGGCTGTTGTGGTTAGCCGGTATCCAGTTAGCTAAGCTAACCGGCTTGCTAGTTAACTTTTTAACCTGCTTGAGAATAGATTTTTTTTTAAAATATGTTCTCCAAGTTCAAGTTTAAATTCTGGTTAGTAAGTAATACAGTAAAATATATTTTATTTATTTATTATTGATTTTAAAGACCACCAATTTCTTAGCTAAATCATAACAAGCTAAACCTAGCGAGGTAGCTTTAAATGATAGCTAATCGAATAACAACTTTCCTTTCATAACCACAAATTCTAGCAAGTTTATGATGTTTAATCTCTTTTGTGAGTTAATTACATACACAACTAGTTGAGGTTTACTTTCAAATTAAAATATCAGTTCTTTGAGTGTATTTGAAGTGTTTTGAAAAGGGTGGAGGAGTTTCTTTGGTATTAGATAAATGTTTATCTAGAAAATAAACGTTATCCATCTACTAACAAATAACAAAGCCATGATCTATTTTTATGTACGTCATTTTAAATTCTTTAAGATTTTTTAAATCTTACAAATAAAACAGAGACACCTGTTAAGTCTCAACAATATGCCAGGAATAGCAATATTCATGAGTATGCAAATGAGCACACGCCCATACTTCGGATACAATTAACATAAGCTTTAATAATCTAGCTAGGTTTTCATTTAGCTTATTTTAATGCCTTCTGAGTGTTTTATTAAACATAAGGGCAGGTCCACTGTAACTGAAATGTCATTTGCACAAAAGGTAATACAAAGAAGACCCATAGCTTTTACTACAAACAGAATTTAGTTATAAAAATTCATTGACATTTTAAAGACTTGAACACCAGAACAAATGCTTGTATGAAAATTGCGAGATTGAAATTTAAGTGACTTAAAGTGATTACACCAAAATTGTAACTGGCATGTCGTTAAAAATCATGTAACATTAACTTAAAAAATTTGAATCCACAATTCTATGAGTTGCATGGGAGCACATCCCTTAAGTTTTGTACAAAGAATTAACTGATGATAAGGTATTAATTGGTCCAATAAAATACAAAACTCGTTTAAAGTTTTTATAATCAGAATAATTATTTGGCTTAACTGACGTGGCATCACAACGTTACTGATGTGGCATTACTGATTTTATATCAGTATTAAGATGAAGTTTCATACTCCAAGATGGCCGCCAGTCATGTGACATGCATCTGCAGAAATATCTTGTGATTTTTAAAATTACAAATAATTCTTCAAAAAAATTCTAACAATATTTTTTCCTAATGACTAATTTTAGTTGGTTATGGCAGGAGGGGTATTGTCGTTGGCTTGGCAGCTGGGCGGGTGGGCAGCGTGACAATAACTTTGTCCGGGCCATTGCTCGGCTCATACACAGGCCAGCTTTCTGAACTTTTGCATAGGCACTCCCTATGCCTTAAAACTGTGCGTGGGGTAGCTAATTTGCATATGTGACCTTTGACTTTGGCAAAAGTTCCATTTTTGTCCTCTGTTCGCTTGAGGCGTCCTGGCTGATGGGTTACGACGTTTTATAGAACGGCTATTTTTATCAAAGGGAACTTTTTTGTGGAATTGCCCGTAACCTAATGTTACCAGGACAGGCAAAAATATTTTGTTCATCACTAACAAGTTGTCTGTTTTTATTTGCATTAAATGTTCATGAAACTCTAAACCATCTCTTTCACAGCACAGAGACTCAATGCGACTGACGCGGGCACTTTGCTGGTATGAAGTGGATCGGAGAATCCAAGAAGAACATGGTAGTAAATGGCAGACGACATGGCAGCAGGTTCAGTGAACAGCCGGGGAGCCAAAGCCGCGCTCAGCATCTTCGTCACAGCAAGAGTTCACTCAGTAGCCGCAGATGCAGCCGCCGTGAGTCATTTTATTATCCTTACCATATGCTTAAATAATTTCATCTAATGCAGGTGTGAGAATCTAAAAGACAGTGTACATAGAATTCAATAATGTCTATTCATGTTTCTGTAGCAGGATAAGTATAACACTTAATTTTTTTTTTCTAATGTGTGTTTTTTTTTAATAATTAGATATATTTATAGATGCATCAAATAGATATTTATTTTAATTAGCCATGACACATATTTTTTTCAAACAGAAATTTAACATGAAAACAAGTGATTTAATAATAATTTTGCTTTAAAAAGTACATAAAAACAATAGATAAATATCCACAAGATTAGTGTACACAGTTATAAATTGTAATGTATACCTAGCTTTTTAAAATATCATATAAGGATAATGTTTATAAAGTAAATCCTATAATAATATTTCTCTTGGTATAATGTGTCTGTTGTATCTACAGTATATTCTGAAATATATATGTTTGTTGTATCTACAGTATATTTTGATGCAAAAAATCACTCATGGTACTTAATAATAGAATAAATAAAAGTTAAATAAACGAATGAAGTATCATCCTGAGCAGAGCATATTAGTGAATGAACGAATTGTTCTGTCTGTTCAGGTTTCAATGGTGGTCCAATTGAGACAGAAAGACGCCATGTCCCATCATCAGGAATGACAGCGAAGGAACTGTGTGAGAATGATGACCTGACCACAAGCCTCATCCTTGACCCTTACCTCGGCTTTCAAACCCATAAGATGAACACCAGGTTGCTAATTACTAGTCATTTTTATTCAGATTGATTTACACAGCACTAATTAACCCAATTAATCTATTTTTTTAAAAAATGTAAAATATCGGAAATATCACTTAAGTGAACATACTCTTCCACTGTATTGAAAACATTTGATCACGCTGAGGTAAAAAAAATTATTATTATAGAAAATCAGCCTTTTTTTTCCTTAGAACAGTGCTGATTTTTGTAGATCTTTAAACGTGGACATTGTGTACAGTCTGCATGACGATGATGGATTTGTCATTTTACTCTGACTAGGTTTAGACCCATTAAAGGAAGACAAGATGAGCTGAAGGACATCATAGAGAGTTTTAAGAAACACAGCGACCTTGAGAAAGCGTTTGAAGCTTTGACTTGCGGAGATTCGTCCAGAAATCATCTTCTGTCCAAGACGAAGGCTCAGGAGAAACTCTTCAAACAACACGTATGTGTTTTTGCAGTATGGTTTTTCACCTGTGATGATGAGGATGATAAGGTCTGGGGTGTTTATTATTTACTCTTTTGATGTGATGTGATTAGGTATTTGTTTACCTGCGCATGTTTGCGAGTGATAGCGGCTTCGAGATTTTGCCTTGCAACCGATATTCATCCGAGCAAAATGGAGCCAAAATCGTGGCGACAAAAGAATGGTAGGAGAATAACATGCCGTGGATTTCATGTCCAGCGTATGAACTTGTACAGTAATTTCTTTTTTTTAACATTTGTTCAGGAAGAGGAATGATAAGATTGAGCACCTGGTGGGCTGTATAGCTGAGCTGTCAGCTAGTGAGGAGAACATGTTATTACGCCATGGCGAGAACGACTTCAGTGTCATGTACTCCACACGCAAAAACTGTGCTCAGCTTTGGCTTGGACCTGCCGCTTTCATCAACCATGGTATCAGTCACGCCTCGGAACTAAAACCTCTTATACACCATAAAATATTGCAAATGTTTAAACGTGAATGTATTCCGATAATTTTTTTTTAATTTCTTGTTACAGATTGTCGGCCAAATTGCAAGGTGGCTGTTTTTTTCTTTTTAAGTTATTACTATTATTATTATTATCATTATTATGATGATTATTACTATTATTGTCATAAAGTTAACATGCATGTCCTTGTCCATCATGTTTCATCTTTGTTTTTTCCCCCTCATTGATCAGTTTGTGTCAACCGGCCGTGACACAGCTTGTGTCAAGGTTCTTAGAGATATTGAACCCGGAGAAGAGATCTCTTGTTACTACGGTGATGGCTTCTTCGGAGAAAACAATGAGTTTTGCGAATGCTACACGTGCGAGAGGTAATTTTTTTCCCCTTTTATTATTAATATTACTTGGTAATTTGTGTGTTCCTTATTTAACACATCACTTGTTTGTTTCAGACGTGGCACTGGTGCTTTCAAATCTAAACTGGGGCTTCCTGTGACAGTTCCTGTTATTAATAGCAAATACGGCTTGAGGGAGACCGACCGGCGACTCAACAGGCTGAAGAAGCTAGAAGAAGCAAGTCAGAACTCTGACGGCCATTCTGACACTCAGGATTCACCAAAAATTCATTCATGTAAGATCAGTTGGCAGATTAAAGCTTTCATGTGGGCACTGGCTGTATTGTGGAATGTCTGGCATGTCCCAGAAGACCTGAAATCATTGACCTTAAGACATAGCTTCCTTTAATAATTTTAAATGCTCTGCATCTCCACTAGGGAGCAGGAAAATTAGCAGTATTTTGCAATGAAACATGGATAACAAACATTACCTTAATGTGTAATATACACTATATTGCCAAAAGTATTCACTCACCAATACAAATAATTGAATTCATGTGTTATAATCACCTGTATGGTGTATAAATTCAAGCAGCTAGGCATGCAGACTGCTTCTACAAACATTTGTGAAAGAATGGGTCGGTCTCAGGAGCTCAGTGAATTCCAGTGTGGTACCGTAATAGGATGCCACCTGTGCATCAAGTCCATTCGTGAAATTTCCTTGCTACTAAATATTCCACAGTCAACTGTCAGTGATATTATAACAAAGTGGAAGCGATTGGGAACAACAGCAACTCAGCCACGAAGTGGTACGCTGCGTAAAATGACACAGTTGGGTCAGTAGATGCTTAGGTGCATAGTGCGCAGAGGTCGCCAACTTTCAGCAGAGTCAATCATGTTAGACCTCCAAACTTCATGTTGCCTTCAGATTAGCTCAAGAACAGTGTGTAGAGAGCTTTATGGAATGGGTTTCCATGGCCGAGCCAGTGCACCAGTGCACAAAGCAAGGTCCATAGCAAGACATAGATAAGCGAGTTTGGTGTGGAAGACCTTGACTGGCCTGCACAGAGTCCTGACCTCAACCAGATAGAACTCCTTTGGGATGAATTAGAGCGGTGACTGCAAGCCAGACCTTCTCGTCCAACATCAGTGTCTGACTAATGCACTTCTGGAAGAATGGTAAAATATTTCCATAAACACGCTCCTAAACCTTGTGGAAATCTTTCACAGAAGAGTTGAATCTGTTATAGCTGCAACGGGTGGGCCGACCTCATATTAAACCATATGGATTAAGAATGGGATGTCATCATGGCTCATATGCGTGTGAAGGCAGATGAGCGAATACTTTTGGCAGTATAGTGTATATACTGTATAATAAGCCCCACCTACTGCGTAAAGTATTCACAATGGTGGTATTCAGTTCAGTTAGGTTGTACTTTGACATTGTTACAAAGTAGCTTTACATAGTAAACAAATTTGTTTAAGCATTTAAACTTAATTTAAATATCTGTCTATAAATCCTTAATGTTCTAAATCCTGTACATTCCATGCAAAGTAGGTGGCATTTACATCCTCAAACCGATAACGATTATTACAAATTAGACCTAAACCAGGAGAGGGTCACTCTTTTAATTCCAAGGACATTTTCAAGGAGTTTTCAAGGAGAATTGTATGAGCAACAGTATTATTTATAGATTTTTATATATGTATGTATGTGTGTGTAAAAAAATATATATATTTTTTTTGTGTGTGTGTGTGTGTGTGTGTATATATATATATATATCTATCTGCGCTAAGGTCAAGTAACACAAGCAAGGAGACAGCCAGTAGCTGTAATTTAAAAAAAAAACTGCATTTTTTAATACCTTGGAGATGAAGGGGATGTTTGACATTGGTCTATATTTGGGCAGCTGATGGGAGCCAAGGTCAGGTTTTTAATTAGAGGTTTGTTAAGAAGTAGAAGATTTAGGTTCATAACAAGTGCTAAGTAAAGACTTAATTATGTTTAAAGAGCTGGTGTATAGATACACCCGTGGATGCGCTGGGACACATCATCAGTGATGTATCCTGAGATCATTGGGTGTTTTGGGTCTCGCAACATCAGACACCCTCCCTCAGGTGACCCAGCCGGGGCTGATCAGACCCCGACTTGTATCCCAGCAACATTGACCAACTTCTTGGACCTTTTAATCTAGATCCACCTAGAGGCTCTCTCTGAAGCCTCTGTGGTGAACTTGATGGCTCTCCTCTTAGCGGCTCCTGTGATGCCAAACAGGGTGTAAATCTTACAAAGGGAGTGGGCAGCAAAGTGGTACTTAAGTTGCTTGCGCTCATTGGCCTCCTCCATGCGGTCCTCCCAGGGGACTGTTAACTCCAATAAGAGGACTTGTTTAGAGGAAGCAGATGTTAGCTCCAGGTCTAGTCTCAAGGAGGTCGGTGTTATGCTCTGGGAACTTAAGCTGCCTGCCCAAGTCAACACTCAGCTCCCAGTCTGATGCCGATGAGAGTAGGCTGGCTGCTGATGTTGGCTGTGCTCGTGGCTTCTCTCTCGCTTTCACGAAAGCTATTGTCCTCTGGCCTCTGGTGTGTTTATTGTTGGCCACTGCAGCGGAGATGCTTTCAGCCACTGTCTTCAATATCTGATCGTGGCGCCAACGGTAGTGGCCTTCACCGAGGGCTACTGGCAGCTGCTCAAGATATGTTCCAATGTGACCCTTCCTGGACAGAAAGAACATGTTTGAGAGGTCCCTCTTTCCCCAGACGTGCAGGTTGGCTGTACTGGGTAACACATCATAGACAGCTTGGATGATGAACTTCATACGCTGTGACTCTGCCTTCCAGATGTCATTCCAGGTCAGCTTTCTCTCCAGTGCTCCCTCCCATCTCGTTAAAGGCCCCTGCTGCCGCTTGCATACCATCCTGCTAGTCCTTTCATCCTCAACGCCTGCCCCCACCTCCTGCAGGACAAGATGGCATCTGTCCTTGCCTTGGGCCAGGTTGCACCTTGGCTGTGGGATGGCTCCCAGCCCTGCTCGCCCAACAGCCACCGTGCCCAACAGTGCCTTGTGTCTTAGCCGGGTCTCCGCTAGCTGCAGCCCCTCTTGAGCTCTGAACTTCCTGCCAGACTTTACCTCAATACCTGCTGATGCAACTCTGGTTTTACTGGAGTCTCGATAGCCTAGTACCTCTCTTGTGCCGGAAACCCTGAATTCATCTTCCAGACTACTGAAGGGAAGTTGTAGTTTGTTACTCCTGCCGTACAGAGCTGCACTAGTGAGACGGCAAGGCAGACCCAGCCATCTTCGGAGGTAGGAGCTGATCTTTCTCTCCAGGGTCTCTACCATAGACAGGGTCACCTCATACACCAACAGCGGCCAGAGGATGCGGGGCAGAATGCCATGTTGATATAGCCAAGCCTTGAACCTACCGGGTAGGCCAGGCTTGTCTACTGCGGACAACCATGCTTAAAGCTTTTTGAAGGTAGCTTGGACTGACGCTGTGTCTCTGAGACTGCAGTCGAAAGACCTTTCCTAGGCTCGTGACTGGTTTCTCAGTGATAGATGGTATTGTCTCACCGTCAACAGAGAAGCGAAATTTGTCCACCACTTTTACTTTCTTCAGGACCATGGCCGTGGATTTTGTTGGTTTACAACTCATCCTAGCCCAACGGATGAGCTTTTCCAGGCCCTGTAGGATCCACCTGCATCCAGGCACTGATGTGGTAACCGTCAGGTCATCCATAAAGGCACGGATGGGGGCTGTCGAATTCCAGACTTAGACAGGAGGCCTCTACACTCCGCCTCAGCTGCCTTCACCAATATATTCATGGTAAGGGCGAACAGGATAACTGAAATTGTACAGCCAAATATAATCCCTTTCTCCAGCCGGTGCCAGTTGGATGTTATGCTCCCTGATGTCACTCTCAACCTGAAGTTCCCATAGTAGTTCAGGATGAGCTCCTTGATCTTGCAGGTTATGTGGTGTCGGTCTAGGGTGGCTTCCACCAGCTTATGGGGGATCGATCCATAAGAATTGGCTAGGTCCAACCAACGCACTGCCAGTTCTCCATTCCCCTCCTGTGCCTCCCTGATCAACTGGGTGACTACCCCAGTGTGTTCCAGGGCCCCTGGAACTCCAGGGATGCCACCTTTCTATACTGAGGTTTCAATGTACTTGTTCTTAAGGAGGAAGTCTGTCATTCTTCTAGCTATGATGCTAAAGAAAACCTTTCCCTCAACACTGAGGTGTGATATAGGGAGTGGCCCCCCCTTTGCTAAATCACTCGCAGCAACTTCCAGTGGATTCTGAGAAGGTTTGAGCAGCGCTTGTACACCTTATATGGTACTTGACTGGGGCCTGGAGCAGAGCTGGCTCTGGCTGCTGTTACCACCTCCTGGACTTCCTTCCAAGTGGGTTCTAAGGTGTTAAACTCCTTAAGCTTAATGTTAATATTAATAAGTTAATCTATATATGAAATCCACTGTGTGTCTGTTTCTGTCTGTCTGCTATAAATTTGATGGTGTCAGCATGTACGCATGCAAACACATTCTCATTTTGCCTAGTGGCATGTTGGGAAGTTAATTAGTGTACATATTTTTCCCTATAACACCCGATGAGTGTGTAAATTGTACATTTCTGATGCATGTCGTAGGAACATAGATCAACTGGTAAATTGAGAACTTCGCCTTTCGGCTCAGCTCTCTCTTCTCCATGACAGACGGGTACAAGCTCCGCTTTACAGCAGAGGCTGCACCGATCTGCCTGTCGATCTCGCATTCCACCCCTCTCTCACTCGTGAACAAGACCCTGAGATACCTAAACTCCTAAACTTGGGGCTGGACCTCATTCCAGACCCGGAGGGTGCATTCCACCCTTTTCTGGCCGACATCCTTGGACTTGAAGGTGCTGATTTTCATCCCGGCCGCTTCACTGTGAATTTCTCCAGTGAGAGCTGGAGGTCCCGGCTTGATGATGCCAAAAGAACAACGTCATCCACAAAAAGCAGAGATGAGAATTTGTGGCCACGAAACCAGAACCCCTCAACATCTCAGCTGCACCTAGAAATTCTGTTCATAAAAATTATGAACAAAACCGGTGACAAAGGACAGCCTTGTTGGACTCCAACCCTCACCGGAAACAAATTTGGCCTGTTGTTACCCATGCAGACCAAGCTCTGGCTCTAGTGGTACAGAGACCTTATTGCCCATAGCAACAGGGCCGGTACACCGTATTCCCGGAACACACTGTAATGAGGGTGCAGGTGATGATGCCTAGCCGTAGCAGCCATTAGCAGAGCTCCGGAGCATCAGAAATAGGCGACAGACAAAGTGGAGAGATTTCTACACTGTGGTTTACTTGGCAAAAAGATACTGTCGACCATACAGCCTGGTCTTACGGCGCTACAGATACTATTCGTGCACACACAAATAAAAGAACAGGCGAATTACCTCCTGCACAGACTTGTTATATGAAAAACGTATAAAATTGAGACTGGATGTGTAACATATTAAGAGAGGCACACTACTACAGTGCAACACAGTGCAAAAGAAAGAGGTGCCACCTTGTGGTTTAAACCAGCATTACAGTTGTACTCTGACTGTTACAACACCCCACAAGATAACCTGAGGGAATCCAGAGGTGCGGCCCCCGATGACCACGCATTGTTGCAGAGACATGTCAACCAAGACAGTCCTACAGCATCCAGAGTCCTGAGATATTTAGGGCACATACGTGTTTTCTGCAGCACGTTTGGCCTGCTGGTACCTGTCTGCTGCCTTGGGAGTCCCACAGGCCAAAAAGACTCTATAGGCCTCTTCAGATGTACGGCTCCCCTCACCGCAGGTGTCCACCACCAGGTTCGGGGGTTATCGCCACAACAGGCACTGATGACCTTCTGGCCACAGCTATGGGCTGCCGCTTCAGTAATGGAGGCATGAAATGTCTCTTTTGGGATGTGGTATTAGCTCTGTTGGAGGTGGGAGTTGAAGACCCTTCTGACCAGAGACTTTGCGAAACGTTCCCAGGAGACCCTAACTACATGCTTCGGTCTCCCAGGTCTGGAGGGCAGCCTCCCACGCCATCGGAACTGATGACACAATTACAAAGTCGATCATCGAACTGAGGCCTAGGGTGTTCTGGTGCCAAGTGCACTTATAGACGCCCTTATGTTTGTACATGGTTTTCGTAATGGACAAAACATGACAAGCACAGAAGTCCAACAACGAAACACCTTTCGGGTTCAGATTGGAGAGGTCATTCTACCAATCACACACGAACAGGTCACACTGTCGTTACCCACATGGGTGTTGAAGTCTTCCAGGACAATGAAGGAGTCCTCGTGCGGTTCTCTAACACCCCCCCTAAGGATTTCCTGTACTCAATTAGGTTTTTAACATGACAAACTAAACAGTGTCTAGACCAGGGGTTTAAAACTCATTTTCACTGAGGGACACATCACTAAATTTAAAAATGATCGAGTGCCGAATAATCACTGAACATCTATTCTAAACGGGCAACCATGCAAAATGATTAATTTAGGCATTTGTTCTCTTTTCCTTTGTTCACTTTTCTGACAACACTTAACAGTGACAAGCTAGCATGTAGTCTTTCTTGTGTCATAAATGACCAATGTAAATGACTAGCTGTTTACTTGAAATAGGCTGCCGCCACCTAGTGGAAGGATGATGAATTAGGTTTCATGGTAATGGTTGATTGAATGGTAAAGAATGTGCGATAGTCATATTCTTTGAAAGCTCTTGCGGGCCACATAAAATGAGTTGGTTGGCCAGATTTGGCCGACGGGCCTTGATTTTGACACCTGTGGTCTAGACTGTCTTTTTGATTTGTTTTCCTGTTTATTATTGGAAAAAAGTGCTTGTCCATCAAAAGCAACTGACCTCAAACTTTTGAATGGTTATGTGTGTATATAACTTAATATTTTGACATTCAGAAATGTACCATATTTTGAAATGGTCCTTTTGGTGGGACAGGCTGAACCCCTCTGGTCTATTTTTACATATATAAATGGTAATTTTATTTATTTAAAAATGTAATTCAATTATTTGGAAGTGCTGAATAAATGGTAAAATCATAAATTTTAATGGTTGGGTAAAACATTGTAACATCTAAGCACAAGCAAAAGTGCAGTTAATTAAGCCATGCTGATATTCAGCTGTGATCTTGGTTTAACACAGCGGTTCAAAAAACAAGAATTTAATAGCGGAGTTCCTGGGTAGGCATTATGCTTGTGCTAGTGGAGCACCTTATTTAAGAAACCATTAAGTTGGTTTTTAATGGCTGTACAGCATTGGTCTAATGGCCATATATATCGCACTGCTGATTGGCTGTTGTCAGGGACACAGAAATCGGTCTATTAATAACATATAATAATGTCTTTTTTTAATTGAAATTTTTTTTTAATTATAATTGAAAGTTTTCTTTTTACTGAAAAACATCCAAACAACAGCATCAATCAAATTGATGATGTTGAAAATCATCAATTTGATTTTAAAACAACATAAAAAAAACTCACAAGTATGATCAAGTCTGTTTGGCAAACAATTTTCCAAAGCTTCTATTGATTTCTTTATGAAATCATCAGTGCAATAATTACGGAACACAACTCACAAAGACCTTTCAGGGAGCTCCACTTTTAGGCTTCACCTAAATCAGTATATTATCGTGTAAGCTATATTTCGGAAACAATACAGTCAAATGTCCTGTTTGTTTTTTCTTCTCTAGAGAAACTTAATCCCAGAGATGCCACACTCACTTTTTATAGCATGTTGACTAGCAGGCTAGCTAGCTCACGCTGATTTGTATAATCCCCTTAAAGATGTTTACAATAAAAATTAGTGTCCCTTCTTTCCTTTTACATTCAACAGACGAGCTTTGACGTTCATATTCTATGTTAATCCTGAAAATTAATTTTTTTCTATTTTTATGCTAGTGATGCTAACATTACTGTCATGACTGTTTTGAAGTCACTGTACAGAGTGGTACATACAGTGATGGTTCACAATGTGATTATAGGAAATATAAGCTCTCAAAACGTTTATTTGTTTTAACAATTATTGGCTGTAAGTTACATCAAATTTTTTATGACAGAACTTGTTCGTATCTTTTTATCTTGAACCATGAAAACACATGACGCACTGTTAGGATTTTGGAATTACACACACAATGCAGTCAGTGCCCCGCTGTGTTTTATAAACCAGGTATGAACCCCTGAGCTGTCACTGCTACTTAATTTTTAAAGGAACCTGATCTGTGAGTCTGGTTTTATTAAGTTATATAAATATATTAAATCACAGAGACAGGAGATCACACATGTCGTTAGTATCACTTCGGATCTCTCTTAGTTTTATTTGTCTTACTGCACAGGTGTCTGCCGGATATTTTTATAGAAGATGTGAGGTAGTGATATCACGTCTCTGTCCTGATCTCTGCAAACACAAAATTTTACCTCTGACACTGGAGACTTCTTCCATAATCACAAAGGCTTCTTATAAATAAACAATTATACACATTTCGTTTTGTATATTATTGGAGCCTCCACCGTACAAGTTCCCATGAATGGGCTGTTCCTATAGAAAAGTATCAGAATGATTTGTAGCTATGCTGCTGTCAGAGCTGCAGTTTGTATAGAAAAACAACATCTGACCAATCAAAATTGAGAATTGCAGTGGCATGAAAGATGTTTGAAGCAAAACATTTGGACCAAATTTTCTAATTAAAGCTTTTCTTTGTTGTTTAGCATCTAGGAAGAGAACCCCCACGAGCACAAGGGTAAGTAAAGGCAGGAGTCACGATGGACAGTCTCTCCCAAGAGCTTACACATCTACCTCAACTTCCAAACCAAGTCACGCTAATAACAGGGTACCAAAGAGACTGAAACCGAGACCCTCCAAGCCTTCACTCACCAACGTAAGGTTACGGAGCCAGAGCCGTGGGTCCGAGGTGAAGCCCTCTGCCAAAGAGCCAAAAACCACGCTCTGCAGAGACATCCGCGTGAAAAAGGAGAAGGACTCACTCAGTACTTTTAACTCAGCCAGATCAAGAGACTGTTTAACACAGCACATTGCGAAGGAAAACAATCAGCCATCTTTAAAATGTCCTGCCGAATCGGAGAGTTGCACTTACAGGACTCGAAGGTCACTGAGGACTTCTAATAAGGCACAGGACGTTGACGGCGTTAATAGTAAACGGAGCACTTTCGAAAACCAAAATCTGGTCATTAAAACAGAGCCGGCGGACATGGAGGAGTACCTCTCTCACAGCTCTAGGTCGAATGAGAAAACGTCGGAAGATGTCTACGTCGGGAGAGGTTCTAACTCGCAGCATCACCAGTTTACGCAGCTTCAGCTAGACAGGAGGATAAAAATGGAAGATGAGAGCAGCGAACCGTTCACGCCAAGGTTTATGCGAAGTCCTAGTGTAAAGGACATGCTGCTGGGGTTTCCTGAAAGGCCACGCCATTGCCATTCGTCTAAAAAAGACAAGTCTAAAGGCAGCAGTCGTACTTTGGGAAAAGGGAAGAAGAAGCACAGAATTCCACACTACGATGCCGTGATTCTGGATAGCAGCACAGGGATTCCTAAGCTGACCTTGCGCCGACGTAGAGACAGTGGCGAGACCAGACCTGCTCACATGAACCCCTCAAAGATTAGCATCAAGCTTGGGAAAGATCACGAGCGTGACCAGGAAAGCTCTTATGGAGCCAGGTTGAAGAACGGGTTCAGTTCCACTTCGCGAACGAGTTCCAAACTGAAGATCCAGTTGAAACGCGAGGACAGTGAGTGTCTGGTCACGCAGACATGTCTCAACGGCGGTCACAGAATCAATCATGTGGATCAGCAGCCTTTATCGTCGGAGGAGGAGGAGGAGGAAGAGGAGGATGATTACGAGGACGATTTCATACCACTTCCACCAGCAAAACGTCTCCGGCTCATTCTCGGCAAAGATTCCATAGACATCGATATCTCCTCCAGGAGGAGAGAGGATCAGTCGTTGAGGCTCAATGCTTAACATCACCTTTTGACCCGCATGTAAATAAACTTCAGGTTAAATTTGATCATGTCACTGAAAAGAAAAACATAAAGAATCACTTGAGGTTTTAATCTCAAGAGATCTAATCTCTCTTCAGCGTATCTGTAGTACATATGATTACTCAGGATTCGAATTTCGGCATTTCCCTGAACAGAAAAACCTAAAATGGAGGTCTATAGGGAGGTGTTGGTTTTAAAATGTGTGCGTGTAAAATGTAAATTAAAAGTAGAAGCCGCTTCACAGGAAACACTAATGTTGTGAGGATTAGACAGATGTTAGATGTTTATGGTGTTGCTATAGGATAAACAAATTTTTAACGAAACACAAATATAATTGTCCTGGAAGAAACGCTAGTTCATAGAAGCAGTTGCGGGACTCAGGGTAGAAGTGCTGTTTAGCATTTAGCATTCCAGGATACTGAAACTCGGGGGGTGGAAGCTTTTCTCTTTTGGGTTGCGAGGTTATTCTTTATCTCTTGCATTTGAGAAAATTTTAACAAATTTGTTCTTTTGATGATGTAAAAAATGAAGTTAAGCAGTAAAAAGTACTTCTTGTAAACGTTCCTGAACTTTATGGTGTCAAAACCTTAGAACTCCACTGCTCCTTTTATACATTAGCACAAAAATATGGTAAGTCTCTAATAAAGACTTGTATCGTTCTCAAATTTTTCAGATTTGCGTTTACAGTGTAAAGTTTTAAGTATTTGGTTATTTATTAATTCTGTATAAAATAAGCGTATATTTTATACTAGCACTGCACAAGCAAACATTTCCATTCATATAATATATAAATGATGGGAAGTGACAACAGGCTGCTTAGATGATGAAATACAAATATGCAGTATTTTTTTCTGAATGCTGTTTGATGTAAAATTCAATATTATTTCGATCATAAACTTTGGGTGACGTGTACAATTTTATTCATGTTATTGACAGTGTCAGGGGGAAAAAGCTCATCCTTACTGTCAGAGATCACAATGTCGAAGCAGACCGTGGTATGGCAGTAATCTGTGGTTTCAGGGTGGGAGGGGCATACTCGCACTCCTTTTGTCAATCCCAGCAACACTAGCCAATCACTATGTATGTTAAAGAGGGTGGATATTGCTTTGCAGCAGCATATGATGAAACAATTCACAAAAGCAAGTTCTTGAAGACCGGATATGTTCACGTATGTAAACATTTATTATGTGAAGACCAACACCTTCCCATAGACCTGCCTTACAGTGCTTTTTCTGAAAAGTAATTGTATGTTTTTTACTTTTTTCTGTAAGAAATTGTAGAAATTCCTGTCTGTAGTAATCATGCACTATGGATACAGGATGGGGGTGGGGGGGTGTTAGATAAATTCTTGAATTCATCTTTCTATATTGTTAAAAATGCACTTAAAACGGATGTTGTATTGGAGCTTGTAAATATTTTGTATAGTAATGATATTTGCGTGACATCAGTCTGCTGGAATCATTCGAAGAATCCAATCTGATGAGTCATGTAGCACCATAGGATTTTTTTCCCGTCACACACGTGGATATGCTTTTGTGCGCTGTCGTATTGTAAGCGTATCTACGTAGCACAGAACTGACATTGTTGTTTTTTTTTTTTGTTTTTGTTTTTTTTTCTTCTGAAATGTAATTGGTGCTGATTCTCTTCTCCATGGCGTCTGAGCGAGCAGGTCATGGCGAGAAATGATTGTGTGTGAATTATAATATATGGTGTAGGATTTGTGATATGGCAGACTTTGATGCCATAGGTGCTCATACGTTGGGACTTCTGTGAATTTATCACCATCAGGTAACATTCCACACACGATGCGTTTTTTTTTGTTTTGTTTGTTTGTTTTTGTTTTTTTGAACCACATTTCAACTCAACTCCTCGATATACTCTGCTGGATATTTGGATCTCAAGCGTACCTCCATAAACTGAGCGTATTTCATAAATATTCACGTATGGCATTATCGTTTGTTATGATGACAAATATGGGCATATGAGCATGATTTGTGAGCGTTAATGATCATGTTCTCATTCGATACCTCTTCCCTGTAAATGTTAAACCTAATAATAGCACTAATCGTTGCAAAGTCAGAAAGTAGTTCACAGAGACCGCTATTGAAAATTCACACAAAGCATCATGCTTTTTTTTATGACCGCACTCTCAGCTATCTGAAATATCTTTAAATTAAAATGACTGGGGATGCTGTTAAAGGAAAATAATCAACATTGAGATGGTGTAAAGCAGTACAGCCAGAACAGTGTGGAAATATACTGAGTTATACCATGACAATTAAGTTATTCCATGAAATCAAGTTGTACATGACCTGAGTTGGTTATCAACCATGTATGATGAGAGTGGGCGGAATAAGTGTTTTGTTATATCCACATCTACTCGATTGTAAGAAGCGATTTTAATATTTGATTCAAGTTTTTAATTATACAAGTTAATTTCTGCCTTGCAGGCTACGCAACATGTCGAATAAATAAACACAAACAAACCAGCAAACTGACAGTTTCTTCAGTGCAAAATTCTATAATTATTATTAAAACTTATGGTATCCTTACCATCAAATGTGGGGTTTTTTATTTTTATTTTTTTTTTGAGTTTTATTATCAGAGAGTGTAGGTTCAGGAAATTGCTGCGTCAATTTGTTTTGTTATGAGCTTATATCCTAGTAGTAAAGAAACCAATCAGAACACACAATAACTCATATCCAGTGGGTTTGGCTATAATAAAGTTGATTATTTTCCATTAATATCACTTCCTAAAGTCTTTTCGCCCTCTTAAACCATAGCAGTGAGCAATTCCGTTTATTTCTTAAAGATTGACACATCGTGTTAAAAAAAAACAAACAAATAAATAAATAAATACCACTTAATTCAAAACAAGTAAGTTCTTGTTTTCACTTGGGTTATAGCAGCTACAAATTGTTGATCCCTTATCAGGAATTAAAATGTAAAGAGTAAACGCTTCTGTTCTGAAGAATTAGGGAAAAGTAATTATTGTTACCGAAACTGGAGACTCCTTCCATAAATCTCAAACGTCTCATCACGGATGAACATTTAGGCACTGTTATTATACGGGCGCGTGTAAATGAAATTTGCTTACTGCTGCGCTAATGTTAAAGTCGCTGTTATAAAATAAAAGAATCCACACCTTCCGACCAATCAGAGTCCATAAATGAACAGCGCTGTGATTCATGAGAGATCAGAAGAGGACTCATTCCTCTGATAGCACAAGATGCCTTGCGTCTAGGCCCTGACATGTCCAGTTGTTCCTCTGCTGGTGGATGCGATAGAACATATCACATGATGCTTAGAGTTGAACGCATAACCGGCAGTTGGGAACTGGACTGCGTCCTGTCTTCCCACATATATTTCCCCCCTCCTTGCATCTTCACCATTTCTTATCTCTGTAAAGTTCAGATTCCAGCTTTGACTCTACGTGTATATAGTTGTTTATAAGGGGATGGGGTACAATTTAAATAGAAAAACAAATGTGGCAAATGTGCAAAGAGTTGTCCACTATTTAAAACTCATTTTTATTTAACATTTTTGAATACTTGAAATGAAGATAAAGTCCCATTGAGGAAAGTAAAGCTGTTCAGTGTCCTGCTGTGAGTGTGGCTCAGTGTCTGAGTTGTGTTTAAACATCTCAAGCTTTCTTTAATGGAGGCAGAATCATATTCTTAAAGATTCCTGAAGAACAGTTTTGATTCTAGATATTTTTTTGTCTGAATTAGTATCGGAGTATTTAAATGCTAAAGGAAAAAAAAAAAACCCTGCTGCTGGAGATTATATTATATACAGTATTGTGCAGAGAAGATTATACACCACCACTAATAAACAAAAACACTGAAAATACCAATCTTTCAGAAAATTTGTATTGTTTTTACTTTTGCGTAGCATGAATGAACTTCAAACCATATTGAATGGTTTAGCGAGTGAAGAAATAAAAAAATATGTGCACACCATGCCTGAAAAGTTAAATGCTGTAATCAAAGTAAAGGGTGTCCACAATAAATATTGACCTTTTTTTTCCTCAAAAAAAGAGATTATTTTTGTTATTACTATATATTGTTGTTTGTTTACTTATTCTCATCAATATGATCCAATATTACATGAAATAAA
>JBCNYH010000017.1:13572805-13585646 GCA_039654325.1 Tandanus tandanus
GCCTTCGTCTTGCAGGAACTGCTGACACACTCCAGCCACATGAGGTCTAGCATTGTCTTGCATTAGGAGGAACCCAGAGCCAACTGCATGTCGGATGACATCTCTGACTTGTAAAAGTAAATGGACACTCGAGCTGTTTAATAGTGAAAGTAGGAACAGTTCCACACACAACTGTGTGTTCAGAAGAAAACCACTTGTTAGTGATGATCAAACTGAAAGGCATCAGTTTATTGTGCGGTGCATAAAGATCGGATTCTGGAGCAATAGAAAAAGGTCATGTGATGTGATGAGTCCAGATTAGCCCTGATTCCGAACACTGGATGTGTCAGTGTAAGAAGGTAAGTACATGAAGCGATGTACCCATCATGCACTGCACGCACTGTACAAATTTTTTCCGGTAGTGTTATGATCTGGGGTTAATTCAGTTGGTCAGGTCGAGGCTCGGCAACATTATGTGGCAATAAAAGGAAGTCAGCAGATGATCTGAATGTACTCAATGACCAGCTTATACCATCAAGGGACTTTTTCTTCCCTGATGGCACGGATATAAAATTCGGACTCAAATAGTAAAAGAGTGGTTCAGGGAGCACGAGGAATCATTTTCACACATGAACTGGCACCACCTGAAATAGTCCTGACCTTTACCCTGGTGAAAGTGTTTATGTGCTGGAGAAGACTTGAAGCAGTGGTTTAACTCTCATCTGTCAGTCAACTTAAGATCACAGTGAAAAATTAATACAACTCTGGACTGAAATGAAAGTCGTGATGTTGTATAAGGTTATCGAAACAATCCCACATTGAATGTGCGCCATAATCAAAGCAAAATTTACATTTTATTTGTTTTTCAAAATTCATCATTTTAAAGAATTTTCCTCCAGGAATTTGATTAACACAGTAATCCACTTGGTGGTGCTGTTTTCCTCTCTGTAACTCTTCAGTCAAGGAGATGTGTGACATACAGTGATATTGATGGTTTTGTGTGTTTGCATTTCTAATATTATGCATTTTATTTTTGCATTGTTGCTGAGAAGTTCGGCATTATTGATTCCTTTGTGACGTATTCAGACAAGTGAAGGTGAAATATTTGACAGTAAACAATGTAAAAGTTTTGTGTCTTTGCTGGGTAAGGAAGAGAAGCTCATCTCATATTTGTCTGCTGAGGGATTTCTTCTTGTCATTGACTCTTCCCTGAGGCCTTAACACGCTTTATAAACTGTGATATAATCCACTCTGCTCTTTCCTGAAGTCTCTCAGCTCTCGGATTGTGTTTCTAACTCATGCTTGGAGATGAGGCAGGAGACATTTCTCTACTCTCTGGAGTGCACAGGATTTATTTGTTCTCTCTCCAACTCTCTCTACTGGACAGGAACAAGGAACAAACTCTAACTCTTAATGTGTGCAGCATTATAAAAGGAAGTATTTTGTAGTATTTAGCATTTTTTTTTTGGTATTTAGAGTGTTTATATGAATGGCAAACCCCTTACGGATGTTACATTATGAGATATTTTACTCGGATAGTCTTTAGACAGCTGCCCAGAACATAAAATATAGAACATAGTAAAGTTAGCATTTAAAAACGTCTCAGCATCTCAATGTCTAAAACATCTCCATTAACAAATAATACATCAAAATCCTCCCAAATATAGCATCTGAAACATCTCTGTAAAAACATCTAAAAATCTACAATTAAGCATTTAATCTTTGATAGCATGTAGACCCATGAAAGAGCTAAAATTATTCTATCATTTAGCAAAAAATACCCGGCTGTTGTGGTGAGGTAAAAAAGATAGACGCTGCAGTTTTTACATCACTGTATCAGGTAACTCATGTCAGGGTATCAAGAAAATAGCCCCGCAATGGGGTCAATACCCCTCAGCCCACATGCCATATTATATAAACTAGTCCAGTCCCAAGATGGATACCAAAAATAGTGATAAGCAGTAATGGCGAATTTGGTTTAATGCACAGAATGCAAATTTATGATGCCAGCTGTTGTGGACATACTGGATATTGCACCATGACAAATATCGGTAGGTTTGTGTAGTTACACAGTCTCAACATCCACACCAAAAATGGTGATGATCAGTGCTGGGGGTTTTGAGTTAGACGGACGGACGTTGTGCATGTTAAAAAAAAAGGCTGAGAGGTAAAAATGTAATGTACTGTAACTGCAGGGTCACAAAGGCAAAGTCTAAGTCTGTAAATATAAATTTAGCCACTCAGTTGGTTGTTTGAAACATCAATCATGTGCACTTCTTTTCAGAACTTAAACAATGATTTTTTAGTTTTCCTCAAGGTAAAACTTTTCACCAATGTAAATGTCTGTAGGTTTATTTTTAGACACTGTAAATAAAGAAATTTAGCCAATTTGAGGCAATGGGTGGGTTCATAATGTTCAGAAATTACCCTGGGTGTAAACCTAACCATTAGAAGGTAATGAGTTCAAATCGCAAAACCAGCAATCTGTCTTTTTGGAGCCGCTGAGTAGAGCCAACATCCTTCAACGGCTCTGCTGTATCCTGTCTCATTTTTACTTCATGCTTTGTATAAAAAGCAACGAGTTGAAACATTGACAATGAGAAGCCATCTGAGAAAGAACAAACCTGATGAAGAAACACACAACCACACGACCAAACCCCCACATGATCATCCAATGATCTGTTAAATATTTACAGCGCCTTCCTGCTGCTCCTGTGCGCCTTGGATACAGCTGTTCATCAGCGTTTTCGTTTGATCTGGTTTTCCTGTCTAAACTTTCTTCTCAAATGAGGTCACATTTCTGTATTCGTTTTAAACACAGTGTGCTAAAATGGATGCTGGTGTAGCTGCTGCTGATGTGTTTAATTGTTGATTTCACCTTTCTGATCGTGTGGGGTTTCACACCGTACTGCTGTATGAATAGTGGTAGTACTACTACGTTCCTGTTTCTGTGGAAGATCCACTTTGCGCTAAAATAAAACTTGGGTAAGCTTGACGAGAAATAAAACAGCATAGTAACCAACTGATGTAAAGACTGGTGACCGAATGACTGTTTGTAACGTGAGCGATCAGAAGCACTAGCTTGATTTTTGGGCATTTCATTAGATGATGTGGACAAAACGTATGATATGTTATCCTAAAATTTATTTAAAAAATAGACTGCAGGGGTCCAAAGCTCCCACGGCCTAGGAATGTGTATTTTAAACTTGATCTATGTCTTCCTTAAACCAAAATCAAAACTGTTGTGTTAAACAAATGAAGTCCAGCTGGCTCATTAATAATGCACGGATTTTGGTGTGCCCCAATCCAAGAAAAACTTCTCGCCCTATCTCTAAGGGAGAGCTCTGCCACCCTGTGAAGGAAGCTCGTTTCAGCCGCCTGTATTCTCGATCTTGTTCTTTCGGTCACTACCCAAAGCTTGTGACCATAGGTGAGGGTAGGAACGTAATTTGACTGGTAAATTGAGAGCTTTGCCTTTCGGCTCAGCTCCTGCTTCACCATGACTGACCGGTACAAGCTCCGCTTTTCTTCTCTCACAAAACCATTCCATATGGTTTGAAGTTCATTCATGCTATGCAAAAGTAAAAAAATTACATTTGCGACACCTTTTTAATTTTTCAGAAAAATTGGTATTTTCAGTGTTTTTGTTTATTAGCCGTACTTTTACCTCAATAAACTTGTCGGAATGATTTTTTAGTTCTCATTGCATTGTTCAACACATTTTCACCAAAAAATTATACAGAAGTAAATTTTTACTTCTTTTTATTAGGAGCCCTTTTAGACGAAAGTGGTGGTATATAATCTTCACTGCACTCTACTGTACATCAGAATTAAATCCTCATGATGCTTCTGTGATGCTCTTTTTCCATTTCTTTCTACCGATTGTTTAAGGTGTTTTGGGAACTCTGATTTGGAAGAAGATTGCTGGTATTGTTTGTGCTGATGAGTAAAATGTTGCCCTACTGCTTCTGTGATGGTGAGGATGATGATGGCACTGGGTGAGTTTGTTTGTTTTTCTCCCCGGCTGAGCCTGTAATTCATGGTAGTCCCAGTGTGAAACTGAGCACGGCAGACCCCCTTTTCATCCCACCTGCCCACCGCTGCACCATGGGAGCCTGTTGCCATGGAGATGTTCCCAGTTCCCTATCATTCGAAAGCTCTGTGTTATGAAATTACACAGTGGAAAAAGGAAGAACCACAACAAGCACGAGCTGAAAAAGAAATACTGTGCATTCTTTAAAGTGACTTGAAAGTTTTTGTTATTTATTTATTCATAAATAATAATCTATTCTTTGATTTTCTTTTTCATTTGTTAAAAACTCTCTCCTGCCCCCCACAGCCCCCACCTGCTTTAATTAAATGCTTTGTTCTGTTTTCATTTCTCATGTTTGTCACTGACCATTTCAAAGCTTCTGTTCGATACTCCCGTTTATGAACAAATTGGAGAACGTTCCGTGATTATGGTTCTACACACAAGTACCTCTGTTGAAGAATCTCCTCTTTCTTCCTAGCAAATAAACAATGACAGATATAACGCAAAAATATTTATTTTTGTTTAATAGCTAAACCTTCTGGCTTTGTGAAACATACCAGGGGTTTCTTATCAGCTACAAATTTGCCAGCTACAAACTTGTTTATCTTTATTGCATCACTTACTGACTCCTGTATGGCATTTAGTCCCCCCAAAACTATTGCCACCCTTTTAAAACAAATTCTAAAATGTAAAGGTCACTGGAGAACCCAATTAATGCTCTTTTTTCCTCCCAACTAAAAATATTCTTAAAAAACATGATTTCTAAAAAAAATTTAATAAAGTGTGCATGGTAATTAACCTGTTATAATGCATTATAACAGGTCTTTTACCCATACAGACTATACAGAAAATTATACACATTGTTCCAGCCATGCATGCAAAGTCATCACACTTCATTGCAGTGTCAAAACATTTTCTAAGAAGGCCATATACATACGTTATAATGCATTCGTGAATGCGTCCTGTTGTGTTGCCAAAATGGCATGGTGGACTGCACAAGATTTCTGATGGTGTGCTGTGGTTTCTGACACCAAACAGTTCACAGTAAATCCTTTAATTCCTGTGGGTTTGAGGTTGGAGCTCCATGGCTTCGACTTGTTTTTCTTGTACATTTTTCCTGCTTCCAACACATCAAGTTCAGTTGCTGCCTAATATACCTTACCCAATGAAAGATGCCACTGTAATGAAATAATTAAAATTATTCATCAAAGGCGAGGTGGATCTTGGGACAAGAGGGAACCATTAAATTCAGCTACAGTCACCAAACCTGAGGTGCACTAAAAGGTGATTTTTATGGTTTATTTCTTACATTTTTTAAATCATTAGGGACATGGGTGAGCTCGAAGTACATGTGCGACCAGGTGCAGAGCTTGTAGCTTTGTCTCTCTTTAACTATTTTAAAGATATATAAAGAAAATAAATTAAAAAAAAACATGACTTTAATTTTATTTTACTATTATTGAGTTTATTTTTGATCCACTCAGAATAATGATTATTAATTCCTTGATAGCAAACCAATCATGTGCACCGTACCCATGTAGTGTATATACTAATCACTGTTATTCAGTTTACCTCTCAATGGTTTTAAAGCTATGGCTGATCCGTGTATATCTGAAATTCAGTGTAATTTTAATTTAAGTAATGTAATCGATTCTCCTGGCTTTGGTTTAAACACTAGTTTATTATGGAAATGGCTTTAACAGGAAGTGCTACCAATAATGGCGTAATGTTTAGAGAAGTGGGTTTGGAACTCAAAGGTCACTGGTTCGATTCATGAACCAGAAAAATGTGTATTGGCAGAGGAGTGAGCAGCACCTTCCTTTTCGCCACCTTCATGGCTGAAGTGCCCTTAAGCAAGGCACCTAACCCGTAACTACTCTCTGGGCACCGCAGTGTACGGCAGCCCACTCCTCTGAGTGTGTGTGCTCACTTTGGATGGGTTAAATACAGAAGCCAAAAGTTCCTTGCAGGATTAATACAGTATATCAAAATCAAACAAAAAAGATCATCATCTTTCAATCACATTTGGAGCAAAATTATTGAAACTGATGAGGAATACCTAAAACAAATGGAACTTGTCTTCGAGGAAAATTTTAATTTGTCTCATTCTCTTAGAATGTTTTGTTTTGCCCCTCGACCCTGTCTGTTATCCCCTATGAGATATTAGTATCATGAAAAGTCAGATCCGCCAGGCTATGAATGCAGAATATTCCCATGAGGTCTTGCAATTTCACTGATTAATCTGATTAGGTTTTAATTTATTTGTGTCTGTGTCACACGCTTTCAGCTCATTATCAAGCAGTTATTGAATCCTTGTTAAGCTCTTTATCCTGTTTGATGGGGCTGATAATTCCCTGTCCTGGGAATACTGGGCATGAGATTGGAATTGGTTCTTAATGGTAGGACAGCATGCATACATTCCCATGTAGGTGTAATGTAGTTAGAGTCTCTTCCACCTACATACTGCTATATTCCGGGTCAGTAGGAGCAAACTGGAGAACCCAGATGAAACCTATATGGACATTTTATGCTATTTTTTTCACTCACTCACATACATATATTTATATCATCATCGTCATCATCATCTTCTTCTTCTGCTTGGTCCGGGGTTGGGTCACGGGCCAGCAGCCTAAGCAGTGTGTTCCAGACGTCCCTCTCCCCAGCCATTTCCTCTAGCTCTTCTGGGGGATACCGAGGCGTTCCCAGACCAACCGGGAAACATAGTCCCTCCAGTGTGCTCTGGGTCGACCTCGGGGTCTTTTTTTTCCGGTTGGAGTTATTATTATTAGTATTATTATTGTAATTTTTATTATTGTTATTGTTATTATTATTATTATTGTTATTGTTATTATTGTTATTATTATTATTATTATTATTATTGCTATTATTTTTTTTATTATTATTATTGTTGTTGTTGTTGTTGTTGTTAAACATACTTAAATTGCTCAGAAAATATTTTAACTTGGGTATTTGGAAGGACAGGAAGTAGAAATCATGAATTCATTTGTGTGTTCTTATGTTTTTACATGTCAGGTTGCATTTGTTTAATTTTTCTCTTTAACTTCTGATGCTGTTATTGTTCGAGGCAGGGGAACATGTTGCTTCCTGAAGGTCAACAATCTGTTCCTAATGGACTTTAAGAATCGATATGCTTGGATTTTAATTCTACAAAAAGGGTTTTTTTCCCTTGTTGTTGTTGCTTTTTTCATCAGTGATAAGAACAATTTTTCATGTGATTGATATTTTGTAGGGAAAAAGCAACATATTTTGATCAAACAGGCTTATTTTAAATGTCAATAGATCCCCTGGGTCTGGGACAACTTCCCATGATGTTCTTTGGGTAACAGCAGGGATATTTGTGGCTACACGGATATAAAGAGACAGTAACACCTTTTTAAACCATTTTAGAATTTAGGATGACATTCCCAAATATTTTTCTCCTCTCTCTGTCTCTCTCTCGCTCTGTCATACACAGTCTGTCTGTCTGTCTGTCTTTCTAGTATATGATCTGTAATTTTCCAAAAATATTATACAGGGCGTCCAAAAATCTGAAAGCAATGGGGATATGCAGCTGAGAAAATGCATAGAGTGTAACGCTGAATATGTAGAGCAAGTACCGTAAATAATAAAGGTATCATCAGGTATATGGAGTTTTAGCCTACTCTTACTGCTTCCTGACTTTTCTTTTGGTTTAAGGTAGTCAAATTATTATTTGTACACATGAAACTTCATTCAGATACAGTTTTGATTTATGAAATAAGTTGATTATCTTTAACCTTTTTTCATTTACCTTTGTAAGGAGAAAGCTTTATTTGGTTCACCCTGTATGTACTAATGGACATTAGTGTACACCTCAAAGAAACAGCACGATCTGATTGGTCCACTATCTCAGGATGGAAAATCATTATTCTGACAATTTTTTCCTGTTATGCTCTTATATCTTAAATATACCCACTGGTTTCAGATTTTTTTTTTTGACATCCTGTATTATGATTTTAGGGGGGAAAATAAGAGATAGAGAGAGAGGAAAAAATTATTGGGAATGTCGTACTAAATTCTAGATTGTTTAAAAAGCCACAAATATCCCTGCTGTTACTGACAGAATATCATGGAACGTTGCCACAGATCAAGGGTATCTATTGACGTTTAAGATAAGCCTGTTTGATCAAAAATATGGAATCACTGTAATCACCAGTGTTTGTCTGTCTGTCCATGCTTGATTGTTTGTCAGTTTGTCTGTGAACAAAATCCTGATCACACCTGTGCATAGATTTCCACCAATCTTGGTTGAGACACTACCCTACCTGAGTCCCAGAAATGATTTGAATTTGGAATGTCAAGGTCAGACCAATGTCACAATGTTTTGGAGGTAGAGAGCTTATAACTTTGAAAAGAGTGCTGATAGAAATGCTGTTACTATGGAACACTAATAGAAAACCATATATGGATAATATATGTGTACCTTTGACCTTGAGTGACCTTGAAAGATCAATCTTCAAAAATCTCAGAAAACCTTTCAAAAAAGTGTTAATTTTTTAATGTCAGCACACTATATTACATATCATGTAACGAGCACGTGTGTAATTTAAACCAGTACTCATACAGGAATAGTTTGCTATGTTATCCATACAGAGATACCTTACACCCTGTAAATGCTTTCTAGTTTCAGTTGTTTTTGTCCCTAGTAAAAAAAAACAAAAAAAACTGGAATGATATATTTGGGTAAAATGAGTGCAAGTTAAAAATACAGGTTTAGCTTTAAAGGTGAGAAATACTGTAATTGTCTTCACCAGCCCCATGGCTGTCTGATGTAATTCTTGTGTGTGCTGCCGTGTATGAATTAAATCGTTTTACTGTGTGCATATTTCATCAAAAATAATGCTACAGCAGAGCATAATCTTAAATCATGAAAGAATCCAAGTGAATCATAAAAATCCCTGCAACGTATAATCATAGAATCTGGTGTATGTGACGGACTGATGCAAATTTGGTCCAAGTCAGGAAAAGCAAGTCTTTTTTTTAACAATTTATTAAGGATGAGCCAAATGAATGTAGCAATTACATATTATGAAACAATTATGAAACTTCTAGGAAAATCTTATAGTATGAAACAAAATGATAACTATCATAACTATATAAATGACATTTTTGTATGAAAAGTTGGAGAGCAACTTGAAAATGATCTGTAGTAATTATACAGCTACGGTATACTACGGTAAAGTGCGTCTGCACATACATTATCAACCCCTCGAATATGTTTTACAATAAGGTTGTACTCTTGCAACATTAAACTCCAACTCAGCAACCTTCTGTTCTTGGTTTATTTTGTTTAAGAATATCACTGGGTTGTGGTCAGTATACACTAGTATGGGTTGACTGGAAAAGGAGAGGTACACTTCAAAATGTTGCATAGCTAGAACTTGGGCTAATGCCTCTTTTTCAATTTTTTGGAAAAATAAGAGACTGGATGTTCAATGCCATTATCATCTAACTGCAACAGCACAGCACCTGCACCAACATCAGTGGCGTCTATAGCCAAACTGAAAGCTTTGCTGAAATCTGGGGCCTGAAGGATGGGTTGTGCACACAGCAGGGATTTAACATTATTGAAGGCCTTTTGACAAGATTCGGACCAAAACAATTTCTGTTTTCCTTCAAGAGATCTGTTAGTGGGGCGGTGATGTCAGCAAAGTTCTTGCAAAACTTTCCGTAGTAGCCTGCCATACCCAGGAACCTCATTAGGCCAGGTTTGTTTTCAGGGACTGGAAAGTCCACAATACTTTGTACCTTCACTCTAATGGGAGCCACCTGCCCATGGCCGACGACATAGCCCAAATAGGTCACACTGGCCTGACCGAACTCACTTAGCTACATTGACATTAAATTAGCCTCTAATAATTTGAGGAAAACTTCCCTCAGATCAGACAAATGGGCACCCCATGTGTCACTGTAGGTAACGATGCCGTCTATGCACACTCCAACACATGACTATATTGGTACAAGCCGCTCGGGTTACGAAAGCTGACACTTCTTTGGCTCTCTCTAAGTCGAACACACCATACCCTTTCAACAAGTCACACTTTGTGATGTACTTTGCCCTTCCGATCTTGTCTATGCATTCAGCTATCCTTGGTGTTGAGTATGAGTCTGTTAATGTCAGGGCATTTAATTTCCGGTAGTCAGTGCAAAATCTGAGTGAACCCTCTGGATTTCCTTCGGCAGACCAACAGTGTAAAGAAATTGATCAGGACCTTCACGATTTTGGGAGCTTTAATATTCCTCAGAGAACTCGAATCCGAAGGTAATACACTTTCTAATAATACAGATCAAGTTGCCCCAGTGTCCCGCAAGATCTTGACCGGTACTGGATTGTTTGCACCAATAAGTGACACTGTACCCTCGGACACATAAGGAATGTATTCCTTTCTAACGTCAGACTGCTCGACCTGATGTTCAGGAACCGTATTAATGGTTTCATAAGGCTTCCTAGATGAAATAAGTGCAATAGGCTGTTTTTTCTTTTTCAGAGCATAATACTGTCATCACATGACCTTCTTTCTTGCAGTAGTAACACACTCACTTGGAGTGATTTTTCTCAGATTTCTTCTCCTGCACATTGGACTTATCTTTGCTACCGGTGGACTCAGGAGCCAAGCAGATAGCATCCATTGCATACCACCCAGAGTCTCAGGGACCATGGAAAATTCCACTCCACCCTGAAGAACATGATCATCATCTACTGTTATGTGATAGTATCGTTATCGTTATGTGATAGTATCATTATCATTTTGTTTCATACTATAAGATTTTCCTAGAAGTTTCATAATTGTTAGCTACCAGTATGTACCCTATGACAACATCACTACATTACAAGATATGATACCTGTTACAACATGTAAGATACATCACGACAGTTATATGCTTGTTACGTTACCATGGATACAGGATGTGCCTGTTACGTCATATGTAGACCACAAGCACTTGTAACGGCGTGCACATCCATCTGCAGCATCTTTTAAAGTTTCATTCATTGTGTAAAGTGTACATATACACAATACACCTAGAAGACTGGTGACTGTTTTCACACAAATAGTGTCATTAAACCCCTGGTATTCCTCGAACATGTCGAAATTAATGGTACGCCCTGGCGATTCTGTAACTGAACGAAACCAAGCTGTCAGTGGTTTGTGATCGCTCTTTTAAAATCTAATAACAAACCGACTCTTCCTGAGCTGTAGGTGGTTATTCTGCCTCAAAATCTAATAGAACATGTTCCAGGCTTTCATAAAATTGACTTGATCCTCCCACTCAAAACGAAGCTTACAATCTTTTATTTACCAGGTGCAAAATGTACAAGGAGTTTTTTCCCCTCCATTGTGTAGGTGTTAATATACTGGACGCTGTGTAAAGGCATGAGGGAAAAGTCTTGTAGGTATATATATTAAAAAAATGGAATGAAATAAGATGAATATTTTCAAAAGGCTATAAAATGAACAATGATGTTTTACATCATGGCTGTGTGCTTTGTGATGACATTAATTGTTATTTATAGTTATATTATTATTAGTTAGTTTGGTGGAGGATTATATTAGTATCATACAGAGCACTCTCTGGGTGTTGCGTTACCCTGAATAAATGATATAATCACCCTGCAATCTATCCTTTGTGTGCCCTAAAGCCTGTTTGGACGTTTAATGAAACCTGAACATCATTTCACACATTTACTTCAAGCCACTTACAGTCATAGATTTTATTATAATTTTTTTGTGCTTCGGTTTTTCCACTTGAGGAGGTCATTGCTGACGTAATTGTATGTGTTTATACACTTTAGCATTCCAAGTAGTCTCAGACTGATGATTTGTTCTTATGTGAGCACAACAAATGAACTCTGATTCCTTTAAAATGGCCCACAAGTGAACCGCACTCAAAGATTATCCCAGCATGCTTCATTTCAGGTTCATTTCGTGGTCCACTTGAGATCGTGTCTTTTGAAAACAAAGTGGTCCCTGTGTGCTTCATTTGTTTTATTTCTAAATAGCTTGCTGTCCATACATCGATGGAATTTCTAGCACGTCACAAATAAAAAGCATGTGAAATAAAACTGTAATGGATGTCCATGGGGTCATTCGATTAGACATAATGTTGCAACAATAATTATGCTACTAATTTAAAGTATATTTCTTGTCAAAGACCAGACAGATACAGGTGTGAGCGTTCTAAGAGCTGCTGCATCCACGAGCGCCACGGGACGCTTTGTGGTATTTCATGACAATTCTCTTTTTACTATCCATATTTCAGTGTTACATAGCTGGGCTCTGAGTTCATGGTGGGAATGCCGAGTGCTCTGAAAGCCTTTCAAATGGCATGAAAAAAAATGTCGTGAATGTTGAAAACACTGAGGTCTTTTTCAAATTGACTTTAACGGGACTGAGTAAGTTTCATTAAGGCTGTTTATACTGTCCATATACAGTAGTTCTTTTGAAAAGGAATCCTCATCATGCTCTTATCTAACACTGCTGGCTTTGTTGTGTCACCACAGGCAGCCATTAGTGTTTCATATTTGTGAGGGATATGTATAGACAGCAAATAGACCATTGTGTATAGACCCCTTTTACTGAAGCAGCAAATTTTGAATCATTTCGACCATTACCATACAGGAACTGTACCCAGACCATCTCTTACTTCCTTTCCCTCCTACCTTTTTTTTTTTTAATGCTATGATCCACCATCTTGATACTACCACAAACCTGAACTGTAATGTTCTGGACCGCAAAGCTTTACAGCGGGTGGTCAGATCAGCACAACGCATCACCAGGACTGAACTGCCAG
>JBCNYH010000017.1:13645251-13655391 GCA_039654325.1 Tandanus tandanus
TCTCTCTCTCTCTCTCTCTCTCTCTCTCTCTCTCTCTCTCTCTCTCTCTCTCTCTCTCTCTGTGTGTGTGTGTGTGAGAAGATAATATGAATATGAAACTGAGTGCACATTATAGGATTTGTTTTTCTGATATGTTTACAGGATCAGTGGTGCTGTTGGTTTATTTTATTATAACACAAATGAATCTGGTTATTTATCGCGTCTACGTGAATATAAGAAACACTCTCAGCCTAAATTTTGCTTTGGGTTCGCTTTCATTATTTTTTCTCTTGGATTAAACAACATGGTGGAAATACCAAGAAAATCTATGACACAGCGAATATATATATCATGTTATATTATTAATGGAAGCAGAGTTCTACCAAAGAATGAGATAATGAAGTTGCAAAAATTTTTTAGGCCCCCGCATAATGCCGACACTCTATAGTGACTGTTCGTGCATTTGTTTGTGCGTCCCCGTCCTTGTCCGGGGCTGTAACTTCCAATTTGTCTGCGCCACCTGTCTCAAACTTGGTGGATACTTGTAGGGTGGTAAGTTGGCGTGAGGTCAATGTTGGGTCACTGTGGCCTTGACCTTTGACCCCATTTAAAAGAAAAGGTTTGCCTGGGCCATATTTTCTGTATGCTTATCCTCACATATACCAAAGTCAGTGTGTTAGTTAGTCCTCTTTGCTCTGGTCATCCGGTGCAGTCTTGGGATGCTCTCATATACCAAATTTGGCATTCCTTTGGCATCTTGGGAAGAGGGAATGTCATGTTCCAACATTAGGTTACCGTGACCTTGACCTTTGACCCCACTTCAAAGAAAAAGCTTGTCCGAGCCATATTTTCTATATGCTTAGCCTCACATATACCAAACTAGATATACATCTTGTGAAGGGGAGTGTGGCGTACCAACATTAAGTCATTGTGACCTTGACCTTTGACCCCACTTAAAAGGAAAAAAATCTTGTCCGGGCCATGTTTCCTATAAGAATAATTTCACATATATTAAACTAGGCATACTTTCACATCTTATAAAGGGGGAGTGTTGAGTAACAACATTAAGTCACTGTGACCTTGACCTTTGAACTCACTTTAAAAAAAAAAAAAAAAGCCTTTCGCATAACCTTATGCATACAATATTATGTATGGCCGAGTCACTTCCTTCAAGGTTACCTTTGGTGAGTTAGAATATATACTTTGAGAAGGGTAGATTTAATCTTTCACCTTTATACCTCACCTTGACCTTGAACCAAATTACAACAGAGATAGAAAGATAGTGTCTAGTTCCTGCAGTGTCTGTGAAATTCTGTTTACATATTTTGAGTGTCTGTGTACTTCAGCCAAAGCAGGGCTTTACCAAATTTTATCTAAGTTGAAATATATAATGAACACAACATGTTCAGTACAAAAATCTGAGGTTTTAATGTTCCGTCAGCTGATTATTAAGAGTAATAACAGAGTTATAAAGACACAAACATTTCAAGTGAATCAGAAATCCTGATTTGTTCATTCGGCCAATTTCTGCTTAATATTTGTTGTTAATCTCTGTACAACTCCTGGCAAAGATGATGGAATCATCACACCTAGAGGATGTTCAAGCACTTTTTACCTTGCAGGTAGTAAACGCATGTAGATGTGTCGCAGATATAACATTAAACTATTTTTGTTTAATAACTGAATGTTTTAGCTGTGTGAAACACATCTCAAACAACTTACATGAATTTCTGTTAATTAATGGAATATAATTTTCCCATATTTAACGAGAGTAAAGATTATAGAATCTTCAGCAGCAACAACAACAAAAAAAAATCACAATTAGTACTTTGTCGCTCCTCCTGGAGTCTAAATTACCACAATAAATTTTCACTGAAGTTAAGATTTGTTGCCATGTCACTGAGTTGACCTGCCCTTACTGAAGGAAAGCTTTAACACTCTTTTCTTTCATCAAAAAACATCCAGTGCTCATGTACACCTGTGCACTGAGTGTTGAGGTAATGATTACCCCCTGGTCCTTTACCTGATATATAACCCCATACCATAAAAGATTTTATTTTCTTCATGCATCATCTTTGTATGTTTCATTAGAACAGCAGCAGATTAAAGTTCTATATCATCTCTTTGGCCACTGCAGATTCATAGTTCATCACTGAACGTCACTTTAATCCAATCATCATCGATACTCCATGGTGGCTTCTCTTTAACCCGCTGTAACCCTGTTTTCTTCTGTTTAGGTGTTAGTGCTTTTACTTTTGGCGTTTCTGCAGTAAATGGTTTCTTACAGTTGTGTTACAAACACAAGACTCCTGTTTCTGCCCCTTTGTTTATTTGTGTTTTCAATTTTCAAGACATATTGCTTTGTCTTTTCCATCCTGACGCTTTAACATCTTCCGTGATCTGTCTGTATGGTTTCCTTTTAGAACCTTTTCATTTTATTTACACACAGCTGACTGGGAACCTCCGACGACATCTGCCACACTCTGCTTTGGATTTCTTTCTTGAAGGAGATTTATAATCCTTTTTATTCTTTCAGTTGAGAACTCTCTTGCTGGAGCCATGTTTCCTTTCAGATAACTGAGTCCTACAGATTGAAACCGATTCGTTTTTAGGAATATGAAATACATGTTCGTTTACCCTGGGAAAATATGCCAATAACTTAATATAATTTGTTTGAGGCGTGATTCACAAAGCCATAATATTAGGCTATTAAATGAAAATTGTCATTGCGTACCTGTGGTTTATATATTTTCTGTAAACATTTATAAACATAGGCTTACTTTATTTGTCTGATGTGATTGCTTATTAACTGTAACGCATCTAAAACTAGTTTGTTTGCCTAAAGCAGCCTTCATGGAGATTCTGTGTGTAATTTTTTAACAGCTATCTGGGTCATTTTTTTAAAGCATTTTTTTGCTTGAGAGACCTCTGCACTGCCTCTACACTACACTGTCTACACTGTCTCTTCACTCCCTCGGCTCCAAGATCTGTTTTTAGGTTTAGCTCTAAAATTCTACACTACTGGCCTACTTCTAATTCTGCTTCATCCAGCTAAGAGTTTTTGTACCATATGACCCACAAACACATGAATTCACCAATTTATAATGTTTTTTCAAATCCAAAGACGCATCACCAGCCTAATATCAGTGTTTATTGTAAAGAATGATCTACTTTATGATTATTATTTTAGAATACATTTGTCTTTTTTCCAAAGTTTCAGTTGGTTTTAGGGAAGTAAACAGAGCTATTCAAGACGCGTGATTCACGTAGATGCAATAATCTGTGGTCTCCAGCATGAAACATATTGTAAGCTGTCCGGATTAATAAATGAGTCACGTCCATCAGTTTCATTGCTTTATTGTACAGTGTGGACAGTTTGAGTACTTAGATGAACGAGGGCTGCTTTTTTGTGCTTCGTGTCCAAGCAAAATGATGACTCGGGTGCGTAGGACCAAATTTCTGATTGTTCGTGGAAACACTTTGACTTTGCTGCATAAATGGCTTCGCTTCAGTTTTTAAAAAGTCGTGGGAATATTTTTATGTCACAGTATTCGCTGAATTTCACCCAGACTGATGGGAAGAGGGGTCCAGCACTTACAGGAACTGTAACTTAAAACACTCTTGGCTTCCTGACTTTACAAAACTGTAAGAGATGAAACCAAGTATTTAAGGAAGACTTTTTTAAGCTGTGCAATCAATTTACAGACCAATGGCTTTTTATCACTTCCATTTTTATTTTTAAATCAATTGCATAATCCTGTACTGTGCACTCAGTTTATTAAAACTGTTTTTGCACTTGGCATATTCATTTCCAAACCCCAGCGTGTGTTTGTCATGTTATCCCACGGGTATCAGCTGCTTTTAAAAGGCGCTGATGCAGCTGGGGGGATTTTTGGTCACAGTCAGGCTGTGACAAGTTTAAAAAAAAGTGTTGGGGCTTTTTTTCTTTTTTTTAGGTTATTCAGATCACAAGCCAAATGGCAAAAAAGAAAAATAACCACACTGACAACATATAGGCTACAATGCGCAGAGTGTGAAATCAGCCCAAGAGAGTGTGGCAGTGTGCGAGATGTCGACTCATCGGCACAATATTATTGGTTTACTGTAGCTCTTCTACCAGGACCAAATGAAGTCCTGTTTGTGTAGCAACTCATCTCTCTGAACACTTTCACTTTCATCATGTGATGGCATACGGATTGAGCAGTTCAGGAATGACGGGGAATTCTGGTCTGGGCTTCTTCAGGTGTTTTCCTCAATGTGATCTACTTTTGTTCTTGTTTGTGCACTGAGCAAAAATAACTCCCCATTTTAGAGATGTATTTTTCAGTGGTGCACTTCACTAGAATTATGTTTGTGTACATAAATAATTATGTACTGTTATCCAGTGTTGTACACATCACGCCTGTCAATCTTCACACATTTTTTTTTTTCAGTGCTCTGCTTCCTCATGGAAGTGCTATTTACCCACTTCTGCATACATGAACTAAGATTATTGGCTTGAGTTGCTCCGACTGACAAGGGAGTATACAGTATGTCCCTCCCATCCTCGAGGCATGTTCTGTTCTTAGACTCCTGGTCACACTTGACTGCCATATTTGAAATTGCAATCTCTTTGGACGGTAGGGCGAACACTTTTCATTTATGTTACTCAGGAGCACCACATTTTAACTTCAGAGTAGTATGGGTTATGACTCAAACTTGCACCATGGTTGACCTTTTTTTCCTGCTTGGTAAAACTCTCAGATGAGTCTAAGATACTTGCAGTCATGTAGGGTTTTTTAAACTATCCAATATTAACTGACCTATGGGTATAAGCCCCGCCCCCTTCCCAATTATCTTACGTTATCTGATTGTACATGAAAAATATTTTCAGTAATTCAAATTATGTTCCCTTTTTTAAAAAAAATCTTTTTCATTGCAGTTTTTGGCTACAAGTGATTTAACAGCCCAAATGTAACATGTTATAAATAATTTTAATGCCAATATTCATGCTAGTGATTAAATGCGATATTTTCTTTTTTGTGGCTGTGCTGTGTTTTTCATCAATCCTGTATGCAATGGAATACACTTAGTTACTCACCAAAGTCTATAAGCCTATTCAGTGATATCCACCAAGCCTGAAGAGAATAATAGTTTTAATATGTACTACATGGGAACATAAGAAAACTAAAATGAGATTTTTATGGTTTATTTTTATGTGACAGTGGTCTCACACACTCCGTTACGGTATCTTTTGAAACACATTCAAAGTTGGGGGAAAAAAAGGTTGTTGGTTGGGTGGGTTTTTTTAAATCTTGAAAGATGCAAAGGCCATATTGCTTAAATTTCTTCGTATTCCTTGTAATGGCATTTTGTTGAATTTCTAGGATTCTGCTTTTGTATGATGTGGAGAATAATTTAGATCTCAGAGGGTGTTACCTCTTCCTCGACCTGAATAATCCTTAATGTCATACTTTGCCCCATTCAACAGTTGCTCATTATTCTGAGATAGCAAACCAATCAGATTGTGCCATTCCTGTGTAGTATATATTAGTGTGTTATCATTACCAGTCAAGTGATTTATGGGAAAATGTAAAACTATTCATCTGTAGTTGCTTAATTTGTATCAATGTAAACTTTTCCGTCCACACTTTATTGTAAATTGCCTAAAGTAGTATTTTCTTCATAGAATTGTTTATATGTAAACTCGTCTATGCTTCATTCGCCTTGAACATTGGCAGGTCTGATGTGTGGACGTGTCATTAATATTTGGGACGTGTCTATTATTCCAGCCAAATGAATGATGAGTGTGGTCGTTAAATAAAATAAGTCCCAAAATGTTGATGGTGGATTTGTTTTTATGAACAATCAGAACATAACACTTTGACTTAGTGTGATATAGTTTTAAAGCACAGTTTATGAAAATTAGCTCAGAATGTGTCAAAGGTGGGTTCTGCATGGTTTGGAAATCATTGTATTGATTGTGAGTGGAGCATGAAGCGCTTTAATCACTGAGTAAGAAGAGTTCTTTTATTTTAGAAGAATTTAGTTTTTTTATTTTATTTATTAGTAAGAATGTTTGTGATTAAACTACAACGCAGATCAGGATACAGCGTTAATCCTTGGGTTGTTATAAACACAAACCATTTTTGTTATTTTATCAGAGATTGTACTGTGTAGTCGTGTTCTAACAGCACAAATGTAGCATTAACGAAATTTATTAATACACTGAATAACAGAATGCAAAAGGTTTTACGTCATGCGTGGTCCACTCTGTCAAATTCAGTCCTTTTTTACATTAACATTAACATTTTTCCAGCTTGAGCTTCATGTTCTTAATCTTCTTACATCAGTATTTGTCAGTTCTAAGAAGACCTGCTGTTAGACAATTAAACTTTTTTATATATATATAATTATATAAATGAGAGCATTTTAGTTGATATTAACATGTATTTAAATGTTCTGCTCTTTCTTTAGGTCAGTATAAACTGATATCTTTTTTCTTCAGGCAAATTAAAGGATTATTGTTACTTACATGAATAACAGGTGTTTTTTTGTTTTGTTTTTTAAGGCTGCAGTTTTGTTGTGTTTTAGCAAATATTTGTTCATTTATTACTATTTAACATCTTTATTTCCATTTTTTTATGTCTAACTATGGTCACTAGAGGTTTTTTTAACTTGGGTAAATGGATTAAATCTCAGTAACTAAACCAAGTATAAGTACACGAAATGTAATTTAAATAACCAGGTAGTTTCACTGTTTCAAATGAAATGTTGAAATTATAGCACAATGGTACATTTGTGGATTATTGTTAAAATGTACTGTGATCATAAAGGGGTCCTGAGAAACGATTTCTCTCCGCCGTGAAAAATTGTGAACCGCATATCTGTAAAAAACAAACTTTTTTTCACAACATCAGGGTTATTGTGTGTTGAATTTGTGTTGTACAGTTGCTTTGCACGGTGACTTTTAGAAACTTTAGCACAGTGTGCTTTTACACACTCAACTTGGACATTACTCCACCTCCTGATTACATGCCTCATTGGTTTTTTGTTTGTTTTTGTTTTTAAACAGTGTACATATGAGTAGACATAGACTTCTGTATATACTTTTGTAGCAACAATGTGAAGTGCTTCTGAAATAAATATACAGTTTTGCAAATTCCTTCAATTTAGGTTTTGGTTGTTTTTGTTCATGCAAAATAAGTAAATAATAATTATTCATTGAAAGCAAGGTGGATGTCACTGAATAGTCATCAAGACAGAACATTGAGGGGCCTATACAATTCAGCGATATCCACCGAACCTGAGGTGAATAATTGTTTTACTACATCGAATCAGAAATGTTTATGGATTATTGTTTTTCTTTATTTATAGTCATTTTGATATTTGAAAAATCAGAGAGGCAGGTCAGGTGAGCTCCATGTGCTCTGAGCAGGGCTAAGCACTGTCACAAACAGCAACTTTTATAGTATAGTATATATAGTATATACTATATACAGTATATACACCTGGCACATACACTCCTGGGCAAAATAAATGAGCCATGTCTGTATTTTTCCAAAATATAAATATATTGAATAAGTATGTGAATTCTATTAAATAGTTGACATGGAATTTTAGATTCCCGCAAACATTCAAGTCTCTTGGTTCGATTCGCTGAAAGTTTTTGCATCTGGAAATGTGTAAATTCGTCCACTCGTACTTGACAGCCTCCCAAAGTTCAGTGTTGTTACTAAACTTTCGTCCAACTAATCTATGTTGGATGTATGCCCAGATGTTCTCGATTGGGCTCAAATCTGGACTGTGTCCCGGCCAGAACAGGAGCTTGATGACGTTCTTGTCCAGCCAAGCTGTAGTGGCCTTGGCGGTGTGGGCTGGGGCGTTTATTAGTTATAAAAGTTTTTTTAATATAAATTAGCTGGTATTCAGACAAACCATCACCATTAACTAGTAATGATGTATTCTTGGCTGTTACCTACCTTTGCTGCTATACCTACAAATATGTAATTTCAATGTTCATTCAGTTCGGGTTTTTTTGTTTTTTTACCCAGGAGTGTAAGTATACATGAAAAATATGGAATAATATCTTTTAATCCCCACATAGCATACCAAGCAGATTGTGCTGTTCCTGTGTAGTATATACTTTGTGTGGCAGAACATTTTATTTACTGATTTATTTTTTAATCTATCTCTCTGTATATCTGTGTAGCTATCCATACAGTGGTGTTTGAAACAGTGAAGTTTGTGAATTGTTTTGTCAAATTTTGTATATTTCTCCATTAATATGATCTAAAACAGATTCTCAGGAAAAAATAGGAACCAATTTTTAAAAATTAAGCAAATATATTACATTTATAAATTAAAGAAAATTATCTAATATAACATATCTGTGAGTGGCAAAAAGTATGTGCACATTTGCTTTCAGAACTTTGTGTTGTTGGGTTTCCACGCACCTAAATGCTCAAGCAGCATTTTTTTTTTTTTTATTGGGTTAAGATCGTGTTCTTGACTTGGCGATTCCAAAACATTTTATTCTTCTTTAATCATTACTTTGTAGAAAGACTTGTATGGTTAGGGTCATTGTCCTTGTCACTTTCCCCGAGATTCAGTTCAGAGACAGGAGTTCTGAAATTTACCTTTAGAATTTGCTGGTATAAATCAGTATTTATTGTTCCAGCAATGATGGCAAGTCGTCCTGACCCAGATGCAGTAAAACAGGCCCAAGATATGATACTTTCCTTATTCAAACATAAAACTTCTCATTTAAACCAAATATTTTATTTTTTGGTCTTACCAATTCACAAATGTTTTCCAGTAGACTTTTAGCTTGTCCTTGATGGCAGACTCATGAACACAAACATTAGTGAATGTAAAGGAGTTCCTCTGTCTCTCTTAACTGTGAATTAGTGGAGTCCAAACCTTTTAGAAATAATTTTGTGACTTTTTCTATTCAGACAAGCATCAAAAACTCCTTTTTGAGACCCTCAGTAATTTCCTTTGTTCATGCCAGTTTTTGTGAAGATCAGACTTTGATAGACTTCCGTTCTTTAAATAGAACATGCAGTTCACTCGCACCTGATTATCTTCCCAGTGAGTGAGTAATTGAAAACACTTGAATCTAATTTCACCTTTGAAATAACTCTGAATAGTAGAGGTGCGCATACGTTTGTAATCACTTTACACATGTAATTTTGGATCCTTTTCTTCAGCAAATAATTTAAAAAATGATCAGGTTCTCTTTATTTACTCGTAGGACTTGTGTATAAATCTGATTAATATTTTAGGTTAAATTTATACAGGAGAAGTGAACATTCGAAAGGGTTTGTGTGTTTCAGGGTGGATTTTTTCCACTTTAATTCCTGTTCCTGGGATTGAAATTGAACTTATGAGCTACAGTATGTGTAGGCAGGTTATGTAATGTGTTACAAGTCATACAGTGGAGCATAAATACTTTCCACCGCTACCACTTTAAGAAAGTACTCATAATCTCAACTCGTTATGTGTATTAAAAACCCCTTCATCAGTCTTTTCCATTGCAAGCTCTCCACCACAAGACCAAAAAGCTGTCAAAGGACATCAGGGACAAGATTGTAGAATAGCTCAGGGCTGGAATGGGCTTTAAGACCAACAGCAATAAACTTAAAATTACTATCAATCGCCCTCAATCTGGAGCTCCATGCAAGATCTCATCTTGTGGGGTAAGGATGATCATGAGAAAGTTGAGGGATAAGCCCAGAAGGAGCTTGTTAATGATCTCAAGGCAGTTGGGACCAGTCACCAAGAAAACCATTGATAACAGACTATGCCATAATGGATTGTAATCCTGCGGTGCCTGCAAGGTCCTCCAGCTCAAGTAGGCCCATGTAAAGGCTGAATACCAAATGATTCAGAGAAGGCTTGGGAAAACCTGATGTGATCAGATGAGACCAGGATTAAGGTCTTTGGAATCAACTTAACTGTGACCCCAGAACACCATCCCCACCATCAAGCATGGGGCTGTTTCTCTGCTAAGGGTGATTTCACCTCACTGATGGGATGATTGACAGTATGTCTTAGATAAGAACCTCCTTCCCTTAGCTGTGTATGTGCCTTCTAGCATGCATATATATGTATATATATATATATATATATATATACATATATACATACATATATATACACATATACATACACATATAC
>JBCNYH010000017.1:13789585-13794585 GCA_039654325.1 Tandanus tandanus
ATTATTTGCTGAACCGCTTCATCCTACTGGGGTCGTAGGAAGGCTGGTACCGATCTCAGCCGACAATGGACGAAGGCGGGGTACACCCTGAACAGCTCACCAGACCATTGCAAGGTCAATTTGGGACAGCCAATTCACCTAATGTGCATGTCTTTTGACTGTGGGGGGAAACCGGAGTACCCAGAGGAAACCCAAGTAAGGGGAGAACATGCAAACTCCAGACAGATTCCTGAGCCTGAGAGTCAAACATAGCACCTTCTTGCTGAAAGGCGCACGTGCTGTATGCCACCACGCCACCCCACTGCTATAATGACAATCAGAATGGGAACTCACGGCATGTTCATCTTTTTTAATCTGTTATTGTTGATATGTTGTTTCTTAGCTTGTTTTTTTTTAATTTTTATTATTATTCATGCTAATCAGGGTTATATGAATTTAAAGAGAAGTGTCGTTTACTGATCTCAAGAATTTAGTTCAGTCAGAATCTCAATCAATGCATTTATTCATTTACATCAAGCAGAAAATGCATGACGTTTTTAACAAAGTACATTTTGTAAAAAAAAAAAAAAAGATATACATCAACTTTATCTTGCTAGTCATACACATTTTTATAGAATTAGCAAATCGTGCCCTCTCCAATATGGCGGGCGCACTGCCGTACTAGCTAGCATCAATTGCTAATGACTGTTTGCTTGACTCCTCTACAGCAGGAGGCGATAAACTCGGAACAGCAGCACTTTATCCTCTTCCTTTATATGAAGTTGTTGCCGTTTCACTGAATATTTTCCATTGACATGATAAACATATAATCGAGTCAGTTAATTTTGTCCTTTTCTCTAATTTTTATTAAAAACCATGAATTAATTTCTCTAAGACGGTGTTAAATCCGCGGTGACGAGACGAAGCTAAGGCAGGCTAGGTAAGCTAAGTTTGTTTTTAGCTCGCTAGCTAACTAGTTTATAGCACATAGTTTGCCAGTAACGTTGGTAATTCGATTAGTAATTAAAGTTAAGAGTTAAAATTGTGAACTAACTGACTAGTATCCACTTACCGGTCGCCTTTGATAAAGAACTCATTGGCTGGTTTGTAATCTATAGTTAGCATGCTAGCTAACTAGCTAACATACAAAGCTATAAAAATAATAATAACGGCTTGTTAAAATATAATAAAATAATGAAAGTATTTACATAAGGATGTTTGTTGCTAATGCCTTATTATTAATTTAACTGAAGGTTAAATGACTTAAATTTTACATACAGAAATGTATTGTCACATTTTATAGTAAATGCCTGGTTCACACTTTAAAGACATCCCAGAAATAACTGAAATAATTTAAACTGTAATTGGTTTATTTATGAGTAAATAGAAAACATACAGTAACATAAATAATAAAAGTAGCTTTAATACCATGTTGCTGCACATATTTTTCTAAACTGAAAAGTATTGGAGACATTTCTCTCTCGCACCTTACTGTAAGATTTTTAATTTCTCTTTCACATGTCTTATTTTTCCATTATTTATTTGTGTTACTTATTTTACATTGGTTTATTTATGGTTTCTTATTGATTTGTCAATTATTCATTAGTCCTGTCTAGTTATCACTGTGTCTATCTATCCATGTATCTCTGTTTATTTTGTTACACATCTGTTCGAGTTACTCTGTCTCTGTATGATTACTGACATTAGTTTTGTTGCCTTATATTTCTTGACACAACCCTTGGGATCAACTCAATAAATTTCGATCTTCTTGCAGTTTACCTTTGTCTTTGAATAGAGAGAGAAGGAAATACACAGTAGAGATTATAAGGAATTATAAATAGGGAGCAGGGAGTATGCAAACGTTACTGAAGAATCAGGAGCAGGAAGTAAGGAGCAGGAATAGGAGTAGAAACAGGAAGTAGGTAATAGAGAAAAGGAAATATGGAGGAGGGATTGTGGAATAATGAAGGGAGAATATGGAGGAAGAAATACAGGATAGGGTTTAGGAAATTGCCGTTTGGGAATAGGGAGACGGGATTAGGGAATGCGTTTTAGGGAAAAGGGTCTATGGTATAAGGAATATGGAGAAGGGTGTATGGTGTTGGGAATTATGGTATAGCAAGTAAGGAACTGGGATTACGGAATAAGGTTTAGGGATGGATAAGGGGTTACAGAATATTGAATGAGCCGATATGGAATTGGACTATGTAAGGAATTAGGTAGTAATTAAAAAGAATTCATTAATAAGTAATAAATAAGCACTCTTTGAGATATGTACACTGTGTGTGTTTCAGCGCTTTGTGCTCAGGATGTGTGCGTCAGTGAAATACAGCTCTCGCGGTCCGCCTCTCATCCCTCGCATGAAGACCAAACACCGGATCTACTACATCACGCTGTTCTCGGTGGTCCTGCTGGGTTTAATTGCCACCGGAATGTTCCAGTTCTGGCCTCATTCCATCGAGTCATCTGCCGAGTGGACTCTGGACCGCCGCAGTGTGCACGATGCTCCGTTGGTGAAACTGCCCGCGTCCGGTCCCATTCCTGAGAGAGGAGACCTGAGCTGCCGCATGCACACCTGCTTCGATGTCTACCGCTGTGGCTACAATCCCAAAAACAGGATCAAGGTCTTGGCACTGTGTCACATAGAAATTATTCAAATGCAGTCTTCACTTTAATCTACAAAATGAAATGTTTATTTAGTAATAACTGAAAGTAAATAAACCGTATCAGAGGAAAGTAAGTTCAGTAAAATTCCAGTACACTGAAATTAGATTGAAAATAATAAATAAAAAAAGAATCTAGAAATGTGAATACATGGCGCAGTATTCTTTTCTTAAATGCACAATCAGACTCTTGTTTGATGTGTGTGAACAGAAGCACGTATGATTTTGTGCCTAGTTTCAATTTATTTAGAAGTTCACTGGTTTATATCAGATTTGTTATTTTAATGTCTGTAAACTCTTATTTTTGCCATTAACTTGGCGTATATAACTGAAGGATGCACGTATTATTCTTGCAAAACAGCAAGTGAAACAGCAGCCTTTTCAAACTGGCTAATACAAACTATCAAACTGATTTTAGCAGATTTTGCAACTTTGAAGGTGTTGGTAAAAACCACCAGAGGGTGCTGGATTACTGATCCCAAGGTCGGGGGTTCAAGCCCCACTATCAACGGGTTGTCACTGCTGTCCCCCCAGTGCAGCTAACTGGGTTATCAAATGTAGCTCATGTCTCTCACTGTCTGTGGTGAGAGGCATGTAAAAGAACCATTGCTGATTTTCGTTAAGTATAGCCCTGCGATGTCTAGGGTGTACTCTGTCCTCTCCCAGAGTCGGCTGAGATGGGCGCCAGCTTCCCCGCGACCCTAATTAGGATTAAACGGCTTAGAAAATGAATGAATGAATGATTAAAATATACGTACAAGGGTTCATGAGTAACAAAAGTCAGTCAAAGTGTGTTTAAAATGCAGTCAAATAATATAGAAGAGGAATTCTTAACATTAAAAATGGAATAAAAAAAGAAATTCCCAGGCTGTTCGTGTAAGTAAGGATTTGTTCCTAATGTCTTTTACAGATCTAAAAGAATGTTTTTCAGGATAATATGTCAACTCGGATGTTTTTAAAATAAATTTCACATTTAAAAAATGGCAGTAAAATAAGTTAGAAAACAATATGTTTGAAAGCTGCTGTATTGTTAAATTGTGTGTGTGTGTGTGTTTAGGTGTACATCTACCCCCTGCAGAGGTTTGTGGATGAGGTGGGTGTGCCCATCAGCAGTAGTGGTCTGTCCCGTGAGTATAACGAGCTGCTGAGCGCCGTCTCCGACAGCGATTTCTACACCGATGACGTCACCCGCGCGTGTCTCTTCATCCCGTCCATCGATGTTCTGAACCAGAACTCGCTGCGCATCCGTGAAACCGCTCAGGCTCTTGCCATGCTGCCCAGGTGATCATCATCTCAGAGTCCGACCTGCCGCACTCTCTTTTATTCCCTCTCTCACCCTCTTTTTCCTGCATCTTTATCTCTCCTTCTCTCTTTCTTTGTCTGTACCTTTCTGTCTCTCTTCTGCTCTTTCTCTATCCATCGATTTTTCTTTCACATTTTCTATAGCTTTCGATCTCTCTCTCTCTCTCTCTCTCTCTCTCTCTCTCTCTCTCTCTCTCTCTCTCTCTCTCTCTCACACACACACACTCATTCTTTGTAAATGTATGTGTGTTAATGATTGTGTGTATACGTATGGGTGCATGGGCAGAGATGTAATGCATCTAATGATCATTAATTTCTCGATACTAATATAAAGATTGATCACTGCCTTAAGGCGGAGCGCCCGATAGGTCATTTAATAATAGGTGCCCGAGGCTAATGTTATAAGAGTAGCGCAACTCCTTTAATGAAATAATTAAACGAGTTTCCCCTGTGTTTCCTGAATTCGGTCTGGATTAAAAGAAGGAAAGGTTAACAGTTTAAGAGTTTTCTTTTCGCTGCCTTTCAGTGGCTGATTTCCACGTTCATTTATACCACCTGTCTTGGTAGTCTAATTACCCGTTTATCGAGTTCATGTTCCGGGTAGCCACAAAGATTTTGTGTGTGTCATGGGGTGGGGGTGATTATAAGCGCAAAGGACTGATTATATCATCACATAGAGAACCAATCAGAACACCATCTGTTCTCAAATATCCATACTCCCAGCATGCACCTCTGTAGTTTGAGACCAAAAATAAAAACCTTTAAAATGTATGTGATTGAACAGCCAATCATGTGTGAGCTATACATAACGGCCAATCATGTGTGAGCTATACATAACAGCCAATCAGCATGAAGTCAGCGTCATGGCACGGACACGGGACTGCCATCGAAGTCGTGTTTCATGTCCTTGGGACTCCGCTCAGGAGCTTTGCTATGACATGGCAAACCTTTTTGTTGTAAAGCTGTTTTGTGTTTATTTTTTCCTCCCTTAATCTCAGGTTTGTAATTATTTTCACTTGTCCTTGTAAATAGTGTTTTTTGTTGTCCTTGCTCTCT
>JBCNYH010000017.1:13799585-13800646 GCA_039654325.1 Tandanus tandanus
TCTTTTATTATGTAATATATAAGCTAAACTGAATTATTACTAAATACTATATAACTTGACATGTTAGACATTTTAAACTGTCCGATAAAGCTACAGATAAAACCTCAGGGTATTTGTTCTGATAAATAAAGGTATAATAATTTAAATGAGTTAAAGTGTCATGCTTTTACGTGTGTTTTCAGAGCGTCGGTCGTCATTCCGGAGGAGAAGCTTCCGGAGATGTATACGATTTTGAAAAGTATTCCTCACAGACAGGTGGAGGAGATGCAGAGGCAGGTAAGGGGGTGGAGCTTATTATCCTATGATTCTTTAGCCATTTTAGTAAGGATAGAAAGATGGACATGATAAATCAGTATATAAACTAGATACAGGGGATGGATGGATGGATAGATAGATAGATAGGTAGGTAGATAGATAAAAGAAAGATATGATAGATACGATGGATGGGCGCTGTAGATAGTATTACTGTAGGTAGATACGGTAGATAGATTAGATATGGATATATATGATGGATATATTTGATAGATAAGATGTGTATGATTATCTATCATATACATCTTATCTATCATATATATCCATCGTATCTATCGATCTATTTATCTATCTATCATATCTATCCATCATATCTATCTATCTGATAGATATATATGACGGATAGATATGATGGATATATATATGATAGATAAGATGTATATATAGATAGATGGATATATATGAAGGATAAAATGTATGTTAGATAGATATGATGGATGTATATGAAGGATAAAATGTATGTTAGGTAGATAGATAGATATGATGGATATATATGAAAGATAAAATGTATATATTAGATAGATAGATAGATAGGATCATCATCATCTTCTTCCACTTGTTCCTGGGTCGGGTCGCGGGGGCCGCAGTGAGGTCCAGACGTCCCTATCCCCAGCCACTTCCTCCAGCTGTTCCGGGGGGGAGGCCATGGCGTTCCCAGACCAGCCGAGAGATGTAGTCCCTCCAGTGTGTTCTGGGTCGGCCCCGAGGTCTCTTCCCGGTTGGACATGCCCGAAACACCACACCAGGGA
>JBCNYH010000017.1:13825846-13853468 GCA_039654325.1 Tandanus tandanus
TATATATATACATACACGGGGAGGCTGGGGCCTATCTTTGTCTACTCTGAGTGAAGGCTGACCTTCGCAGGACTACACACAATTCACTCTCTCACCCAGGGTCAATATGGAAAAGCCAGTTAGCTTAATGTGCATGTTTTTGGATTGTTGGAGGAAAATGAAGTACTCAGAGGAAACCCACTATGCCATTGAGCCGCCCTGGCTTCAAATTGTATACCTAGCAGTGCGTCTCACAGGGACATTGCTGTCAAGATTAATTCACTTGCTAAAACAGGAATTTAGAAAATTTTGTGAAACTTACTCTTTGCATGTTAAAGACTTGCAAAAAAACCTATAACCATAAATAAATTCAAATAAGACTAACCATTATATTAAAACAAGAGACAGGAGAAAGAGTTGGTGTGTATTTATTGTAGCTGATTAACAATGCAGTTCAAAACATTGAACACACACCACCCGTTCACAGTTTAGTCATTGTTTTGTCTTTTGTAAAGTTTACTGGGCATCATTTAATAAAAAAATCAACTGTGTTTGGTTTAGTTTTAGATCAGTTTGGCAGCTGAAAACATTTACACCCAACTTTACCTAAGCAATGTTAAATGAGCCCTAGTGAGATCTAGAAAAAAATATTGAACGTAAATGATTGGAAACAAAATAACACAAAAAAAAATCTGTTTGTCAGACTATCAGTGTATTTCACAGAGTCAGAATTATCCCCATTATTTACTGTTAAACAATTTGTGTAGGTCAAGAAAAGAAGTATGAAGTGAAGAAAAGGAGGTCAATGAAGGGCAAGTCAGTGCCTCACTATGCTGCTGTGGAGCCTCAGGGGAAAGGGGTGATAGTGGCATCAGAGAAACCCTTCTCCTTTACACAGCTGGATGGCGTTTCTCCGGAGAACCCACCAACTGAAGACATGGAGGTGGAGAACGCAGGTCAGAAAAAATTTATTATATATTTTTTGGATTAAATTAGTTGTTTGTATGGCGTACAATGATAATGTTGTGAGACAATAAAGTGGATGACTTCAGTGAAGTCTGGCTACAAGTTGAAGGTTTGATTAAGGCGTTGGGCAGAATAAATGTCTGATTCGCTCCCGTCACAATTTGTTTTGATGCACAACACTGGCTAAAAAGTAATGACTGAATATAAAACTCCTACGAGCCATTCGGTCTCTGTGTCACCGGAGCCAGAGCTTGGTCTGCATTGGTAAGAACAGGTCGGATTTGTTTCCAGTGAGGGTTGGAGTCCGCCAAGGCTGTAATTTGTCACCGGTTCTGTTCATAATTTTTATGGACAGAATATCAAGGTGTAGCCGAGGTGTTGAAGGGTTCTGGTTTGGTGGCTATAGGATCTCGTCTCTGCTTATTGATGACATTGTCCTCTTGGCTTCATCAAACCGGGACCTCCAGCCCACACTGCTAAAGGTACCAAAACCTGGTTCAATGACCGTGGGATCACTGTGCTGGATTGGCCAGCAAACTCGCCTGACCTGAACCCCATAGAGAATCTATGGTGCACTGCCAAGAGAAAAATGAGAGCCATGAGACTGAACAATGCAGAAGAGCTGAAGGCCGCTATTGAAGCATTCTGGTCTTCCATAACACCTCAGCAGTGCCACAGGCTGATAGCATCCACGCCACTCCGCAATGAGGCAGTAATTCATGCATGATGATGCTTTTCAGAGGGCTGACATTTCTGTAATTAAAATCCTTTTTTATTGATTTCATGTAATATTCTAATTTTCTGAGATTTTGGATTTGGGGTTTTCATAAGCTGTAAGCCATAATCATCAAAATTCTAACAAATAAAGGCTTGAAATATTTCACTTTGCAAATATATTAGTTTCACCTTTTAAGTTGAATTACTGAAATAAATGATCTTTTGCACAATATTCTAATTTTTCGTGTTTCACCTGTACATTTCATCATAAGTATTTTATTTTTTATTTATTTTTTGTCTTAAAAGAACTTTTTAGGTTTAATTTGGATGTAGAAATTCTAAAGGTCTAAGTATATTCATGAACCCTAAACAGTGCAACAAATACTCTATATACTGACTGTACCTTCTGACTTTTGGTTTTTAATATTAGTTTACAAGGAATAATTTTTATAAAAATCCAATTTTTTTCTTATAGAAGTGATTTTTAAAAAAATAATATTGTGGCTAATTTTGTGGATGCGATCATATTATTATTTGGAGTAAGCATTTTTCTAATAAATAAAAAATTATTTTGGAAATTAGAAATATTCAGATAGTTAAACTTAACTGCCCTTCATGGAGATAAACCCGGCTTTGGCTTCCATTACCCCTTCTCTCTCTCTCTCTCTCTCTCTCTCTCTCTCTCTCTCTCTCTCTCTCTCTCTCTCTCTCTCTCTCTCTCTCTCTCTCACACACACTCTCCCTGTCCCTCTCTCCTGATTGATGTGTTTTCCTAAAACCCCCAAAACGTCTGTATATAAAAAGTTGATTAGATTTATAGTTTTAAAGCCTGGTGTCCATTGGGCCCAGTTGCATGATGTCACGTCTGCGTCACGTCCTCAGCATGGCTCTGTTCCACACTGGCGTATTTCAGAAGATGAGTGTTTGTCATATTTATGAGGTCTCTTTGAAAAAAATGCCAGGTGTGTATTTTTGTGACGCCACACTGGTGGGATGCTTCTGAAATGTGCCACGGCACATCCAGTGGAAAAATAAGCTGGAATGTTGTCGAGAGCATCGATCGAGTGCATTGACCACATCACAGACATTATACGCCGCAGCTGTGTCTAGTGGAGTCTAAGCTTAATTCTCTCTTATCTCGAACCATGCTCACCTTCTCCCGCTCCCTTTTCTATTCCATTAACTCTTCACAGGAATGCTTAATTAGTACAATGTAGCATTTTACTGAGTGGAACGGTGTTATGATTTGCATGTCTGCCTCACTGCAAAAAGATCCTGGGTTCGAGTCCCGGGCTCAAGCGTTTCTATGTGGAATGTGCTTGCATGAGTTTCCTCTGGGTACTCCGGTTTCCTCCCACAGTCCAAAAACATGCACATTAGGCTAACGAGCTGTTCCAAATTGACCCTAGCTGTGTGTGAATGTAAATGTGTGTGTGTGTGTGTGTGTGTGTGTGTGTGTGTGTGTGTGTGTGTGTGTTGGCCCTGCAATGGTCTGGTAAGCTGATCAGGGTGTACCCCGCCTTCGCCCTGCTTCGGCTGAGATAGGCTCTTTGTGACTTTAATAGGATTAAGTGATTCGGCAAATAAGTGGGTGAGAGAGTGAGTGTATTTTATTATAACAAACTGTTTGTTTGTTTGGGGGGTTGTTTTTGTTTTTGTTTTGTTTTTTAATTGAGAGAGAAAGGTTGGTGAAGTAATATCTGATTAGAACTGCTTTAATATTAGTGAGAACTTTGTTCATGGGAAATAAAAGAAATTTTAAACAGACAAAACGTTTAGTAATAGACTAATTTAAAAAAGTTTAATCTGTAAGCATTTTAATTTGTGAAATTGCTGTGGTCTTGGAGGAATAAAACTCTTGGGGGCGTGTGGTTACAGGAAACCGATCAATGTCAGGGTAGAAACAGTTACTTTAATTCAGTACTTCAATCTGTCCTAGGTAATTTTACTACCACAGTACCACACATTCACCCACACACATGTATACACACACAGAAAGACCATAGTAGTTCTTGTTATTAGTAGTTCTTGTTATTATCTATTTATGTCAGTTAACATAAAGGTAGGTTCAGATATATTCCTCCTCAGCACTGATTGGCCTTCCTTTCTGTTCAGGTGACTCCACGTAAGAAGTTCAAGTGCCCCGAGTGCACGGCAATCGACGGACTGTCGTTGGATCAGACACACATGGTGGAGAGGTAAAGTATATGCTGGGTGTAGGACAGAGCAGAACCCTGGCAGCTCTCAGGACCTGGCATGGCTTCCTCCTGCATCTGAAACACATTCTGTATTTCCTCCCTAACAATAGCCTCATTGTGGTGCTTCACAGGAGACATGCATTTATCAGCCAAACACCGAGGAACTTCTCCGTCCAATTTCAGGCTATGTTTGCGTGCCAAGCTCGAGTCTGATCAACACGGCCACATTGGCGCTAAACAAGAGCACTCAAACTAGCGGCTTCCATTTCCCCTTGCCACTTTACAGAAGAAAGAACACACTCATGTAAAAAGCTTTGTACAGACCGGTTTCCAAAAACTTGGTTTAGTTCACTTTTACAACCTCCACTCCAACTGTGGAACCTTTAACCTTAACCTGTGGAACCTTTAACGTCCTATCAGCTCAGAACACAGAATTATTCAACATACTCTTGAAGATTGTTCCAACTCCATCAAATATCAGTTTCTTGACAGGTCCTGGATATTATAAAGAAAATAATGAGCATTCATTTGTACCGCATTTAATCAAGGAAGCTCAACTGCTTTTTAAGACTCAGTGAAATACATTTTTTAAAAAGATCCTCTTCAAATATGAACATGCAATTTTTTTAAGAGGTTTTACGTAGAAAGTCACATCCTGATTTATTTATTTACTTATTCTTTAAGCTAAGAACCTGTAGTTTTCCATTGAAGCATTAAAAACTCTCAAAGAACCCTGTCCTCGTACTACCTAGAACCAGTCAGGAGTTTAATGTTTCGCTACCTTGGTATTCAGTACACCCTTCAGGTTCTTTAAGGGCATGCTTAAGAAAATGGGCTCATAGCTTTCAAAATAGGGTTCTACTTTGAACCATTGTTGACGAGAGAGTGTTTTGTTTTTGTGTCCTATATGAAAAAAAAATTAAGGGTTCCCTCAGAGAGCATGCAGAAGAATCTTTTTCAGAGTAGAAACCCTTTCTGAAAAAAAAATTCGGAATTATCCAATGACTCCCTAAAGAACCCATGAAGTGGGTGTATGAACTGTTAAGTGTGGGATACAAACTTCAGAGTTTTGCTCTTTTTTTATATTATTAATATCTAGGAACTGTTAGGAGTTTCACATTTATTGGTACTTATGTAGGTGCACACAAGGATCTACAAAGTACTTGAAGTGTTCATTGGAAAATTAAAGGTTCTTTGTATCATATTCTTAGTCAGTCAAAGTTATTTAATAGTTCTTGCATGGTATTTTGAATAATGCACAGCTTTACAGAAAATAATTTTGCTGTAGGGTTCTACATAGAATATTTAGGCCTTTTCCCAGAAAAACAAACAAAGGACCAGAAGAATCCTTTCCACTAGGTCAAGTGTGATATGGATATGTACACACTTAGAAAAATAATTATTTAAGGATATCTTGAATTATTAAGTGGTGTTGGCTTGAAAAAGGAAAATAAACGTTCTTCGTAGAAACACTAAAGGAACTTTAGGATTCAATCAGAAAAACAGCAAAAAAAAAAATCTTATTTTAAAAAAACACTGAACTCTAAATGACTCTTAATCTTAATGACTCCTTAAAGAACCACTGAAGAACACACTATTTTCTTCTTAGTATCTCGAATCTCTCTGTTGTTTGTACCCTGTATGCTCTTTAGGGAGAAAATATTTCTTTAAGGGTTTGTTGAATAACTAATTTTTTAAAGGAACTATAGTAGAAAATATTTAGTTGTAAAGTTCTACTTCAAAATCCAAAAAGTTTTTAAGCTCTTTGAAAGCTAAGAACCCTAAAATATCCAACAACCTCTTAATGAATCACTAGAAGAACCTTCTGAAGAATCAGTACTGCCTGGATAAACGTGTAGCACAAACTCCAGCCGTCTGGTACTTGGTACACACTTTAGAAAACATGTTGAATAATTGAATGATCGAAGAGACAAGTGACTCATCTTAATGGTTCTACGTTTTTTACTAATAAAGGGATGATTAGAGAGAAATGGAGTGATGCAGAAAGTTGAGACTGAGCTACAGAAGAATTGTGTGAAAATGCGAAACTAGGTTAAGAGCATTAATTGCGCTTCGTTACGTGTCTCCTCAGCGTGAGTGATGGCTTTAACACTTGAAAGTGAGCTGGTAGCCTGCGCGCCGCTCCGGGCCTGAACAAGTGCATGACCTTGGAAGTGAATAAAGAGTGTTACTAATAGAGTCTGGCTCCACAGACCATGCAGCCCTTTGACTGGAGGCTCAGCGGAGATTGATGGAGTCTTTCTGGTCACGCTTCTCGCTCTGAACTTGTTTCCTGCCATAAAAGCCAGGCTTTGCACCACTTTGCAAAATTCTAGCACTTTGCTGCTCTGCAGTTCGCTCTCAAACAGTGGCTTACATAAGTATTCGCTCCCCCTTTAAGTTCTAGTACCTCCGAAAAATATTGATGTAAGTGGCAAAATTATGGGCAACTAAAATAATCACAAAGTTGGAATGTGTAAGCTGAAATTGTTGCTTTGGTGAATTAGCTCTGATGGCACTGGTTGCTCTTCTTCTTCTTTTTCTTCCTTTTTCCTTCTTTATTCTTGGTTGCATTTGGTCCAGGTTTGTACTTCAGTTGGTGTGTCCCCAGAAAATGAGTTTGGTTTCCCAAAAATTCATTGTAAGATATCATGAATTGACACAAGAGCACGTCAAAAATGTATTTATAATGTATCACTGACCTGAATATTCTACGGTAAAGCAATCTAGAGTGTAAGCATGACTCTGTAGGCCAAATAACTGTGAGCTCTGTATAAATTAAATTTTACAAGTCAATGTTTACAGCTGATTTTCTCCAAACTTGATTTCTATTAATAGAATGTTTCCATAAACATTTTCTCTCATGTCTCCAGATTGATCGCATGTAATTTAACACGAGCCATAGTTTTAGAGAGTTAAGTTTCACTTTAGAGAAACTGAATACAAGGAAAGGTTTTAAGAAATAAATCAAAATGATTGGCCCAAAATCACACACTACAAACATAAACAGCATAAAAACAGCAATCAGAAAAAGCATATTTTATTTAGCATCACTGAGAAACATGTTCTGTCGTTTTAATGAACTCTCTTCAAGGGTTCTTTAAAGGTTGATTGGGTTTGAAAAAATCTCATGGTTCTGAGGAAAGCTTCTGCGGAGAAACGTTTTTCTAATTATCCATGAACCCTTAATGTACTCTTGTAGGGTCTTTGATGCATTTGTGACAGTTTTTTGTGTTTGTGTTCTACAAGCAGCTGTACATTCATATCACATTTTTATTACATCCTGAAGTGGGCTGTTTACTTTTAAGTCACTGACTTGCCAAAAAATAAACATTTATATATTTAATTTACTCTGACCCATGCTACAACTCCCAATCAGGCAGAGGACATCAAGTTTGTGCCTTTTGCAAATTTGTCTGCTTCAAACTTTGGCGCTAATCTGAATGCAGGTTAGGAAAAATCCATCTAACATAATCCTGCTGTTAGACAACTGTCCACTTGGTCATCTTTGTTTGAACTTTAAGTCTAAGTGAGGAAAGTTTTGTGTTGCCTGCCAACAAAGCTGGAGCGAGACATAGGAATCACTATGCGTCGTCGTCCATTTTCACACTTACTTCTAATCCTCAGCTGGACCAGGTGGCAGCTTGGTGGTACGGGGGCTTGAACCCCCAACTTTCATATCAGTAAGCCAGTGCCTTAACCACTGAGCCACCACTGCCAGTTTGTCTGTTTTTTGATTCTATGCAATATAGCTCTAATATTTATGCATGGATTTTGATCACATTTTTTCTACAGTTGGGTGTGGTACAATTTTTGGAGTTTAACTCCTTCTACATCTGTGAATGTATTTTTTAGGAAACCATCACAGAATCATCAGAACATAATGCTATCGAGCCCCCCTTATTTTATTTTTGTATTAAATCAACTTTTTTATATTAAGATTTTTCAGTGCTAGTGAGGGAAAAAAAGCAATGCAGTTGCAGGCGACACGAGTCTTCCCTAGATGCTTTAGGGAAAATAGCTTTTGATATTGATTAATTTCAGAACTAATGTTGCATAAAACTAGACCACTCTTCCAAAAAATATATCCTGTCTCACAATTTTATTTTTAATTATTATGTTATATATAAAATTATTCAATCCAAAATTCAATAATCTTCAAAATCAGTCTGAGACTTGCATGGTTCGTAGTCTACCCCTCAAAAAAAAATCATCAAAATCCGTTCATAACTTTTTTGAGTAAAAATTGAGTAACCCATAAACAACAAAAAAAATAGTGCAGACAAAAACTGGAGATAAAAAAGATGCGACAAAAGTTAGGAAAACATGTTTAGTGTCCTACTCAGTGCTGTTAAAAATAGCATTATTTGTAAATAAAATGAATCTGGCACAATTATAGAGTGTGAGTGTGTTACTGAGCATGATGCTCCCATCGCCATGCTTCACAGCAGAGACATGTTTCCTCCACTCGAAACACTTTCTGAAGAAACTATGAGCAATAAAAGGCATCTTGCAAAATTTCATTAATACACACATATATCAATTTGAAATGATAAATATAAGTTATATAACTTATATTGTACATGTACTGTACATAATAGAATCCAAAATTGCACTTTTCCAAAATTGCAGTATCAACAGCAACCTAACCCAAACAAATAGTAATTATAACTGCAGATTCTGGCAGAGTGGGTCCTGTTCTGTGAGAATGCAAAGTTTCAGCCCTACACAGTAATTATTAGGGGAGTTACAGTTTTCAGAAATGCCCAAAATGGTAAATTGCAAGTCGCTGGCCGACAAATGGGTACCAGCCTGCGATCTTTAAATGAACGTATCTCGGAAAGTTGGTGAACTAGGACCTTGAAATTTTGCATGTGTTCATGTTGAAACATGTTCTATGTCTGGTTAAAGTTTCAGTGAATTCTGAGATGGTCACCTGGGAAGTTTTCTGAAAGCTTGGTGATTTGACATGGAATGACCCACCTGTATTATGCACTTAATCTTTCTTTTCCTTTTTTCCAGGTCTGAGTGCATAAACAAATTTGCATCCGTATTTGGCACAATGCCTCTGAAGGTTGTGGAGCACCGTGCTGATCCTGTTTTATACAAGGACGATTTCCCAGAGAAGCTCAAGAGTTTTCCCAACATTGGAAGTTTATGATTGTGTTCTACTCCTGTTCTTTACGCCTTCATCTCGTAAAAACCACATCACAGAGGCTCATCGATGTTTAACTTTTTAAGATAAGAGCACATTTCTTCTGGTTAAGAATGTGATGTGATGTGAGGAGATGGAGGGAAAGGTACTGTTGCTGTATCTTTTACCAAGATGGATCTCGAGGAACTAGAAAGGGAACGATTGATAACTGGAACGTCAAGGAGCAGTTTGTCTGTCAGTAACACTGAAGATTACAATCCACTGAGAAAAAAAGAAAAACAAAAGCTAAAATAGTGTTTATGGAAAACGAGGATTGGTTTGAAGAAACCCACTGCGAGATCAGTATGTTAAACTTCCAGGAGCTCTCAGGAGTCCGGTTTTACATTTCTCATTTGGAATTACTCACATTTTACTGTATCTACTGAATTATTCATACTGCTATTCAATACAGACTCATAAAACGGTTGTTTATAAATAAGATAATGAATAAGAGTTACATAGATTTTAGTGAAAAATGTATCGTTACAAAATGACTAAACACTAAAGCTGTTGTTGAAGTAGATACAAAAAGTTTTCTTTTCAGTTTCTTTACTGCAAACAGGAACTTAAATCCTGTCACATTTCACTTCCTGAATTCACAGAAACAATTATTTTCTCTTACAGCGCTCTTTAAAGTTTAATTGGACAGTTAAGGATTCTTAGATTCTTAAAAAAATATTTATGATGGCTCTGGGAAAACTTTAAAGTTTCTTTGTAGAACCATGCACTAAGTAGCTCCCTATTAGAAAGGTTTCCAATCAGAACCATTCTTAAAACCCAGGAACAGTTAAATACCTAATAAGCCCTTTAACTACTGTATTAGAGCCCACTATGCACCAGAATAGTTACCTAGAGTTAAACTCCCTAGAGGTTCTAGATATATAAAGTTAATAATGGGCTATCATTTGTATCACATACGTTCTCATTTGATAAGTGTGTGATACAAATTATTGCACATTATGTGCTTTATATATTTAGAACCTCTCAGGGGTTTTTAACTCCTGAAAGGAAAATAATTATTGAGGCTTCCAGCATTTTATTATATAGGAAGAGCGTTCTACATAGAATTTTACCACAATGAAAAGCTGAAGAACCTACCCTTATAGTGTTTTTTTGTTTTTGTTTTTTTACTTTTTGGTGAGGTGTAGTACATGTCCAGGTTTTACAGGTTTTCCGAAATGAAACAATTTTTTCCACCAAATGCCTTTCAGAAGAACAAATTTGTTCTGCATTGGAGAGATCTGGCACTTTCCTTTCAAAGTATAGAAATTCCTCAAAATTCAAACTTCAAGTGTTAAAATCTCGACTCACACATCTGAACAAAACATTCTAAGAAACACAGTGAGGGTGCAGATAAAGCCGTATAAACGCTGTCCTAGTTTTCATCAGGGATCTTGTTTGTGTTGTGAAAAATATAAAGATGTATTTACCTAATGTATTTAACCATTAACCCTGTTTTTAAAAGGATGCTAGCGTGAGTGATGCCTCTTGTTTATGTTTTTTGCAGTTACTTTTCCTACATTCCAACTTTATGTAGATTTAGTATACACTACATAGGAAATGTGCGATCTGTTTTGTTCACTATCTCAGAATAATAAGCAGTTACAAAATTTTATCTGCCGAGGCCAAAACCCTTTAATATCTGAATCATTTTCCATGTCATACAAAAGCCAGATTCTATCAGTGTTTTACTGTTCATTCAAAATATTATCCGATGTCAATAATGAATAATTTGGCTTGTAGAAGAATACCAAGAATTATTGGATGGCTTTTCACCAATCCGAAAATTTTTTGTTTTTGTTTTGTTTTTTTGGAATGAAAATGAATGAATGGACATTATCCATCTCCCAACCTTAGGATAAAGCTTGAATCAAAACAGTGGACAAAAACGTACGGTTTGTTACAATCACTGGTTCTGATATCCTAGAAATTTACCGAAATGCCATCACAAAAAATCCAAGGAAAGCTACGCAATATGGCCTCCACGTTTAAACTTAAAAAGGCACTTTTTTCAGACTTTGAATGAGTTTCGAAGGATGTACCCAAAGTAATGTAGTCTCAAAATAACCCATAAAAATCTTGCTTTAGTCTGCCCTCATTTATCCTTCCATGTAGTATATGTTAAAAAAGTTATTCACCTCCGACTCAGTGGATATTGATAAGCAGTATATACGACACAGGAATGGCATGGTCTGATTGGCTCGCTGTCTTGGGGTGGGTAGTGCTTGAATCGATACAGCAGACAAAACCCCACTGTTTGTTAGTCATGGATTCGAAAATTGTACAAATTTAACAAAACGTCATCCCAAAAATGTTAAAGAAAGTTACACAATTTGGGCTTTTTATTTATTTATTTTTTTAAACCTTAAGCTTCCAAAGATACCTTGAAGAAGTGAGCATGAGCATGTTTACATGTAGTAAATACTGAAACTTTGAAAGAGTTTATAAAGACACTGTTACGAAGCATGCTTATGCTCTGCTTGGGGTGCAGAGCTCACCTGACCAGCCTCTGTCATGCTTAAAATATATATTTAAAAAAAGTTAGGGAACTGAGGAAGTTTTTCCTTGCCACTGTTGCCACGGGCTTGCTCATTAAGGATATGTAGGGATTGTAGAAAAATGTTTCCTTTTTAAATTACTTTTACTATGTAAAGCTGCTTTGCGACAATGTCAATTGTAAAAAGCGCTATACAAATAAACCTGAATTGTATTGAATTGAAAAAAGTGATGAAAATCTTATTAGTTTGAGTTTCTGTGTAGTATATACTAAAACAATTATGTGCCTCAGGCTCGGTGGATGGTGCTGACTGATGTTCAATCTCTGGGACCATTCAGCAATATCCACCTCGCCTTTTTGTTATTTGGCCTCAGTCTTCTGAGCCAATAGAAAACAAATAAGAGGGACCATGGACATTGTATCTCTATAAACATGGAAGTGATGTTAATTATTACGGAGCGTTCACATTGTACTTTTTTTTATTACTTTTTCTTGGTGCGCATTGAAAAGAAAAATTGGCCACCTCATTATCACTAATATACACAATCTATACATGAGGGTTTTTCCCATGTGAAGTCATCAGTCTTCGCGCCCATTAAGTCAATAATTGCATTTAGCATCAATGCTTGTAACGCATCAGTCTGTGTGAATTTTTTTATTGTTGTTATTTTTAAATAGTAAATGGATTAGTCACATGACTTGTGTGTGGACTGATATGTTTGTATTTGAGTATTCCGCATTAAAAGTTGACTGTTTCTTGTGCAATATTCAAAATTCCAACTAAGTGGGTTTTTTGTTTTGTTTTTTTAATAAAAGTGTATCTTTACATTTTTTGCTGATTGTAATTGTTTTTATTGTTGACGGGGGGTTTTTCTTCTCATTTTAGCAACAAAAACTTCTTTTCTAAAGCATGCCTAAGTTACATTGCATTAAGTTAAAACTAAGCTGTGTGTGTGTGTTTTTTTTTTTATGGTTTCTGTTGTCTAGGGATGGAGCAGATGTCTGAGCTCTGTGAGTGATTTAAGTGCAGGAGTCTGCATGTCTGAGATAAATGCATTTCATCTCTATGGGGAGTGAACTTGTGAAGAGAAATGTATTCCTGCTCTGCTTGTTCCCTGACAGAGAAAGAGAAAATCTGGTAAGGAGGAGGTTTCAGCAACGACTCGGGTATTGGAAATGTCAACGAATGACCAATTACGTAGCGAGAGCCAGATTGTCTGCAGCTCGTTGCTTTATGAAGTGTCTGTTATTTAGTCCAAGCGAGCGTTTGTGGGAGTAGTGCAATTGCTTTGGGTTTAAACGGCCCTACTTTATGAGAAGTGTGTATGAGTGTGAGCGTGTGCAGGAAATGAAGAAAATGCTGAAACGAGCATCACAATACGTTTCTCACTGTTTCTATAGTAACAGCTAATACAGCGGCGCTTGTACAACAAACGCTTCAGTAATCATAATTATAATAATAAATCAATTATAAAATAAACATGTATTTTGTTAGATATTAGTTGGTAAAGAAATGCATATTTAACATTTAAGAAGTTGTTTCCAGTGTCAAAGCTGTAACGTGATTAGAATCTGTAAAGCTGTAACTTTCAGGAATCTGGTTTCTATGTAACACGAAAAGCAAGAGAAAATAAAGTATGGGAGATTAAGTTGAAGAAACTACTGTTTATATAATTATTAACATCAATCAGAACTGTATATGAATGGATAAAAATAACTAGTATATACTACATTGGAAGAATGTAGTCTGATTGGTCCGCTATCTGGGAATTAAAAAGCATAATCCCGGGGGATAAGGCTTGAATCAAAGCGATGGAAACCACAGAGCAGGTTCATTATCATCCTTGTGATGCTTTTAAATGGTAAATAACTCTTAACTCTTTCTAAGTTGCTTTTTCTTTTTTTGGCCCTTTTTTGACATATGAATATTGTCAGAATTGAATAACCGTGTTAGACTTCACCAGAGTGTCTTCTAGGTTCTAGTTCAGAGTTTTTTAGTGCTTCATTGCTTGCTGGGCCTTCTGATAAGCTGGTCTTTCCCCCACTGCCATGCACAGTGGTATCTCTGTCTGCCTCCCAGTATACTGAATGTGAAGCCTTCAGCTGTCAAACAGTGACCAATCAGAGTAGAGTAATCACAGAGCACGGAAAGACCATAAATGGGAGGAGGAGGCCAAACAGGCCGAGGTGCGGAAGCAGCTTCCTGAAAAACTGTGGAGTTTTTTGGATTAGGAACAGCACCACACAGTGTGTTTTATTTATTTTAAGTACATTTATAGTATCGTGAGGCAGAGCAAGACAAAATATGAGTCCATGTTAAGGTTTTTATTGATCAGTATCGTAAAGGGGGGAAAACACGCACACACACCAACACACGCACGTCCAAAGCCTCAAATGAAACATCATAAAACGGGTAGAGCTCCCTTCCCCTACGTTGGTTAGAATGTAATGTTCTTTTCCCGTTTGTTGGAAAGCGGTCAAACCCACGCTGCCTCTTCACTCCGCTGGAACTCCATTAGTCCAATTTATTAGGGAATGCAAGAGGAATGGTGCTGCTTTGAGAATGCATGCGATTTCACAAGCCAAAATCTTAAAATAGTCTGCTGAATGGGAATTGTCCTGGGGCAAAAAAAAAAAAAAAGAGGCTCACATAAAACCAGTGGGAGCCTTGGACGGTTTTTCAGAAATGCTGTGATTTGTAGCTGAGTCATGTGTAATTACAGTTGTGTAAAACCAGTTTGGAAGAATGAGAGAAAAAAAAATTCTGACAAATAATCATCAATTCCATCAAACACTGGAGCGTGACTGTGTCTAAAACGCTTATTAGTGATGTCAAATCCAGGTCAGTTATTACTAGCAAAATCTTTGTAAGTGCAATAACTTACTGTTGTAAAAATCTCTCTCACACACACATACACCCACACACTCCTGCACACATGCACAAAATACATATATTTATGTATATAGAGAGGAAATGTTAACAAGCTTGTAAGTAAATAATTAATTAGAATGCCATATGCTTAGCTTGAAGCTTTGGGAGGAGTCAATTTTTTTATATGTGTCACACTAGGAAAAAAAATCACATTGAAATCATAAGATACAAACACAAACCCCAACCTCACACACAAAATAATATTAAATTCCTTGTAAGGATAATTACAACAAATTTATTACATTTTTAATTCCTAAACAGCAAAAAAATAAAATAAAAAAAAAGCACAAAATAATTGTACATGCCCGCACACAAAAAGCATTATATTATTATTATTATTATTATTCTAAAACTTGGATATGCCTTCTTCAGTAGTATTAGAAGTGACAAGGGACGACGCAGAGATGGACTTCATTCATATATTTTCTCTTTTTTTATTTTGTTTGCACAAATCATCTTCACACAGAGTTTAATGCTTTAAAGAACCTGCAGTTGCTTTTTAAGATTTTCTTTTTTTTTTTTTAACCAAAAGTATACCACAGCCATATTAGTGACCTGAGTTCTTATTCTTGTGGCTGAGCTGTGAGAGCCACCTAAAGCCAGTTGTAAAATAATCCGCCTCCGAAAGCCGACATCTGAGTTCTGTTACAGAATCTCGATCCGCAGTTGTCCGTGTGATAATTAAAAAAAACTTAATGAATGTTTGCGGCTCGATCATTTTAACCGTCTGAGGGATAGAGTGAGAGTGCGTGAGCGAGTCGAGACTGGTGCAGTGCGCGACTTTGTGAAAGAGGAGCCATGACAGCTGAGCGTGAGCATGAGCGCGGCATGTTTGTTTTGCATTTACTTCTTACACAGCTGTGTGGACTGTCCTTTCTTTCTCAGAACGCCAGAACGCGATATCGTCCCTTTTCACCTTCTGAGTAACCCAACAACGACAAAACTGATGTTCTACATGGTCCACGAGCGCTTACAGAGATTGAGAGAAGTGCTAGCTGTCGGTAACATTTAGATACTTTTTACATATTTCAGTGCAATAATGAAATTAGATCCAACTGGATTTAACCCTTTCTTAAAAGCTAGGAACCCATCCTGACTCTAAGAACCCTTTTGTATGATGTGCCAAGCTTGTTTGTATTTCCAAAAAACTTGGAAGTTGTGCCATTACAGTACACTGAGGAATTGAAGAAACTTTTAAAGAACCCCACAACAGAAAGAAATCCAAGCAGAATGTTTCCAGGAAGCTGAGAACCCTTTAAAGATCCCTTTATTCTTAGAGTTCACCAATTATTGAGGATCTGAATTGTAAACATTTGTTAGTTTCTGGATCACAAATAATGAGCAGTAAAATGGGTGCTCAAGGGTTCTTTAAGAAGTCATTGGATGGATATGTTCTCTTAGTTTGCCAAAAAAGACACCATTGGAACCCTGTCTGCTCCTTGGAACATATTATCTCAGTTTATAACACTTTTTTTTTAACTCTTAAAGAACTTTTCAAGTTCTCTCTGTGATTGGAACCGACATATCGTATTTCAGAAAACAAAAACAATCCCGGGACACAGTTTGCTTTTGAGCCTTTCTTGGTTTTATGTAGTGGTTCCATGTCAGAGTGAGTTCCACACAGAACACAACGTTTCAGAAAGCTGAGTGTGTTAATGTGTTAAAGAGTATACCAAGAATCCAAGCTGATTTGTAAACTTCTGACAGGTTCCAGCTATCAAAAAGGGGGATGTTCGGTAATCATGGGCGCTAAGCTTTAAAAAGAAATAATGAAAAATCATGGTTCTACTTGGAACGCTTTCTGATAGCATGTCTTGAGACATTTCGTACAGAGCACTTCTCTATCAAATGACCTTTTAAGGACGCTTTCAGGAACTTTTCTGAACACAACCTAGACACACCCATGTTGTCATACTACACTCTTAGGAACTTTAGAACCATTCTAGGTTCCCTGGGTTGTTTCCCGATCAGAACAGGTTCCAAGCAGTACCTTTCAGAAAGCTAAGAACTTTTATAACAAGAGTTTACCAGGTTTCAGCTGAACTGTAAATCTCTGACAGGTTCTAGATATTAAAAATAAATAAATAAAGAGCAATAACTTCACTTTTGTGCCAAACACTTATCTAGTTAATACGTACTCTCTAAGAACAGAGGGTTCTTCCAGGGTTTATTAGGTAATCATAGGTTCTTGATTGCAGCATTCTTTCATTAGGGCTGGTTAGACAAGAGGAAGTATTTACCAGAGATGCAAATATGAGGAAAGTCGTTTGTAAAGTAATGAAACTGAGAAAATGCGGTTAATTTAGGTTGAATGTTACTCATTTTTACTGCATTGTAAAACAAAGACTCTCCTGGAATAGATTCAGATTATTTCATCACATTTCATACTGTAACATTTATGACATTAAAACGTGTTCTGTTGTCATGGCAACAAAGCTTGTATGTGAAACCATACTGTAGCAGAACTGATAAAGTTCAGTGCTAATATTATTCCAAACATGAACCCGCCTTCTGTAGTTTTAACGGAACGAGAATACTGTCTCGGGGCTGATTGAGCGGATTGACTGAACTGGGTACATGGATTGCTTGAAAAAGGAAAATCAGACGACGAAAGCAATGTTCGCTTTAGGTTCAAACCAGGCATTCCATCTGTTCGGAGTTCACCGCTCTGGTTAAAAAGGTTTACAAGAAGCAGCACTGTGATACAAAATATTACTACAGTCATCAAACTGCAATTTTATGAATAACTGTAAAATGAATTATTATTGGTTAAGCTAATGATTAAGTGCTCCCTGTTGTCTCCGATCACTTGTGTTGGTCTTTAATCTAAAATTTTTCTTACACAGCTGAATCTAAATTTATTTTATTTTTATCCAGTACACTTCCTTTTCCCTCTGTTGTTTTTTTAGTATCATCTATTAATACTTTGACCTCAGATATGAGTGTTGATGTGTGAAACACTGGTGCTGGTTGTTCATCAGCGATTTATAAACACGATAAAACCCCTGCATTAGAATTTGAGGAATTCTGAAAAGCCTCCCTTCAAGATGACATAAACATGGTTCTTTTTTTTAACCTGGAAATGACCTGTTTAAACATGTATCAGATTCTTCCCTAAATTTAAAACAGATTTCTTTTTTGCCTGATCTATATCTGGAATCCGGAAGAAAGAAAGAGGGGGAAAAAAAACAATCATGCATTCAAATCACGACGAAATTCCGACTTAAAAGTTACTGCTTTTAACCAAAAGAGGAAAATTTCCGGTGATAAAAATACACAAGTCCAGTATGAGCGATGGTGCAGAACTCGAGTGCAGAAAGCTGGACATGTTTCATTTTCCGAAGGACTGCTGCCAGAAAAATAATGAAGCAGGGATCAAGCTTCAGTCTACCTTTCTATGTTTATACGTATCATATTCAAACCATCCCGCTCCGGAAGATCGTATCCTCAGATAACGCAGCAGAGGTCTCCGCTAAATCAGCAGAATTTATTCTTTAGTCAGGATTTGAAGGATCTGGCCCTGACAGCAGGTTCTAGTTTGCGTTTGCGTAACGTTATATTTTTTCTACCTAATGTCCCAAACCACTGTCAAATTACACTCCTCATTCATGATCTTTCCAGAAATCTCGTCTCTCAACAAACCGCGATGGTGTTTGACGTGATTGTTATTACCGTATAAAGCATGTCGAAACCCGACTGAACTCTCAGACACGCGCATCGTCACTTCAGGTTAAATATCCTGCCCTGATCGTCTCCTGGAGAGAAAATAAACTTGGATTGAGATGTAGGAACGGGTAATATACTTCAACAAATCCATCAACTTGTTAACGTACAGCTTTTAAGAAGCGTCTCACCTGGGAGCTCTTGGAATGGGAAAATGGCTTTAGCTTGTTTGACGGATTGCTAACTCTGCACAGAAGGGGAATACATTACAGTGTTTTCAGGACGCAGCACTTTTGCTGTGTTTCAGATTTTAAATGTCATCAGAGACCAGACGTGTAAGGGAGGTATCAGGAGCGTTGTACCTTACTCGAGATGATGAAGCTCTACACAACTCTATCCACAGTTGCTTTTTAAATTACCCATAATCCTCCTTGTTGCTGTGAATGGCATGGCTGTAACATGAACCCGAGCTGAGCTTGTGGACCATGTGGGTGTAGCTAGGAAGATAGTACATGCTATTGATTGGATGAAAAATCCTCCTGATCATAAACATGATGTCAGCAGGTGCGCATTGTCTCCTAAACTTTCTCAGTCTTCTTAAAATAATTATCTGGATTATATGGATTCATCTGGGTTTTATGTTTTAGATTATTTTTAATCATTCCTTTATTGCGATTCCTTTGTTACTTTTAGATTTCAGCGCTACATTAAGATTATTACTCCGCTTTCTGTGCAGGATCTGAATAAAATTCTGTAACAGACGATGAAATTGAGAGTCCTACATTAATAAAAGGGGAATCACCAGGAACGACCTGATACGATATAACGATACCGGTACTGTGATTCTGAAAGTAACGCGATTTTATAAATATCCCCATGCAGTATTACATTTTCTTTCTCTTTTCTTTGCGATAGCTTTGGAAGGAAATGACATAGGATCACCAAATCTGGTGGATGGGTTGCCCTCACAAACATCTCAGTTGGGATTGTATATGGGTCACCTTCACCTTGTTTGAAGGTCACAAGGTCACTTTTTCGATATTCTGCTTTCCAAGGCCAGTAAGTGGGATAACTTTGAAAGCTAATCACATAGGATCACCAGATTTGGTGGATGGGTCCCTCTCAGGAAAGTCTTGGTTGCAATTTTATATGGGTGCCCTTGACCTTGTTTCAAGGCCACAGCAGTCAACATAGAACATTTTTTATATTGGGCTTGTCAAGGCTTGATAGCTTTGGAAGGAAATGATACAGAATCACCAAATTTGTTGCATAGGTTTCTCTTAGCAAAGTCTTGGATTGTACTGTATGGGTCACAGCAGTCAGCTTAGTGATTTTATCTATATTGTGCTTGTGTGTGTGTGTGTGTACACGGGATATTGCCTGCAAATGTGTTAATAGTAGAGTCTGCGCTGCCTATAGGACTCTAGAGGAACGGCAACATTTCACCACCTCAAATTCAGTAGAGCCAGTGGGGCGATACATGATTCACTGCCCAAACGAACCACGATAAAGAACTAAATCAATTTCTTTCCCCATCCCTATCCTACATGACAGATTGTACTCTACAATATCATGATTATCCTCTAACAATAGATAACAGAAAACAGTGTAAGATGCTGCTCGTGTCAGCAATCAGCTCATGCTGAAAATGGGCCCGCGTAAAACACACATTCTTCAAAATCACTTTGAGGTAATAAAGGGAATTTTTTAGCATGTTTCTTTTAATTTTCGCTATGGCCACTACCATATTTATCACTGTCCTGGATGTTTAGTGTCCACCAGTTAGTGGAAAGGCCCACGAACAAAATTTGTTTTATTTTTATTTTTCAAGACGTGGAGAGTTTAATAATCTTGCTTAAGAGTCGGAGCTGAGAGCGTACATGCAGTAAAAGGGAAAGAGAGATGTGACGTTGGGATTCACACGGCTACACTTCTTTTGATTAAAATTCTGTGTATAAAGATCCTGCAGCCGCAATCACACGACAGCTCACACGTAAACAGCCAGCCATGCCTGGGTTCCTTTAATTTATACACTAGCAGATCTTTATCATCAGATGCCTTTGGGCAAACCAATAAATTCACCCTGATAATATCAACAACGTTACGCTATGCGTTCTTAGAGCAGCGTTTTCAATTTTTTTTTGTCCAATATGAGATCTTTGTTGAGTTAAAATTGACGACGAGTAAACTCGGCTTTTGTCCACACGTTCCCGTAAATTGTTCGGTACTTTTTAGGGTCCAGAATGTCCGGGGTCAGTCTCTCACCATCACACACTGCACACGAGGGGTTTCTGCTCTGTGGTACTCGGGGCATGACGAACACATCGCTGTTAGATGTTGGATGAATCTCTACAGTGCAGAATAGAATGTTTTAGTCATAATTCTGTTGAGCAAATGGAAAGAAATGCTGCGTTCGAGATGGTTTCGTGTTTGCTAATCTGCGTATGAATGTTTTTTACGCTCCTCGGTTTAGGGGGTAAATTTGTCTATGAAGTGAAAAGTGTTAAAATTCTCAGGCCTGTCTGTGTTTCTGTACAATTACTAATTACCAATTTTATAACTAACACCTACAGGTTTAGCTGTTAAGTGCAGGGCTTGCTTTTGTTTTTATTTTATTTATGCTTAGCATTTTGAATTTTTATCCCAGCTAGAAATCCTTAATTGGTTCTCTGATTATCAAATTGATCTCAGATTTTGTTTTCCTTCACAGGTTTTTTATTTTTATTTTTATATTATTATACTATCAGTTTTCTGTTCTCCGTGTCAGTCCACTCTCTCACCGTCTTCGTCCATTGCCACACATGGCATTGTTTTGCTCTGGGGTTCATCCACGCTCGTTTTTTTTTTTTTTTTTTTGTCCTCTTCACCGTCTCATTTCTCTCACTGCATTCATAAAGAGCACTACAAGCAACCGTGCTGCTGCATCAGGGCAATCATGTGGCCCAGGAAATGGCTGCACTGTGTTCCTTGGCTTTCATGCGCAGAGCGGCGATGCTGGATGACTTCCTGTCAGGGTCCATGTTCAGATCATATCCGTTGATGCTGGTGCTCATGCCAGGACTCCCAAACAGACTGCCCATGTGACTTTGTCCCATGTGACCTCCGGGACTGGGCACGCCCAGGAAGTCAGACACGCCGCTTGCAGCATGGGGGTGAGGGGTCATGCAGGAAGTCACAGAGTCACACGGAACGACACAGCCTGGCACCGGGGATGCGGCGCTGCTGCCTCCGATCCATGAGGGATTCTGGATCTGTGATGTAATGGAAAGAAAACATGCAACTGTTAGTCTTTACATCCTTGCAGTTATTAAGAAAGTTTAAACCAGAAAGGAAATAGTTTTTAAATACCTCTAAACAATCCTTTTAAATCGTTTATATAGTATATTTGAAAATATCAAACAGAATTTAATATGATTCTTAGAGTAAAACTCCCAGGAACATCTCTCCAGCTTTATGAGCTTCAGCTTTATCATCAATGCCACCTTAAATACATATTCATAAATATGCAAATTAGGTATGGCATGGTCATGTAGTGGTTAGGATGTCCGCCTCACAGCAAGAAGGTCCTGGGTTCAAGCCCTACGCCTGGCGAGGGTGTTTCTGCGTGTTTGCATGTCCTTCCCGTGCTTATGTGGGTTTCCTCCAGGTGCTCTGGCTTCCGCCCACAGTTCAAAGACATGCACATTAGGCTAATTGGATATTCTCAATTGCCCCTAGGTGTGAGTGTGAATGGTTGTGTGTGTGTACGTGTGACGAGCTATTCAGGGTGTATCCCACTTTCGCCCAGAGTCAGCTGGGATGGACTCCGGCCTTAACGCATCATTTTATTGTTAAATTTGAATTTTTTTTTATTTTAATTTGAATAAATTTACTAAAATTCAAGTGCAGTTTTTGAAGCATAGAAAAGTGACGACCGTAAAAAAGTTTAAATGTCGGATCCCTATGGGTCTTTGGTTGTAAAAACAAAAAAAAAGGTAAAACTCTACAATGAAGTGCTTCTGGAAACCCTTTTAAACTTGCTCCCGGTAGAAACAAAGTGTTTATCAGAAGAAGCCCGCAAGTGGAGTTTGTACGACATGCTTTAGTTATGGCATCCCTTTGTTTCCAAAACTTGCACACGTTGTGTGCATTCAGTCTAGTCTTGGCTCAGCCGTGACACAGAGTCCCAGGGGTGTTTTTTTTTTTTTCACTTATCAGGCACTTTGAGGTTCTCAGCCTCACTCAGAAGAGGAATGTCTGTCTGTGCTTCTCTTCAACACCTAGCGTGACTCTGGCTCTGTGGATCTGTCTTCTGCTGAGAGGAGGAGCGTGGAGGGAAGTGAAAGGCCAGCGCTGTGTGTGTGTGTGTGTGTGTGTGTGTGTGTGTGTGTGTGTGTTAAAGTGAAGGGATCTGAGGGAGGGCTGCGGCAGAGAGAGATGAAAGCCCTCTCAGGGAGATGCCCCAGATGTGCGTTGGGCTGCATTCCACAGCTGCAGGCCTGCTCCCTGAAGAGCCTCCTCTGCTCTCCCACTCTCCTGCAGATTCACAATAAATCCAAGGGAATCTCTCGCTCTCCTGTGAGGGCGTGCCTCGCTCGGCCGCGGCCTCTGATCCTGACCCGACTCCTGGGACATAAGAAGCCTCCAGCTTTTCTCCAGTCCCATACGGTGTTTACGACACAGAGGGATGCTGTTATTATTTATTCTGTAGTTATACCACACTGCTGATTGAGTAAGAAATAATGCCCTCTGTGTTTGTGTTGGAGGGAAATAATCACCGAGTTACAGCTTCTGTCACAATGTTGATTATTTTCCTATAAGTGCACATCCCAAAGTGTTTTATTCCTCTGATACTGCATTTAAATGCAGTATTCTTGCTTTTTGTTGGGGAGAAACCACAAAAGAAGCATAAATTCCTCTGTCTTGAAGATGCTGACAAAGTTTCACCTCTGACTGATAAACATTACCTTATGCACAAGTCCCTCATAAGGAGCTGTTACTACGGAAACCATAATGTATAAGAATGGTGCATTACTGTATTAGAAACCTGTCATATGCAGCTGCACTACAGTCAGAGCCACTGCTAGGAAAGGGTTAATGTAGAGGGAGCTGCTCATTGTGGAATAAACCCTGACAGGGGGATCAGGACCCCGAGGCACAGCGGAAGCATCTTATGTCACTGTGAAGCAGTTTATTTCACTATGATGACCAGCTTACTGTACATTAACCTTCTGATTATTCAGCTATTTACAAAAAATTCATTTAAAATGATTTTATAGCTGCCAGTAATGATGTACTCCATGGTAATGGTCTGTTATCGAAATAATGCCATGATTGACCAATCATAATCGAGTTTCTAAATGAGCTGTGTAACAAAGAACGTTATTCAACACCTTCTCGTCAATCAGAATCCAAAATTCACTGCGAGGAGACACGCTGCATCATGTAACAAGAATAGCATTAAAACAAGAACACTCAGAGTGTGCAAACCTACACCAAGCCCAGCAATAAAATTCTTTTAAAAATCCCTGGATCCCAAATTCAATCGGGATCAATTCCAAAATTTTATGGAATCTTCTTTGTAGAAAGCCGCACCTCTGGTACAAATTCAATAAAAATCTGCACATAACATTTTGCGTAATTCTGCTAACAAACTCACAATCCATAAAACATGATTTTCTTGATAAAAGTAATAAAAATGTATGTAATAATAATTGTAATATGTATTTTATGTTGAGGTTATTAATCATTTTTGAGGGAATACTGTAGGTAGTGTATTTACTGCATGTGGTATTTAAATACTTTTCTGCATGCTGAAATCAGACCAAAAAAACAAAACAAAAAAAAAAACACGCTCATGTGTAATCGTTGCTATGTTGTAGTTATATAAGTGCAATAAAACTCTCCAGGATGTGGGATATATTTCAGAGACACCAAATATTTCAGAGCACATGAGATTAAATGCTGCAGTACTGAATATCAGCACAACTATGATTTTGGTTGCAGTAGCTAATGTTACAAGCTAGCATGTTGATATTCAGTACAGCAGAATGAACTTAAGTGTGATATTGCTTTTATACAACAGCTCCATGAACAGGAAATTTTAATCAAGTGACGTTCTGGACACCATGCAGCCAAATATTCTGTTTATTTTCGCTACAGGAGTGGAACTCGTTTCTGAAGATGCTGCAATTGCTTTATAGTCTGTTGACTCGCTGGCTGGCTAACTCATATTCACGTTAAAGGTGCTTCCAGTTCTGATGAACTTTCATATTTTAAGTCCAAAGTGATATTTCTGAAAGGTATTGTTTATTGTGTCTGCTAGTGATACTGCTCTATGTACCATAGTAACAGTTTCTAACTTGGATGCCGAATTTGTATGTAGTGACGTTACGTGAAACATCAGTACTCATGAAGCGCTGCTTGACCAATCAAATTAGCAGATTAGAAGTAACTGTTGTCTGTGTGTATACAGTATAAATAACATTGCTCAGATATTTTCTGTTGTTAAGACAGTTAGCTGTACCTGAGCGTAGTTCTCCGGCCGAGTGAGGAGCGGAAGCTCGTAGGCGGTGGAGAAGTGCGTTCGGACCTGCTGCATCTGTCCAAAACGTTCCCTCTTCCTCCACTTGGCTCTCCGGTTCTGAAACCAGACCTGCAGGAAACAGAGGTATTTAAGAAACACTTCATAAAAATCTGTTTCGTTTTTGTTGTTTAATTGATGATGTGCTCATTATCAGCACAAATTGAACTCCCAGCAAGAAAACTTGGACCCAGATTAAAACAGCTTGGGTCCACTGAGAGCCAGGAAGTCTCAGAACACTGTCAGAAATCCTCTTGGCTGTAGCAGAGCGCTGGATTATTTTTCAGCATCTCTTCGGTCTTCCTGGAAGAATAGTTCAGCGAGACCTGCATGGCGTTTGATGTTTTGGGAGATGACGGATTGCGAAGGCCTCCTCTGAGCCTTTTTTTTCTCTATTGGAGCCGTCAGTAACAGCAGGAGGTAGAGAGGGGAGTGCAGGAACTCACAGGGCCAGAGGTCTCAGAGAACCGTGTCACTCCTCCACCTTCACGTGTGATGGATTGGAAGAATGCGCTTAAAAAGCCAGAGTGAAATACAGTCGAAGTGATTTCACGCCGTAAACACTGAGAACGCGGAGTTCAGTGCTGTGAGGTGTTTCGGGATTTTTGCGGTTTGTCAGATCTAAGTTGCTTTTAATTTGATTATTATCAGTGATAACGTGCTACGGTGAACTTTTCTAAGATAGCGCACACACTTCTTAACAATGCTAACAAACTTGGATTGAGGATGAAATTAAGTGTTTACATTAATGTTCTTTGTTTTATCTTGTGGTGACTTTTTTAATTTCAAATACAGCAGAACTTTGAGGAGTTTAATGCAACGTCCCATCTGTTTAGTGCTCGAAATATTCATACACTTATTTGGATTAAACAGTGAGTGGGTGTGGCCTAAATAAGAAGAGCTTTCTTTTTTTTCCCCTTCCTTCTTTCTTTCTTTGTTTCCTTTTTCTTTCCTTCCTTCTTTTCTTCTTTTTTAGTCTTTTTCTTTCTTTCTTTTCACGTTTTCATTCATTCCTTATTTCCTTATTTCTTCTTTCTTTCTTTCTAATTTTCACTTTCTTCTTTCATTCCTTTTTTCTTCTATCTTACTTTCCACTTTTCTTTCTTCCTTTCCTGTTCTTTTTGTTTTTCCTTCCTTCTTTTCTTTTTTATACTTTTTCTTTCTCTCTAACTTTTACTTTTTTCATTTTTTTCTTTATTTTTTTTCTTTATACTTTGCACTTTTTTCTTTCTTATTTTCCACTTTTCTTTATTTTCCTTTCTTTTTGTTTTTCCTTCCTTCTTTTCTGTTCTTTCTTTTCTTCTATTCCAGTCTTTCTTTCTTTTTTTCCTTCTGTTTTGACTCCCAGTCCTGAGGACTTTTGAGTTTCCATCATATGACCTATGAACCTTTTCGGCAAGTTTTTCAAAAGAAAGCTCGATCCTCCTGATTGTATCTGTTTTTCTATCTGTTTAATCCCAATAACAATATTTTATTCTATTACGTCTGAAAACCCTGTATATCATCGTGTATATCATGTACTGGGCTACTTTTTCGAAGGCTCGTCATGCTGTCTCGGTATATGTCATCCATATCATACATATAGATTTCTTGTCTCTTGTTTCTCTTTTATCATTCCTAAATTTCCCGAATCAGTCGATCATTATTTTTTTCCTCTACAGTTTGCACTCAGCTTGGAAAAGAGCATTTGGCCCAATCATCTTGCCAATCTCTGGTCCACTGACATGTAATTTTCCCTCACGCGCAATTAAAAATGCAAGCGAAAGAAACAAAGCTATTTTTCTCATTCCGCAGCAGTGCAGACAATCAAAGAGAAAATAGAGGATGGTCCTTAATACAGACAATGTGGAGAGAATTTCACATCAGTTCCGAAAACAAAATGTTAGCAGATTCTCCCGCACCCCCTCCCTCCCTCCCCCCTTTACCCTCTCACCCCTCTCTCTTTGTGCTTAGACTAGCATAGCACAGCATTCTCATGACAAAAGTCTACCATAATTACCTCTGACAACTGATCCTAAAAGCGTTGTTTATGAGACCATTATTATGTTTAAACTACCATCAAAGGCCGAGAAAGCGATCTAAATACAGGCCAAGTCTCAGATGGATTTAAGTCTGGCATTTTCCACTTCAGCCAAACAGAGAGACGTCATCTCACTATCTGCTCTCTGAGAAACATGATCGCATGGCGCTCTGATTGCACTTAGTGTCATGTTGGATCTCAGATTAAAGTTCTCTTAAATCACCATATTCACATGAATAAGCTGTGAACTTCAGTGTCAACTCAGTACAACGTAACCTTCACTTTAACAATCAATCAACATTAGTATATACTACACAGGAACGGCGCGATCTGATTGGTTCGTTATCCGTTAACTAAAACTCCAAAAAGTTTATTTTTCTTTGTGTTTCCATGTAGTATATAATTAAACACTTTTAGAGGGTTAAAGAGCCATTGCACAGTTCTGCACCTGCTTGTGTGTGCGCTTAGTGCTCAATTGTGAGGGTGTCATGATTTAAAAAAATGTGAGAAATAAACCATAAAAATTGTGTTTAGCGCTTCCCCACCCCCCCCCTCCACTACGCAAACGCAGTATAATGCACGAATCAATTAAAATGTAAATATAAACCATGTCTATAATAACCATAAATTAAATCCTGTTTTAGTTTCCCGTGTAGTATATACTAAAATAATAATTCACCTCAGGCTCAGTGGAAACCGCTGAATAGTCCTCTCCATGTTCTGTCTTGTGGACTTTTCAGCGACATCCACCTCACCGCTGGTGAATAGCTTAATTAATCACCATGTCAACCGTAACCCCTGTTGAACACTTAATGAACATCATTCATTCATTCATTTTCTGAACCGCTTAATCCTAATTAGGGTCGCGGGGAGGCTGGCGCCCATCTCAGCCGA
>JBCNYH010000017.1:13868908-13880897 GCA_039654325.1 Tandanus tandanus
CCAGAGTCGGCTGAGATGGGCGCCAGCCTCCCCGCGACCCTAATTAGGAATAAGCGGTTCAGAAAATGAATGAAGTTTTAATAATATAAGCTATTTATTAGTAAACTAGCTAGATACTCATCTACTCTTCATGTAGTACTAGCTGTTCACTGCTTACGGTTTCACTCAGAAACATTTGAAAGCAGATAGTATGCGAGAAGGTTACCTAGGCAGCCAGTGCTGGCCAAGAGTGAGATTTGCTTGTGTTGGAAACCAAATTGTATGTCCCTCGAAACGCTTGTCAGTAAACACTTCCTGTGTTGACTCCGCTTAAGTCATAGTGTTATTCTACATCTATCCTGATGGAGTCTGATTCAAATTCAGATCTTTACCACAGTACTGATTTTCTCATTGGGGTTTTTGAATTTTTCGTGTTTCTTTTTGACATGTGAGGGAGACCTACAATCGAGCAGGAGTTCACGAGTGGGTTAAAAGAGGCTGAAGTTCAGCCTCGGGACTAATTGGCTGTTTAACCTGAGTGTATTCACACCTGCCTGCTTAGCAAGAATGGAGCTTGTAAATCTAGTTTTACAGTATCTACTCTGGAAGCTTCAGCTTTGGAGTGGAAACCCTGTTCAAAAATGGCTCTCCATTCGATACATCTAATAAAGAGTGCAGGAGTACAGGCCACCTTTTATACATTCTATAATACATGCATGAATGATGCAGACACGAGTGCAAAAAAGGTGCCTTTCTTCGCGACAGGAGACGCCAGAGACTCGCGGCCCCGTAAGATGTCAGTACTCGACCCTTGAGTTAGTAAGGGTCATATCTTTACAAGGGGCAGCGATTTATTTCCAGTTGAAAATGGGGGAATACATCAAAGTGTAATTTAACTGGCTGTAAAGCGGCAGGACATCCCCCATGCTTTTATACAATGTGATGGGCAAGGTCAGCATTGGGCAAATAAAAAGCAACACTATAAATTAGGTACCCCGGGGTTTCTCCTAAGGTATAATGACAAAATATTATACACCTAAAAAGGCTGAAAGATTAAAACCTAAATATAAATAAGGATGTGTTAAAATGTTCAGTATTCTTAGGGCATGGGGTACATTTGGAAGGAGAGGGGAAAAAGCAGGACGTTTGTTTTGTTACTTGCCATTTATTTATGTCTCTAATTGGGTTTGTTTTTCATTCTTACAATGTGTAAAAGATCATAACAAGCCCAAGCTCTAAAGAGATGCCAGTCATCTGAAACTCACTTCCACTTTTTAATTATTTCAGGCTCTTTTACACAGACAAACAAACACAGAAGCGTAGACACGCAGATGTCCTGAGATTGATGGATCGGCTGGAGTAGGAATGTGGACGCATGGACAAGAAGAGTTTTTAAATCAGTAAGTGTTAATGCAATTCAATAAGTCAAAGATTTTCTCATTAGTTAAGTCATGAGGTGGATTTATGCTTGGCTTAATACATTTGAAGAAATTCCACATTCTTTCTTTTACTGATTTTCATTCTAATTTTACATTAGAGTTGAATTTACCCCACACTTGGGCAGCAGTTGTAATTAATCAGATCCTCAGAATTTTTATCCTTTCACTGAATATTTGGGTCACTGTACTCCATCCTGACCACAGCATTCTTTCTTTTAATGTTTAAAGCATCACCTCATTAAAAAAAAAAAAAAAAAAGACCCAGTGGTGAGAACCTGAGCCATCCACAGAGAAGTCCAAACACATCACTGGTCCTGAGGGAGGATTTATCCCAGCAGGCTGCAACAAAGAGCACACGCTGTGCAAGAAAACACGGCATTTCCTTCAAACCTCTGCTGGTGATAAATCACTCCTCTATCCACTCATCTGAGGATCTCTGAGCGTTCGCTGCAGAGTCACTTCAACTGCAGGCTGTTTAAAGTCTCAGGAGATTTATTCTTAGATTTTAAAAAAAAAGTTTAAACCGTCCTGAGGCCAAGCGGGAGGTTACTATAATCTCCTGTAGTGCTGTTAGTGATGTTTTTTATTATAATTATATCAAAATTATGCTGAACATCATTTAGAAAAGAAGCTTCAGGTAGAAATGATATCAATTACCCATCCATCCATCCATCCATCCATCCATCCATCCATCCATCCATCCATCCATCTATATCAGCCATCCTTAAGACACAGGGTGTAGCAACTTCTGAGAAAGTCTTAAGCTCCGCCCACTTCGTAGTCACTTTGTCATGTATCACTGGAAAGCTTGTTCCCTGCTCTTTATGTCATGTGTCATTATGGTGTATACGTCAGTTTTCTGTTTAATCTTTTAAACCACACTATGTTGACGAACCAATATATTCAAGTACAAAATTATCTCAAAATTATTTTCCAAACCAAAATTCTCAGTTTCTGGATGATTATTCTTAATTCCTTTTCCTAATTTGCAGATAAAAAGGAAAATAACTACAATTACTTTTAAATTAAAATTTACTGTCAGCCTAAATTACTTATAGATGGGATACAAATCATTTTATTTTTAACTTATAGTGCATGGGGTTTAATGATTACACTTAAACTGTAAAGAAGTGAAATCTTAATTCATGACATAGACAAGTTACATTTTTTATAATGTATGCAAATGTTCCATTTTAAATTGGATAAAGAATAATTTGCATATGTAAAAGAGTTTAGGCAAAACTGCAAATTCAAATAAGAGTCAACAAACTACTGGCAAAGATCAATTATGAAATCTGTATAATGTTGTTGTTGTTGTTGTTGTTGTTATTATTATAAGAAGAAGATGAATGTGTAGACCTGTAGAATTTGTGTTAATCTCTGGGGGGTTTTCTTCACACCCTTCAACTGTTGTGATGACATATTACACCCTTTTCATTATTGCACTCATTTCATGGTCAGTCTAATAGACTCGATCTCCTGAGTGATGTTTATAACCACAGCTCCGTAATCACAGACTTTAAATGTCTAAATGAAACACTGCAAGAAAACGAAGTGACGTTGAAACTGTGCAGTGAAGATGCAAAGACTAAAATTCTTCACCTGCAGTTCTGCAGATTAATCTTTAACCTGGAATAAATAGTGTAAAGATCTGTTCGTCCAGGTTGCACCGTGACTTTAATCCCAGCCGTCAGGAGATTTCGAAATTCAGTGTGAAATCTTAGAGCTGCAGGAATCTATTATTTGTGCAGAAATTACCTTTTAAGCAAGTTTTCAGTAAAGATCACCAGATTTGTTGAACCCAGCTTAATAAATCCCCAAATGAATCCCCCACCCACCACCACCACCACCACCACTTTCCTGTAGACAGAAAAAGTGATTTTTAATTAAAAAAAAAATTTGATTACTCCTTTGTGCTCAGATGCACTAATCCTGCTTAGATGTATTAAACTCCAGGTTTAGTTAAGCCCTCGTCCAATCAGGTGCCTCATCTTTGAAGCGCTTGGCCAGTCGAGACTAATGTAAATTGTAAAAGCTGTAATGTCGTCTAAGTGGTAAAGTGATCCTGGGTTCTTGTCACCACTCTTTAGACTAACAGGCTGCAGAAATGCTGCCGTTTCTTGAGAATAAAGAGAACCTCAGTGGACACCTCTTATTATTTTCCACCCCTGTTGCTTTACAGAAGCTCGAGCTGATCACGATGGCGCTGTGACACACCAAGGGACCAGACTTAATCTAACAATTTATTTGATTTGGATGCTTATTTAATATATATTTCATGTACAGTGCAAAAGTCTAAAGCACATGTAAAGAGCAAAGACACCTTGGATGTTACTACATTTTTAAAATATCATAAAAAGCAGTAAAAATTTATAAATGTAATAAAGTATTTGGTTCGACAAATTTTCACTTTAAAAAAAATTGTAGTCTCAAATACACCCTGTGCAGTTTTATAAGGAAATTAGCTCTTGCCACATTTGCTTAGTATTTTTGCAGCTAAATAAAATTACAGCATCTTTCATGATATCTGAAAAACTTTTGACTGATATACAAACATTTTTTTTGGCATTTTATATAAATATATTTGTGGATTAGTGGAAAACTGATATTTGGAAATCTGTTTTTGTACCGACATGAAAATGTAGGAGTCATAAAATGTAAAATCTATAACAAAGTTTACTTTAAAAAGGTGCCAATACATTTGCACAGTAATGTATAAACTGTGCATACAGTATTTATAACTTTAGGTTAATTAAAACCTGTATAATTTTAACTGTAGCACATCAAATGGCTCTAAATGAGATTTTGTGCCACATTTATATTATTACTATAATCATTATTGTTAGTTTGGGAATCAGTAAGTGCTCTTTCTTCTTTTTTAGCTCATGCCTTAGGAAGCGTCAGTCATGAGCAGGGAATATAAAGGAAATCTGCACTGAACTAACACAGACAAAGCGTTATTTATTAATTTGTTTGTTTGTATATTTCGCTTTTATCTTTAATAAAATCATGCAGGTATTATTTGTAAGTTATACTGTATTAAAGATGATATTCTTCTGCCTCTCCATTATCACCACAGAATTATTATTATTTTTTATTAATTTTTGGTGCTAGATTACAAAAACCACCTGCTTTATAATTTGACCATTTTAAATGTTTCTTTAGTTAATGTTTGTTAGTCACAGTCACTGAAACATGATGATCACATGAACAATATGAAAAAATCTGATCCTTTAAAATACTTTGAAACTTACTTTAGTTTTATATTAGAGGAGGACAAGTGCTAAAATCCCTCCCTTTATACATTTATCTGGAATTATTTTTATTTTTGCACAGTGAAGATCACTACAGTAGAAACATAAAGGATAAATACAACTACTACAGCAGCCACTTTTATTAAGAAGTCTAAAATCAAGCTGCTTTAACCCAAACCTACATAAACTGCAGAAATTTCACACCTCATATTTTATTTTTTCACAATACTTTGAAATAAACACAAATGTTGTATTCTCACTTTACTGCTCTGAGAATAGATTTAATTATTTCACATTATGTGCTTGAAACTCCTAGCATCCTAAACTTTTTTTTTTTTAATGATTGGCACTCAATAAACAGCTACAAGTCAGAACATCTTTCTCATTTGCTTTAGAGAAATTGGACTTCTTCCAAAAATTGATCTGAGCCAGAGCTCCGAATTCACCCTCCATGTGCAGTAGGGAATTTGTGCATGTGGCTGTGGTACCCAGATGGGTCAGTGTGCCACACAACTACACACAGGCCTCATGGCATCAAACCGAAGCCTCTGACTCACAACTTGAGAATGATGAACAAACCCCCAAAAACGCTCTGCACTTTTCTTTTTATAATGTTTACAAGTAACTTTTCAGGTCAACCGTGTTTTTAGTGGAAAGAATGTTATTGCTGGGGTGGTGATTGTCCTGGAATTTATTGGGAATGTCGTTAATGGGATTAATCAAACATCCAATCAGACCCTTGTTTGGTTGTGGAATCAATATTTAGTCTCAAGTCAAGATTAATTCTGTGCAACATCATATGCTGAGTTGAAATGAATGAACTCTAAAATTAAATAAAAGCAACAGCCACCATACTAAACATTTTTAAGATTTAAAATCAGTGATTATACTTTAGATTATATTGTGTTAAATGTAAAAAAAAAATATTCCTTAATTTGACTTTTTGCAATGACAGTTGCCTCAGGAGAGCTTGATGAATCAGCCATCTGATCTGGATTAATGAAAGTTTCTGGGTTTCTTCTAGTTTTTTTTTTTTTTTTTGAACATTGTGAAACTCGTTGGGGTTTGTGTGGTTTATTATACAGCGTGCTATTGTAGCAGTCAGTAAATAGACTTCACTTTCTCAGGCTACTTTTGATATTAAGCATTGCAAAAGAATCCATCTTCATCCTAAAAATTGGGCTGGGGGGTGGGGGGTGGGGGTGCTGTCCAATGTTAGTGCGCCTTTTATCCCCTTAATCATCTTCACGTTATGTTTGCTGAGGTATTTATTTTATTATATCCTCCTTTTAATAATTATATCCTTCTTTCCTGTGCCCATTTATTATTAACACCAGTCCCATTTTAAAGCCTGAATACACTTCCCTGTGCTTCCCTTCATTCCTGCCTGTTTTTCTTCCCCGCCGGTTATTACTGACGTTGCCATTTTGCGCGGTGAGGCTCACTGACATTTCCTGTGCAAATAAAAACAAAACCGTAGACTTGCCATCTACTGAATGTGGCTAAAGCATCCAGCCTCTAACCCGCTTTCCTTTCGCCGGTTCTGGCTCTGAGATCTGTGCTTTCAGGTTGTCCTGCGCGCTGCGCGTCTGATCGGTGACGCGCTGATGGAGATCAGAGCGCGCAGTACAGGCTCTCATTCAGACCCCTTCGCTTTCTCACGCCTGGAGTTTCCACCCATCTTCCTCTTTATCTATTCCTCATGTAGTAACCCGAATATCGAGTACATGTTTTATTGTGGTTTTCTGTCAGTATTATTAAGGGGAATATCTAGATCACTTGAGGGATTTTCTGCTGTCCATCTGACCTTTAAAGGTTGCTGTGTTATTCCTTATTATGGAATCCTTAAGGAACAGAATGAAATTATTTATAATCTCAAAACCTTGGACCTGAATTACAAAGAACCCCCACCCCCCACCCCCTATTTATGTAGTGTAGCCTTTTTTATATTTATGTTTTTTTTTTTAACAGAAACTTCTACCTGCATTATTTATCCTAAAGAAATGTTTGTTTAATATGTAGCTAAATCTGTTTGTTATCATTTTATAAACCTTAGTTATTTGTAAAGAATGAAGTCCGGCCCGTTTTGCGGTGACTATAAACCGCAAGAAAACAATTAAAAATGCAACTGCTTTAGAATATGAGAGAATATCACCCCCCCCCCCAAAAAAAAAGGCTAGTAAGTGAACAGAATTGGCACCGACCGCTTCAAATGATCTCTTTCTTATCCTCCACCTCCTCCCTCCTTTAAAGAGTTGTTTAAAGCTTGTGTGTGTAAGAAGCCGACTTTTCTTAGGAGCTCAGATTTGTTTGATTTTATTTTCAGAAGGCCAAACACGCAGTGTAATGTCGTCTAATGTGATCACGGCTGTTTACTTTTTATCGTTTATAACTTCCATCCCATTGGTCTGGAGGGGGAAAAAGATTGGCTTTAATAACATCTGTGCAACAGATCAGTAATAAATCTCCTGTATGTCAATAGTTACGTCATACTGTTACAGTAATTCTTTCACTGAGAAAAGACTGCTCACTTTATTATTATTATTATTATTATTATTATTATTATTATTGTTATTATTATTATTATTATTACGGATGATGATGATGATGATGATGATGATGATAATAATAGTAAAGTATTTGTGGATCGGTATCTTTGTTGTTTCCAGACTGTTTTTTTGTTTTTTTATTGATTGGCATATGCAAATATCCAACTCATGACATTATGACTCATATGATTAATTTCTCATAAATGGATTTGTAGCATCTCAAACCAAGTTCGCCAGCGTCACGGAAACATGAAACAGTGATCTCCCTGATGTAAACGTGTGTCACTAATAAAATAGACGATGTGGCACGAGTTTTTCAGAAGCATCACAGCACGAAGATAATCGTTCAGTACCTGCACTGTCAGGAGAAAATACACACTAATAAACTCTAATGTTTCTTTCACTGATGCGGAAACATGAAGTGTAGCTACACCTTTTATACCTCAGTGTGTATCTTATATTTTATACACAGGTACTTCAGTCTAAAAACGAATTGCAGCCCATTTATGCGCCTTAAATTGTGTATGTATATATATATAATACATACAACATGCGTATTAAAGGTAGAGCAGATACAGGAACCAAACCAGCAACCAAAGGTGCGCTTTAGGCCTGATTTTTATAAGGTGTGATTTGTTCACATTTATTAAAGCTGTTTACATGTTTTTAAATAAACACGAGAGCTTTGTTTGAATTCTGATTTAAGTGTCTCTGGGTATTTTTGGTGGAGGAATTCCTCATGTAAAACTTATCTAATAAAGTCGTGTTATAATCAACATCACTTTAACCAAACAGAGTCCCAACTTTTACCCAGAAACGTGCAGTGTAAACTTCGTGGTGATGAATCTATTATATAATTAGCTTTCGTATCAGTCAATGTATTACATCAGTGCTTCGTAAGTTCTAGTTTAAATTCTGTGTAAAGTGAAATATATTTCGGTAAAAAAATTGCATTCTATAAAGATAAAAAATAATGCACCGCTGATGCTGCCACACTTCACCCCAGTACACTCTCTCTCTCTCTCTCTCTCTCTCTCTCTCTCTCTCTCTCTCTCTCTCTCACTGTACAAGCAGCTACATGCTGTTTGTTTGTTTGTTTGATTGATTGATTATTGGAAACTGGATTATCTTACATAACACTTCTGCATTGTGATCAATCTGGAACATTAAACTTGAGGCGGTTAGAAGGTCAAAGGAAAGAGGGTTTGGTTATGTGGTTTAATAAATCCGATACTTGAAGCTCGATCCTGAAACCGATCGAACAAATTCTTCCTTTAAAATCGCATTAAAAGACGAATAAATCTCCGTCCAGTGTTGTGATGTTTACTCATTTTTTTTTTGGTTTTGGATCCAAAAAAAAACAAACTTTTTTTAATTGATTTGCTTCTAATTCGGATTGTAAAGAATAAAGCGTCCTAATAGGCAGGTGTTACTGTAAATGTGTTGTGTTGTCATGTCTAATCATGTCTGATGTAATAATCCTCCTTCCTCACTGTCTGATTTATAGGCTATAAATAAAAAACTCTCAAATTAAAGCTGACTTTATTGGGTTTAAAGTATTTTATCACTAACTTAACCTACTAAATATTTCAGTAGTCCTATCAAAATAAGAAAACAGAGCAAGTCTGCTGATGGTCGAGCTTTGTGTGTGTATTGTTTTTATTAAAAACAAACAAACAAACAAATAGCCTAAATAAATAATGTTAAAGCGACACGGTGATGAAGTTGTGGCTCGTATTTAGCTTCTAACTTTAAATCGTTAACAGCCCCATAAGCTTTCTTTACTTTGCACCATAAATTTTCTTTATTTTGCACTCATCCATGTTAATCTGCACTTCCAGAGAAAAACACTTCCCGTTTCTTCTTCTTGGTCTCATGTTATTTTTCTATTACATGAGACACTTTTATTAGCCTACCTTTATCTGCAGTTCATCCTCTTCACGTCACTAATTCACGAGTTGCTCGCACATGCCTGAGACTGATTTTTTTTTTTTTTTTTTTTTTTTGGTAAAAATGTATTGCAGCGTATATTTATAGCGTCTTCCTGCTCTCAAAATGTCGCGATTACATTCAGTATAAAACTCTCAGTACCTCCGTTCATCTGCACGGTCACTTATCTGGTTTTGCTTTCGTTACATTGTTCTACAATTCATTATTAATTAAGACAAAGTGGACTGAAAGTGTGTGAAACAAGAAACAAACAAACAAAAAAATGAAAAGAAAACCGTGCGCCGTTAATGTTGTTCTTTCCTTCCAGATGTGGAGTCCATAACCTTTTCTCCTTACTGTCCTCAGGGGTAAGCAATACATTTTATGTCAGTTAATAATAATAACAATAATAATCATTAAGAATATTAGTATTATAATAATGATGTATGTGTGTGCATAAGTCAAAACCTGGTGCGTGTTTGTGTTAAAGATATTTGATAATACTGTCGGGGTATTAAAATTAGAAAGGACATTTCAGTGTCATCAAGTTCTTCTTGAAGATTATTAATCCATCAGTGCAATCTTCTTTCTTCAAAACATTTTTTTTTAAAAGCGTTAATTCAGTTGTTGGATTCAGATCTGATGCACTGAGGACTGGAACGTAGTTAGAATTCAAATTAAAATAATAAAGAAAATTCTGTGTTTGTTTGAATAATTGCTGAGGTTTGATGGCTGGCTGAAGACTGTAATTGTGTTAGTGAGTTTGTCGTGAAGTCCTACCAGGCCTAGATGTTTGTAAATAGGCATGCTTAGCCTACAAGAGCGACAATTGGTTGTAATGATTAAATATGATTAGCAATATTAATCTTCATTCTCTTTCCCCCCTGTCCTCCTTTGACTCAGGATAATCTGTTCTCACCAGAGCATTTAAAAATCTAATTCTATAATGTGAAGTCATGAATGTAGCTGATAGTTGTAGGCTACTAATAAAAATGGATGGAATGCGTGCTGGGAAGGAGATGAAATCAGGAGTTTTTCAACTCACCGTAACAGGAGATGAGTCCTCCGTTAGCTGCAGTGTCCTGGTGCAGTTTGCTGCTTTCTGGTGGAGTCTTGCAAGAGGATCTCTGCATGAAGAGGTGGTATTTGTTAAAGGTGGCTTCTCCAGCGGTGCCATCCAGTGGCTGGCATTCCTGTTGGAAGGGGCTGCGAGACTTCTCTCCTCCGTATGCCTGAGCTTTACTGCTGTTAGTGCTGCTGCTGCTGCTGCTGCTGAGGAAAGAAGTCGGGCTGTATTTGGTGTCGCTGCTGGTTATTGGGAATGTCCTGAACGGGTTGTTGCTTTGCTGATCCCTAGCCTGCGCCGCGGACGCGCTATAATACGAATCCATGGATGTCATGTCGCAGTATGAAACGCACGTCTCGGCGTTCATTCCTGAAAAAAAAAAAACCCTACTGCGGCGTCGGCGGGGGTGAAAGCAGACGCTCCTTTCTTTTTTCTCCTTTTCTTTCTTTTTCTTTCTTTCTTTTGCTTAGACTACAGGAAGCAGACCTTCTCAGCTTCCTTCACTCTTACTCTGCCTCTTCCTCACACACACACACACACACACACACACACACACACACGCGCGCGCGCGCGCGCACACTCCAACTCAGACTCACACACGCAGCTGGATTTGGTTACTAGATGTTTTCCAGCTTTAAAAAGCCCCCCTTAAGGTTTCGGTAGTAACAAAAAATGCGTCTTTCTTTTCGAGGAGATGCAACCCAGACCTCCTGCGCTCCACGCTGCCCGAGCGCTCTCCGGACATGTGGCGAGACCTCTCCTCGGTTATTATGTAGATGAAATGAATGGGTGAGGTCAGACATTTGCTTAGAAGGGGGGAAAATGTTTTGTTGGAAATATTTGGAGGGAGGGCTTAACACATTAATGTCATTAGAATATGAATATATAGTGTGTAGGGAAGCGAGCGCGTGCAGTCACACACACAATGCTAAATTTTTGAGGATTTGAACTTGTGTGAATTTCTAATTGTATTTTTGTTATATAAGCCACCAGTGATCCTTCTTTAGCCTCGGATCAAACTCATGTACCACTTCTGAGTAACTGTGCACCAGATTTTAAGATATATACTTTTTTACATTTTTCTTTTCCTTTTCCCCCCCTTTTTTTTTTTTTTTTTTTTTTTTGAGTAACGTCCCCTAAGGAGTAATCAGTCTACTCTAGTGATGCCTTGACGGCTTTTAAACCTTCACCTTTTTTTCCCTTAACAATGACTACACTGCTGGTGTCAAAACACACTTGATAAACGGTTGTGGTTTGGTGCGTAATGCCTCACTTTCCCTTCATCTTCACTAATAATGATTTTGCCCTCAGACTTTCCTGCAATATTTAATTTCGTATTATAACCTTTCATCTTTAGTCAAGTTAGCTCAAATCCAACAATAATGTTTAGATAACCTGCTTTTGTGTTCATGCGTCTCTGACTTTTAATGAGCACAGGATTACATTGTGGACAAGAGACTTCAATTCTTTAAGTTAAAACATCAAGCAAATCATTTTCTTTCTTTTTATTTTTGTTACAACACGTTTAAAAATCTTTTTTTAACTGACAAGAACAAGTGACTACTTGTAAAAGATTTCAGATTGCATAATAATAATAATAATAATAATAATAATAATAATAATAATAATAATAATATCCATGAGTAACGGTGTAAATGTATAAAGACATCTTCCTTTTTCTGTAGTATATATTATATAAATTGATTTATTTATTTATTTCACACAATTGCCCAGTGTTGTACATTTTATATATAGGCTATTTTATGTGTATAT
>JBCNYH010000017.1:13906613-13922851 GCA_039654325.1 Tandanus tandanus
GTTCATCAACAGACAGATGGAGAAAATTCAAGACCCTAGTTTCCCTCTCCAGGATTGGTTAATCAACCAAGATCAGTCCAAGAGCAAAGTGTTTAATAGTCCAGGAGGTTTAAAAGAAACTCTGGGTAATTTTTTAGCAACCAAAACATTTTTATTTTCACCCTGGGTAAAGTTAACAGTCTCCAGTCCACCATCTGTAGAAGACCGAACAACAATGGTGTACATGGCAGAGTTGCAAGGAGAAAACTACTGCTCTCCAAAACATTATTGCCCTTCTACAGTTTGGTGAAGATCACATGGACAAGCCAGAAGCCTACTGGAAAAATTCTGCGGATGAATGGGACCAAAATAGATTTTTTTTGTTTGTTTCTATGAGAAACGAAAAAGAACAATAAAACCTCAACTTGAGTGTGTTCCTTTTTGAAGGAGAAGGAGAATAGACATGTTGAAGGAGAACAGACATGTTATTGCCATCTGCCCTTCGGCCATTTTTCAGTCTTTAACCCAGGGAACACTGACTTATTGGAAAATAAGCTCATTCTCATTTATTCTGGTCATTTATTCTCCATTTATTCATTTTATTCCATTTAAACTCCAAGTGGCTGAATTACAGAAATAAAATTACATGGAAAGTGTTCTTCTTTAGCACCTGTTCAACAAAATGAATTGAATTTCTTGAGGACGTGAGATCTGACTGAGATGCATTGTTCAGTATTAGTACTAGCAAAACTATCTGCACTCATCTTTTTTTTTTTTTGTAACCAGACTACCATCTGGAAACACTTATGAAGAGAATTATCTACGAATCGAACTGACTTCTCTGTTTTTTTTTTATTTTTTATAATCATTGCTGATTAGAGAACTACTGTCTTACACCTGCCTCTAAAACAGACTGAGTTTAATCAAGTTGCCTTAATTTCATTAAGAATTAAAGTTTAACTAGGGCGGCACGGTGGCGTAGTGGTTAGCATGTCCTCAGGCATTTCTGTGTGGAGTTTACATGTTCTCCCTGTGCTTGCATGGGTTTCCTCCATGTACTCCGGTTTCCTCCCACCGTCCAAAGACATGCACAGTAGGCTAACTGGATATTCCAAATTGCCCCTAGGTGTGAGTGTGAATGGTTGTATGTGTGTTGGTCCTGTGATGGCCTGGCGAGCTGTCCAGTGTATTTTCAGGGAAATTGGATGTAAATGTAAAGTTGACCCTTGAAACTCCTTCTATACATGTTAAACAGACGTCTCTGTACATAGCAATGATTGCAGACATTTTTTTTACTACAGTATATATTTGGAGTGCGTTAATGTTTACGCTACTGTCAGAGGCACTGCTCTAGGAAATGAATCAGTACCTTCGCTTCTGACTAATCACAATCGAGAATTCAACAAAACTCGAAATTGTTGTGCTTGTTACTTTATTTTATCATAATCTACAGTATAAATGATTAAAAAGTACGATGTGTCAGTATGCAATAAATAAAATTATAATTATTGTTCAAGTACGTGCTGTAGTATAAGAGGAATAAAGCACCGCATAACATGCTGTAATAGGAAAATAATCAACGTCCGTTGATAACCCCAGCCTGATGTTTATTATAGAAAGTGCCACTCTCACATTGAATCTGCAATCTCTCGAATTCTTGACAGTTCTTGATCAAAACGTCTGAAATCTGATGGTACAGTGAAACCAAAATCCATTGATCTACTTTACTGTATTCGTCACCTCGTATTCACTAGCATTTGTGACATTGTGTGCATAGTGCCACTATTAGTATGCCTGGAAGCTGTAACATGGGTAGCATTAAGTAGACCAGGGAGATTCCGTGCACCAAAAAAAAAAAAGGAAAATTCTGACCTTATTTCTGGATGCATTTTAGAAAATAAAACACTGACATCATCAGGAAAGTGAGCTGCATATTCACAGATTTTATTATTATTTTTTTTTATCTTTTCAAATGAATTGTTTATAAGTGTTTCTCTCTTTTGCTTCATATCAAAATAGGCCTACCAGCAAAACATCATTTCAGGTTTTGGTGTTGTGTGGTTATTTGGCACATTGCTTTTTTCTAGGCATAGTAATGGCAGCCACTTTTGAACAAATTCTATCACATGACGGCCAATCTATTAGTCAATGCTAAAATCTGTCTGCTAAATGCTAAAAGTAGTGCTTGAGATATGAGCAGTTCTTATAAAGGTACAATCATTACGAAATTTTTTTAAAATTATTTTTGATCTGTGTGTAATGGGTGTATTTAATAATATTTTATTATTTCTTAGGTGATCTTTTACAGGCTTGGACTAGGTTCATATTATTTCTATAGCGGAGTGACTCATTATGGCGTTGAGTTCTAGGTGTGGTCTCTGTTCATAAATTCATTAAAATAAAAAACTTTACAGAGAAACTTAACAGTGAGTCACACCACACCACCATTTTCATTTTCATGGCTCGTATATGACCTTTGACCTGGAACAGATTTTTCTTCAGGTCATGATTATACATTTCAATGTCTATGATGTTCTTTAGAAACTCAATTATTTGATGATCTGCTCCCCTCTCATCCCAAGCCAGAGGTTTCAGAGAAACACTGGGAATGAAGTTGTGTTGAGTTTGACTTGGTCCAACAGCACAGCTCTGCTCCGCCTTCCCACTCTTTTCTTCCATAAATGATTCATGTTTTAACTTTCATTTGTGGAGTTCATGACTTTTTCTGTCTTGTACATTAAACACAAACCCAAAAACGACAAATATGATCATTTCAAAATTCAGAAATTCATTAATCCAGGCAGCAGATATCCATAAAGTGGCAGATAGTACACATGTGACATTTCAGACTGTATTTTTCATGGCAGCGGTTTCGCCCTTGTGAGTTTGTAAGAATTGGCATTTCCTTGATGTGGACCGGAACAGGAGAATTTCATTGTGAATCATTCAAGCAGTGTTATAGTCTCAGTGCTACCCACATGGCTTCAAGCTCATTTTATTTATTTTTTTACAAGGTCATATAAAAGCTATCTTGAAGGCCGTCTTCCCACTGGTCTCCGTAAATGTCTGAATAGTTCTTGTGTGTTTGTCTGTTTTTCATTGCAAGATCTATCCAGTACTGTTTCAGTAGCCATTAGACATCCACATGAATATAAAAATGACAAAATTATATATCAAAACCTTTATTTACATTTCACTTGAATGTTGAATTCTTTACCACTGATTTTCATTGTGGACTCGCATTGTGGACTTCGCAACGAAGGATTTGCAGGTTGGTTGTGATAACACATATATCCCTCTGTTGTTCTTGTTAAAGATTATTATATGTCATTTGATCATTAACCCTCTCCAGGCTGAGGCTGCAAATCTGCAACACCTAATTACTAATTAGTTCATTTCCAGATGAACTTTCATTACATGATTTTAAACATTTGAGTACCACTGCAGGACGATTGCAGACCATTGCATATTTGTAATAAGTAGATCAACTACTGGGTTGTCCAATGTTCCCTAAAAAATGTCCCCTAAACTGCAACAATTCTAGTTGAGGGAGCATCTGTTAATCCCAAAAAGAGAGCTTGTACTTCATTCCATTGTGGCATCGGGCAACTTGCAATTCAATTTTTAGAGTTCATATTGGCAAAACAGGAAAATAAACTGCTTTTCATCATTTCAATCGTCATCTGTTTTGGTTTTATTTTACCATGGCGAAGTCCCCTAAGGGCCATTGGTGCAAATCTGCAACATTCCATAATGCATTGCAGAGAGTAAAACTTAAAATGACAGTATATTCCTTTTGTCCAGCCCCATAAGGTAATTTTTACTTAATATTATTTTTTCCTATGAAAGGGTTAATTGGCTTTTAGCTGTCCAACAACCTAAATAAAGTAAGACACTAAGAAAATAACACTTAGCAAGTGAGATTTATATATCTTTAGGTAGACTTACTCTGCATTTGGACCAAAAGACAGTGGAACCAGTGGCTAGGTGAGATGAGTACACATTTCAGCCTGTTTTTGGTAAAAACAGATGTCCATTTTCCCATGCCAAAGACCATTCACTATGATACCACTGAAAGGAGAAAAAGCCAGTGTATGTGATATATGGGGGTGAATCAATACCCATGGTATGGGTGAGTTTTATATATACAAAAGCACAACTGACATAGAGTTATATATGGGAATTTTATAGAGACATGTGTTGCCATCAAGGCAGTGTCTCTGCCCAGGAAGTCCATGCTTATTTCAGCAGGACAATCCCGGAACTCCTTGTTGTACATCAACTTCGTCAATTATGAGCGTGGACTGCAAAACCCTCTGGAAGTTGCTTCGCCACTATGGAGTGCCAACCAAACTGGTCAACCTGATCAAGAACTCATACGAAGGAATGACCTGCCTGGTGGTCCATGGAGGACAGCTCACAGACAGCTTCAGGGTGAAGACTGCAGTCAGACAAGGATGCCTCCTGTCACCTTTCCTCTTCCTCATGGTGATCGACTGGACCATGAAGTCATCAACAGCGGACAGAAGAAACAGAATCCAGTGGACACTGTTTGACCAGCTAGATGACCTGGACTTCACAGATGACCTGGTCTTGCATTCCAACAGTCACCAGGGCGGTACAGACGCAGACGTCAGAGCAAGAATTGGCAAAGCGAAGGCAGCATACTTGCAGCTGAAGAACATCTGGAGCTCCAAGGTGGTGTCAACCTGCATGAAGATCAGGCTGTTCAACTCAAATGTTGAACAGCCTGACACCATCAGCAACACAGACCTCTGGCAGCGCACCAACCAGCTGCCAGCCAAAGACGAGATTTGGCGCAGAAGATGGGGATGGATTGGGCACACCCTGAGGAAGCCAGCCAGTAACATCACCAGGCAGGCACTGAAGTGGAACCCCCAGAGGAAACGAAAGAGAGGACGGCCAAGAAACACCTGGCGACGTGATCTTGAGGCAGACACCAAGAAGATGGGATATACCTGGAGACAACTAGAGAGGGCAGCCCAGGACAGAGGACTCTGGCGGACTGTTGTCGCCGGCCTATGCTCCAGAGAGAAGCAATGGGCCTAAGAAGAAGAAGAAGAGACTTGTATCAGTTAAATAGGGTAAAGGTTGACATGAATTAACAAATCAAAGATTTTTTTATAGCATTTTGGGAAAAAAAATTCCAAATTTTCCGGAAATAGGTTTTGTACATACTGTAAATTTTATATACACCATATTAGCCAAGTATGTTCTTTTAACCGACATAAACAAGTGCTCATTAAACATATAGAGAAACATTATGAAGGTCTTTTAGGATTTTGCAGGCTTCTAGTGACTGTTTTTGCATGGAGGGCTGCTTTTTTTTGGCGAAACTCACAGTATAATACAGTAATTGCCCAAATTTGCAGAAAAGTTGTGGTGATTGGTTAAAATTGCAAGGTCACGCAGAATTCATGAGGATCGGTTGAATTCACATGAACTGATGCGATCACGGCATCACAAATTCAAGGAGGGACTGGTAAAGATTGGAAGGGAGCAGAAAAGATTGTTAATGCTTTTGGTGAATTTAGGTTGTTAGTAGAGTTAGGATGTCTGGATGATTTAGATGATTTAGCTGTAAACAGCTACTACTATTACTCTTCAGACAGGCCATGCCCACAAAAGTCAAACCACAAGTGACACCGATTGCTTGTTGTAAGAATTTCTATCTAATTCTTCCATCAATTTATATATATATATAAAAAGATCATATTCAGTAAAATGGCAACCACAAATCATCTCTGAAGTGTATCTCAGGAGTGAAGAAGTGTGCAGGATTCAGCTCGGTGTGTGTCAGGAACAGTCTTCTCCTTGTCACTGTGTTTGAGTGGATAAAAGCTCAGCGTGATCCTGCAGGTCAGCTGTTTGACCCCATCACTGTTTTCATAGCCACTTGTTTAATCCTGTGCAGCTATCCGGGAGGTTCGTACAGGGTTTGGACAGCAGTTCGTTGACTCGCTGTTACGTTTCTGCCACAGGCCTGAGTCTTCACAGCAAGATGCCCGCTGTCATCACTGTGACCTCTGACCTGGTCAGTGCACAACTGCAGGGATCCTGAGGGTCTCATGATGTGGGGCTTAAGGGTCACGAGTCAGGGATGCCTGCCTGCACCTCACTGCATGTGGAGTGTCCAACTTATGCAAGCATGATAATAAATACATGATTGCTTCTATAGTGACAGATAACTCACAGGGATATATATAGTGGGTGCATCACTTCTACCGAATACAATGTTTATTTAACATTTCTGGTTGGAGTCTCCGGTGTCAGAGCTTTGCACCAGTCAGGGGTAAAGTGAGAAAGCATTGCTAGTTCTCAATACCAGGATGAAAATGTGAAAAGTTTAATTTTGTAACATTTTTTAAAATGTATTCCTTTGCAAATTTTTCAAAGTAACTAATATGAATATCCTTTTCTTCCACTTATCTGGTCATGGGTCAAGGAGGCAACAGGTCTAGGAGGAAAACCCAGGCATACCTCTACATCTAAAAAAAACAAACAAGCATCAGTGAACAATCTAAATTTAAAGAAATCATTCAAAAACTCAAGGGTACTGCAAGATGCCAAGATAACGAGATGACGAGTACTTTGAAGGGTTAAAGTTATGTTCCTGGAGCAGGAAATGCCCATATGTGCAGAATGGCTTCACTACCGGCAATGAAATACTTGGACTCAGATATTTGAACATAAACACATATTTTTCTTAAGATTTATTTGCGGTACTAAAGAAGTATTTTTTCATGGTGTTAATAAGATTAAATACTAGAAGCAACATATTAAATAGCGAAGCATTCAGTTACCGTAGTTTATTAGAGGTCATGTCTTCACATCTTCCTCCTATTCCTCAATAAATGAAGGCAGAAAGATGATCACGTGATCCAGTCTGAACTTGTGATCCTGTCTATATTTTTTTTAATAACAAATTTTATAAATCATTCTGCTCCTACATTATTTATTTTCCTTAAAGCAAACAATTAATACCTTTAGCATAGCCACTAACTTAGTCAGGATAATAACCAGTAATAGGAAATCATTCAACCATAGTTTGTGCAACGAATCATGGGAGGCAAGAAGAAGGTGGGTATCTTGGATCCGAGTGATCACATGACACATAGTCCAGCAGCTTGTGAAGATTTGGTTTTAAATAAGACTTGACACACTTCACACAAATATGAAACCTTTTTTTTCAACTGCAACGTGTTAGTTGGATAAAATGTCAGACAGCGTGTCTTTTTCCCTCCCACCGAGCCTCCGTTAAACAATTGGAAACATCTATATGTGTAAAATCTTTACAATTGCTTTAAGACCATCATGGAGGCAAAGAAAAAGAAAAAACAATCATGAGTTAAACAGAATAACTTCAGTCTGACCACATGAATTAAGTATTTATATTGATATAAGGAGCAAAATATGGGGCATCGAAGCCAAACGAGAGTCAGAGGAAATGCTGAAATGTTGAGTAAAGAGTGTGTGTACACATTCAGTTCCTGTGCATACTTATTCCTTGACCTGTCTCTGACCAGCTAAGCTCTTTAATTTAATTAGGATTGAAGCCTTGGGGCAGTAGGGCAGGGAGGGGCAGGAGGAAGACACAGACCCCAATGATAAGGTTTTCTTGTGGTTGTGGAGTGCCGTCGGGGAAAAGAAAGTGTAGCCTGAAAGTGAATAAGAGAATGCAGTTTGGTGGGAAAATGTTATACATACATATGTGTTTGTGTCTTCAGAACTGTACTGTATGACTTATTATTGTACTTTCATATGTAATGAAATAACTTCTTGTATTTTGTCCTATTTCCTTCTTAAACAGGAAGTCTGAGTGTTGTCGTGTTAATGGTCTTGACGGACTTAAACAACCAATAGCATTCAAGATTCCCCCTGGTGAATTTAAATAATCCTGAAAGTAGATTTACATTTAATGTATTTGGCAGACTCCCTTATCCAGAAAGACTTATCATTCTGATTCATACGACTGAGCAGTTAAAGGTTAAGGGTCTTCCTCAAGGGCCCAACAATGGCAACTTGGTGGTACTGGGGCTTGAACCACGTTTTGATCAGTAACCCAAAGCCTTAACCACTATGCCACCACTGTCCCTGTAGCTTAACCTCCCATAACAGTTAGACTACAACCAGTCAGATCACACGATGCGTTTACTACATTCTCACAGCATCCATCCATTCCTTCAAAATACTGCACCACACGCTGCACATTTTCATTCTTTCTGTTTTCTTGTGTCCATATCTACGTTCAGCAAGTCCACACCATGCTTGTACTACATCAATGAAGTTGCTACTAGGTTTTATTACTACTGTATATCAATGTCGTCGTTACTGCATCCTTATTAAGTGCGTACTGCGTCCTAATTCCACCAGGTCCACACTACGTTATTTTTTTTTTAACAAGTTCGACCATGTCCTCTACGTCCATGGAGACCATACCACGTCCTTATTGGTTTCTACTGTATTTCTACTATGCTGTACAAGTTCTTACTGCGTCCACCTAATTTTTTGAGGCTGTTGTGGGACCGTGGTTGTGTAAGACGGGGTTTTAGGGAGCTAGCAAAAAAATGTAGAGAGAATAATTGAGATACATTGAGTTGTTCTCTGTGAAACAAGTTAATTCTTACATTATAGCAGCTACAGTGTAATATATTATTCTAAAGTTTCTACAGTTTCTAACACTGTAGTTAGTGTTGATTATACTACAGGGTGTCTTGGATGTAGAGTGACAGTACAAGCATCTAGACTCAACACTCTGCAGGATAATTGCACAAGCCAGAAGAACTTGTTGTCGTTTATTTGGAAAAAGAAACACAGTTGTAAAAAGCTCTCAGTGCAATCTCATTTTACATGGCTTTCCATATAAAACCCTTCAAATGGGATTCCACAATGGCAGCACTGGTGAAGCATAAAAGATCAGGCCAAATCGCTGCAAAACTGCAACGTCTAAACAACACAGAACTACACAGGATTGATGAGCTGGGCACCAAATCTGGCACTGGAAAAACCATAACAGCGTAAAGACGAGCCAGATGCCAGCAGACACATGCCCTCGAACCCCGTCAGTGAAAACATGAAGCCGTAATGCCAGCAGATTCTCGACACAACACAACAAGCTGCAAATTTTATGAACATCTTTGCCTGGGTTTTAATGACGTTGTGGGCGTTTGTCATAAAACGCTGCTATTAAACTCTTTTTGCGATGGCACAGGCTCTCTCGGTTGTGGTTTGTAGCAGGGCTTTGGAGTGAAATTGTGAAGTTAAAAGGCAAAAGCTCGGTTTGACTCTGGAGACTGTTATTTTGTTGGACATCAAGGTTGTGACTGGCGACTTGAAATGAACCACAAGCCGCTCTGGTCAGCCACTGTGACTGGAAATGACATCATTCTGTCCAGAACAATTTCCAAGCACGCCCGCGGAGCTCTGACTGCTCAACTGGGCTTCAGGTGCAAATTGTTGAATCATTTTCAGAGTATAAATATGACACTGGTGTTTACTCTGATTATCTTCTCACAAGCGTGTGTATGATTTGGCCTGCGGAATGGATCTCTCTGTAGAATTCTGTCACTTATAAATCACAGCGATCTTTTGTTTTGTTGTTCAGAAATGATCAGACCCTGTGGGGTTGTACTTTCTGTGAATAACTATCTAAACAATGATGACCTGTAATACTGATCTGATAAGTCTGTACTCATTCTTTTTTTGATGTCATTATTTAGCAAGAAAGAAAAATGAGAGACTTTGGAGTAAAATTATGTCATGTATAAGAAGTCAGTCTCAGTGATTTCATCCTAAAATTATTTGTTATTATTCAGGACACAGGAATAAGAATGTGTATTCAAAGGAATGTTTCATTTGAGTGATAAATATTAAAGCTAAGCATAGATCCGCTGGGCTAAGAAGTCAAACAGAAATAAATTCATTATTAAGCCCTGATCTCATTTGGGCGATAGCGCCCGATAATGTCCACCATTCGATCAATTTTTAGGTCGGGAGCAATGAGGGGTCTGCGACTGATATGATCGTCTATATCGCTGACTGTCAGCGAGGAATCCACCCGTTGTGGACAATCGTCCCATTTTTTTAAACCTGTTTCCAAATGTTGGACATTACACATGATAATCTACTAATCGGTGACTATCACCAACTGTCTGCGATTATATTGCTGACAGTCTGAGACCGTTGTGGTCGATCACAGATAGTCACAGATAGTTGGGGACTTATTTGCAGACAGCCTCAGTCCTAGCTGCAGACCATCAGAGATTTTCATCTGAGTATTATTTTATTTGAGTCATTTATGACATCACATACACAGTTGGGGTTGACAGTCTGAGACAGTCGGCAACTCAAAAAATCACGGGCAGTTGCCAAAGAATCGCCCAAATCAGATCGGGCTTTTAATCAACAGAAAACTTTAGTTTTTAAAACTGTAGTTTTTAAATATTGCAGACTGTTACCACCTGAAGGTCATTGTTTTCCTATAAAGTCTTTTGTTCCGCTTTTACTACAGCAAGTCTGTGGCTCCATGCATGAGCCTGACAACCACAGATTTATAAAAATCAGAAAATGGAATCTGAATACAATGATCTGTAAATGTCGTATCAGTCAAGCAGACATGGATTTTAGGATAATGATGGCCTAATACGTATGTCTCCTATTAATCAGAAAATTACACTGAGGCAATTTTCAACAGCTAAGAAAAAGTACAGTTATGTACGTGGGAGCATGTGGGTTATCATGTCATTCCTTTTTAGCCATTTATGGTTAGAGTGAACAGTTATTCCCACAAAATCGAGTCATACATGACTTGATAGCCACTGAGGCATTTAGTACTCAGCCATGTATGAAAAGACTGACTGGAACGACTGTTTTATTATATTTACATCCACTGGATTGTGAGCAATATACCCATTTTGTTCATTCATTCATTCATTCATTTTGAACTGCTTATTCCTAATTAGGGTCACGGGGAGGCGCCCATGGTTCTTTTACCTGCCTCTCACCACAGACAGTGAGAGACATGGCTGGAATTTGATATCCCAGTTAGCTATACTGGGGGGCATCAGTGACAACCCGGTGATAGTGGGGCTTGAACACCCTACCTTCAGATCAGTAATCCAGCACCCTACCACCGGGCCACCACTGCCCCCGACCTTCAGATCAGTAAATTATACAATCCTGCACTATATATCCCTTATACATTCCTTCATTCAGGCTACTCACCTTGTCTGCTAAATAAACAATTCAGCAAACTGGCAGCAACAGCCCACAGAACACCAATTACTGTGGTGAAAAATATAATAATAATAATAATAATACTTTTAGAAAATAAAAAAAAATAACTTCTTAGCATCCCCAGTGCGGCTTACTGGGTTATCAAAGGCCGGCCATGTCTCTCACTGTCTATGGTGAGAGGCATGTAAAAGAACCATTGCTGATTTTCGTCAAGAGCAGACTGCCCTGCGATGGCCTGGCGAGCTGTCCAGGCCTCTGCCCTCGCCCAGAGTCGGCTGAGATGGGCGCCATGAATAAGCGGTTCAGAAAATGAATGAACCTTCTTAGCATCAAATTCTTTCATTCCAAATTCTTTTGCTTTTTAGTATTTTTGTTTTGTGTTTTGAAGCAGTGTAGATTTCACAACTGGCGCTGTCATTTTTTTCTGTATTCATGTTAGTTGCTCTGATATTCTGGTAGTGGAGGAGCCAATCCGAACACGTGATTGCTTATATGCAGTTGGTATGAACATAATAATTAATATTATGGAATGTCCATGAAACAAGTTATCACTTCCAGAAAAATAAAGCTTGTCGTCTTTGGTTAGCGAGGAACTGCATAAGAAAGGTAAACATATCTGTCCTGAGGATGTCAGAAAACGTACAGCTTTACTTCTGACTTCTGAATAAGCACTGGCACTGGAAACTCATTCCATGCATGTTACAAAGACATCTCCTTCACCACCATATCAACAATTAGACATGATTATTATTAATATTAGAGAAGCTTCGAGTGGCATACGGGTCCCTGTGAGTGAGCTGATGATTCGCATCTGCGTTACTGCGTTATGTTACGTCAGTGTTGAGTTAGCATATACAATTACTTTTACATGATTTAGCAAGCATCACTAACAGCCCTCTCTCTCTCTCTCTCTCTCTCTCTCAATAAAAGACAAGCTTTAAAAGGTTTTCAGGAAATTTGCAAGTCTTTATTTATACATGTATAACAGACAGAAATGTTACTATTCATCTAGGCTTTCCTGTGTCCCTAAGTCTCCCGTCACACTTGGGCGAAGATGATGACGAGCACACAGCGTCCTGAAAATTCTGATTAATACAGCAGGGGCATGGTCAAAATGGAAAAGTTCATACTACGACCTTACTAGGTTCATGGCAGGTTCTCACTGCGTCTGACAGGTTCCCACTAATTTCCTATCACGCACATGATCACTCACACACTGCAACCAGTGTGTTCTTATTACGTTCTTACTATGACCAATCAGATCGCACCACTCATTTACCACTTTCTCACTGCTTCTGTCCAGTCCTTATAAATACTGCAATTTTCTTTCGCTCAGCAAGTTTTCATGTGTCCATATCCACATTTAACAAGTCTGTGCCAGACTTGTACGTGGCCAGTGAAGTCCTTATCAAGTTTTAGTTATATCTATATCTATATGATGTAGTTATATAACTACATCAATGCACTATGTGACTACGTCCTTATTAAGTTCATACTGTGTCCTGATTCCACCATGTCTGCACTAAGCTTTTTCCACCATGTCTGAAGTTCAACCATGTCGTACACATTCATGGAAACCATACCACGTCCTTATCAGTTTCTACTGCGTTCTGAAGTTCTTACCACATTCACAATTTATTTCAGGATATGGTGGGAACGTGGCTGAGTGTGACGGGTTTTAGCTGTTTTAGGTATAAACTCAGCACCCAGAACAATAATCTTGTGTTTTTTATGATTCAGATGTTTATGTATTTTTAAATTTTTTTTTTACACTATATTCCAGAGTGATTTGTAATTTGTCATGCTGAGACACAACCATATAAAGTGCAAGTGTAATGAAGTTCTCACGTCTTTGGTAATCAGTGTATCAGGTATTGCGACAGCATTGACCTCTGGAGTTGAGGTCAGTCCAGAGACGGAAAAGAAAGGAGGTCTGTCATATGCTTAATGTCTCGGAATGTCCTGTATCCGACTAGAAAAGAAGCTCTTTCTAATTCAGTCCCTAATCAGAGTCATGTTCCTTATTCAATTTAGGAGGACACTTGGATAGAAGACGTCCTTTATTCACGGCGTGTTCGTTTCCTAGTACTGAGATAAATGAATCCCTGGTGAAAATTTTCTTTCTGTCCTACGTGGACTGTCCATGTTTTTCTTTACTTAATTCTCACCTAATGATTAAACAAAGCATCCAGATTTGCATTATTGAAATATTTTTAAGTAATTAAACACAGTCATTAAACACAGTCAGGTGATTATTACCGTCTTATTTTTTTTCCCACTCCTTTATTATTTAAAGATCTAAAAATGTCCCTTGGTTTGACTCGAGCCCAAAACGCACCACCCGGATAATGCAGGTAGTGAGAAACAAGCTCAGGTCCCATAACAAAAGCTCTGTTCATGCAGTCAGCGAGGTGCAAGTGATTTCAATTACAGCCGAGAGCACTGTTTACCAGGTCTGAGGTCAAAGGGTCATCGGTGAGCCAGTCTCATCTTCAAAGTTCCATGGAGAGCTCTGTCTCGCACTGCTTGCACATGTCTGCTGGAGAAAACAGTTTCTAATACCACTTCACACTTTACATCCAGCTTTACAGATAAAATATACTTGTAGGTTCAACCACAGCACTGTTAAAGTCTGTACTGTGATTGATCAGAAGGTGTTGATGAATTATCCACCTACTGCAGAAACTCTCCAATATTGTTTCTAGAGTTACAGCTTTTAAATATGTAAGTAAGCATTTTATTTAACAATAATGACCAGAGGCGTGGCACTGTAGTGTAGTGGATAGCACTTCTGCCTCACAGCAAGAAGGTCTTGGGTTCGAGTCCCATGCTTGACGAGGGCATTTCTTTTGGGAGTTTGGAGGGTCACCCTGTGCTTTCGTTATGGGGCCGGTATTCTTGTAGTTAGGGTGCTGGGATCATGATCAAGAGGGCGTGAGTTCGGATCCTGCCAGACCCCCACTGTGCTAGGACCCTGATGAAAGGTCTCATCCTCAAGTGAGTCTCTATCCTCCCAGCAGTACAAATGGGTACCTGTAAAATACTGGGAAGGTAACCTGCAATGGAGTGGCATTCCTTCCAGGCAGAGTTCAACTCCTAGATGCTTCACACTACGGAAGCTAGGATAAGATTCAGCCTGATAAGGCAGTTGGTTTGGATGTAAAAACCCAGCAGACTTTACCTTTTACCTACCCTGTGTTCCTCCCACAGTTTCCTCCCAAAGACATGCACATTCGGGGTAATGTAATTGGGTGTGAATGTAATTGGATAGTTACATAATAATTATAGTAATTGGAAAGGTTTGTTGTATGTGTGTGGGCCCTGCAATGGTCTGGTGAGCTTTTCAGGGTCTATCCCACCTTTGCTGGGAATCATCTGGGATAGGCTCCAGACTCCCCGCAACCTTAATAAAGGGTACAGCAATGTGGAAAATGTAAATTAATGGAAAAATGCTGAAAGATGTGTCAAAGATTTGTAAGAGTCAGACGTAAAGCAGCAACATAAATTTTTCTGGCATCTTCAGGACTGAGGAGCTTCTTTGCAGTTTCTTGGTAAAGCCCCTTTTCCAAACAACCTGCAATTTTTTCTGTCTTACGAATTTAAAGAGGCTACAATGGAGGGGACGAGGTTTGGGTGCGGTGGATTTGAAAGCTCAGTATTTGCTGAGCTTACAACACATATAACACAGATAAAATATACTTGTAGATTAAACCACAATATAACACATATAAAATATGTATGTTAGGGTTAGGGTGGCGTAGTGGCTAGCACATCCACCTCACTGCAAGAAGGTTCTGGGTTCGAGTCCACGGCTCGGCCAGGGTGTTTCTCTCTGGAGTTTGCATATTTTCCCCGTGTGTGCATGGGTTTCCTCTGGGCACTCTGGTTTCCTCCCACTGTCCAAAAACATGCACATTGGGCTAACTGGCTGTTCCAAATTGCTCCAAGCTATGGACATGAGTGTGAATCGTTGTATGTGTGTTGGCCCTGCGATGTTCTGGTGAGCAGTTCAGGATGTACCCCGCCTTCGCCCAGTGTTGGCTAAGATAGGCACCGCGCCTTCCTGCGACCTTGTAGGAATATACGCCTCTACAAATAAGTGATGAGTGAATGAGTGGTGAATTGCTGTGGTATAAGTGATATAAAACCTTTACTGATTATTCCTATATAGAACAATACTTCACTTCCAGGTGATAACGCTAACTCTTCTTCATCACATCACTTCATCACTGATTATTCTTCTGTAACAGCAGCACACAGAGTGTTTTATTCCTTATACACTGTATAATACATTTAAAGTGGCCATGTGACTAAATTAAAGTAGCGTGCAGTTTTTGACCTTTGACCCCTCCGGCTTGCAGGAACTCCCAATCCCACTTCCTCTTCTTGCTGCATTAAAATATGACAGCATGTCTTAAGCATTTCCAGAACTCTATTAACTAATTAATCTAATTAACATGGACCTCGTAACACAAGAAGCAAGAAAAATCGATTCGTTTTCGTATTCAAGCACTTCCTCTGGAGAGACGGAAGATGTGGCGCGGGTGGAGAGACGGGAGGAAGTCGGGGTGTGGGATTACTGTGCCTGAAGGCAGCGGGACTTCCTGTTAATAAAAGAGAGCAGTGTGGTGATGTAGAGCGCCCATAGGCTGTAGACATTGTGTTAGAATAGCAGACTGTCACTGATATCAACATCTATACTGAGTGAGGTCCACATTATCTTTATACCATCATAAAAATCATATTCACAGCTTAAATGTGGAATTTCGTAAGTCCTCTGTCCTGAGGGTCCAATTAAATAGTTGATTGGCATAAAGACATGGAAATATTCTAACTTTATTTTAAGAACGGGTTAATCAAGGTCTTCTTCTTTGTTCAGTAAAGCTGTTGAATAAAGTTGATTCTATCTATCTGTCTGTCTGTCTGTCTATCTGTCTGTCTATCTATCTATCTATCTATCTATCTATCTATCTATCTATCTATCTATCTATCTATCTATCTAT
>JBCNYH010000017.1:13944251-13960210 GCA_039654325.1 Tandanus tandanus
ATATATGTGTGTGTGTGTGTGTGTGTGTGTGTGTGTACTCACTCCTTTGCTTTGCCGAACCGCTTACTCCTATGTGGGGCACTGGGCAAAGGAAGGCAGGGTACACCCTGAACTGAACAGCTCACTAGACCATCACACCCACAACCATTCACACTCACATCCACACCTAGCGGCAATTTGTAACAGCCAATTAGTCTACTGTGCATGTCTTTGGACTATGGGAGGAGACAGGAGGACCCTGAGAAAAAACACAGAAGCATGGGGAACACATTGGACTCAAACATAGGACCTTGCTGAAAGGCGACATGCTAACCACAACTCCAGTATATATTTTATATATATATATATATATATATGAGGAGCATACACACATGAAATAAAGATCATAAAATCACAAATGTCTATTTTTTCAATCCGGTTGGATTTTTTTTCCTGAGATCAGTTTGGCTAAAAAACATTAACTTTATTAAAATTATTTAAAATTTCTTCATGAAAAAAAATTAAGTCCCAGAAGCCCATGTTGTATTTTTTTTGGCTGTGTTATATTCAAGATAGATATTTTTAGCTCCTCATAAGCTTCCTGTAACCCAATCCTCAAGGAGACTATGATTGTGAGTGACAGCTGACTGCGAAAACTTGGATTGAATGCTGTGACATGACGGGACATCTGGAGTTCCCAGAACACCCCCCTGTGCCTGGTTTGCTTTGCACAGTGTTGATGTGCGCTCGGATTTCATGCATGGAGATAAGATCGAAATTTTGTGTGTATTCTTTACGTCCAACAGGATCGCAGACCTCCAGAGCAGATTTTGTGCCACGTCTGAAGGCCGAGTGGCTCTGACTTCAAACTGCAGCCAGTCACGCTAGACGAAAACAGGAAGAAGGGTGAAAGGGCGTGCTTTCTTTATCTTCCTTTATTATGGTTTCAAGACACTAAGGATGATGATGTCCTCATAAGCTTTGAGCACAGTTGATTTGAGAGGTTATTTTTGGTGTAAATTGATTTCTTATGAGCTTGGTTGTTATTGTTCTGCCTGGTTCGCATGGCTCTCCCACTCCTTCTTTTGTCTTTTACGTTGGAGATGAATTTGCTGGTAGTTTTGCCACTTCTCCTCCACATCTTCTCGGAGTCTGCTTTGTGTCGGCGGTGTTCCTCTGAGAATTCTTCAAAGGTGTGGACCCTGCCCTGTCTGAGAGCTGGGGATGGGGGAATGGATAGAGAGAGATGAAGTGAGTGTGGAGATCTCCAGCTCTCATTCTTTGTGGCTTTTGACGGAGGAACATAAAGGTCATGGACATGAGGATGGAGGCGCTTACTTCTTTCCGCCGAGAGCAGATCTACAGGATTTCAGTAGCTGCTTATCTCCTACACAATACAACATCTCCTCTGACAGTGTGTGAGATACTGAAAGAAGGAGACACAAAAACTTGTGACAGTTTTTTTTAAGAAATCAACAACTGGGTTTATGTTGTAGGACATTCTACAACTCAAGTATATGTTGGTGCAGAACACAGCAGCACTATTTGTGTCTATATCTATATTCAGATTACAACCTGAACTGGGCATGGCCTAAAGTCAAGCAGTATCAGCATGGCTTTTACAGTTCTTCATCCTCAGGGATATCATTCAAGTTCATAATTAGTCTCAATTTCCTGAAAAATAAATTAGTGAAAATTTTCAAATCACTTTACAAGAATCCACATGTTACAAGGAATAACAGAAATTATATGGCGCCCCCTGCTAGGCCTGCAGTAATATGACACTTCCAAAAAATCTCAACTCATCTCATTTTCTGAACCAGTTTACCAATTATAAGGGTCATGGGGAGGCTGGAGCCTATCCCAGCCAACTCCAGGCAAAGGCAGTGTGCATCATGAACAGCTCACTAGATCATCGCAGGTCAACACACACAACCAAAATCATGAATATCCAATTAGCGTAAATGTACGTCATTGGACTGTGGGAGGAAACCGTTGCACCCCGAGCACCCATGGGGAAAACATACAAACTCCACACAGGAATTTTTTTTTTGTGTACCTGAATAATAAGAGGAAAAAGAAGTGATTGCATTGCAGTTCAGACATGCTCGGTTTTAGCTACCCCCGCCCACTCAGAACACCACTATGCTACTTTTAGGTTTTACCTTTCAATTTTGTGTACACTGAATACTAAGATAAAAAGATGCAATTGCAATTTAAACAAAGAAATTCCTATCTGCTCGGTCCTGGATACCCCCACGCACTCAGACAGTACCTTACCGCATCAGGCCTGAGGAGAACACAGTACACGGGCTCGTGGTCAACAATGTTCTCCTTTATTTTGGCAAAACTTCAGTTTTATATAGAGTAATTCAAGTAAAGCAATGCAGGATTGGTCAGTTTAAAGGAAGCACTACATGTAGTTCACACAGGAAAGGCTAGTTAGAGTGTGGTCATCAGAAGAGGCGTGGCTAGGTACAATGCCACTCTATGCAGGGTCTCTGATTTCTACATGTGCAAAAGAAAACAAAGAGTGTGTGTCAAATTTTACCTAACAGCTATCATGCTGCCAGATTGTCCTATTTCACAATGGTAAAGAAAACGTTTAATTTCCTGGATCTAGAATTCAGAATTTCGTCTCCAAAATTTAAAGGAGTCTTTCTTGTCCAAAGCCCAACCTCTGGTAGAAATTTCATGTAAATCCACATGTAACTTTTTGGGTAATCCTGCTAACACACAAGCACACAAAAGAGGGCAAAACATAACCTCCTTGGCAGACATAACTGGTAACCTGGTATGACCGCCATGATCCTGAAGACTCGGATACTAAAGATGAATGAATGAATGCTGTAAATGCACCACTTTGGTAGTTTGTTGTTTCTGTGTGAGTTTCCTCAGGGCTAATGCACACCTCAGACCACAGCTAGATACCTTGTGATCCTTGAAAAGAAAAGTATACCGCGCCTCCTAGTGATCTCTGTATTTGTTTTCAATTACAGCACATTCGGTCAGTCGGAATAATGTATTTATATTCAGTTACTTGACTTGTCAAGTGTTTTAAGGGCTATGACTGTGATCACTGCATGAGAGAGCGAGAAACCTGTCGAATAGTGATGATGAATTTGTGAGGGCGCTCTTCGATGAGGTGTCCCATCTCTTTACCAGGGTTCTAGTGGACTATCAATCTCATAAACAAATCTTCAATCTTCAAAACATCTGTCAAGCTCTGAGAGTCTTTATAGACCTTTAAAAAAAAAAACTCTTTTGAAGTTCACCTGAGTTCCTCTGTGGTTCCTTCACTGCAGTCTCAATCCTACTGTTTCCTCTCACTTTACAAAAACATGGATGTCATGGATTGGTGATGTTAAATTGTTTGAATGAGTGTGACCATTAACCATCATTCAGTTTGATAAAACTATTACTGAAGACGAATGAATGAATGAGTAAATATGATTCAATTTATTGTGCACAACAAGTCTAGTGGGGCATCACGGTGGCGCAGTGGTTAGCGCGTCCTCCTCACAGCAAGAAGGCCTGCATTCGATTCCCAGGCTCGGGCGTTTCTGTATGGAGTTTGCATGTTCTCCCTGTGCTTGCTTTGGTTTCCTCCGGGTGCTTGCATTGGTTCCTTCCTCGCACAGTCCAGAAACATGCACAGTAGGCTAACAGGCTGTTCCAAATCTCCCCTAGGTGTGAGAGTGAGTGTAAATGGTTGTGTGTGTGGGTGTGTTGCCCTGTGATGGCCTGGCAAGCTGTCCAGGGTGTACCCCGCCCTCACCCAGAGTCAGGTGAGATGGGCACCAGCCTCCCCGACACCCTAATTAGGATTAAGCGGCATAGAAAATGAATGAATGAATAAATGAACAAGTCTATTGTGAAAAGTTGTATTGTGTTAAAATCTCGCCACACTCAGCACGTTCCCAGTACATCGAGAAAGATTGTGTGGAAACAGTAAGAACTTGTACAACTGAGTACGAACAGTAGAAACCAACAAGGACATGGTCGAAGTTTGGATATATTAAAAAAACCGTAGTGTGGATGTGGTCGAATCAGGACGTGGTAACAACAGTATTGATGTAGTAATGATGTAAATAAAATGTAATAGGGACTTCACTGGCGTAGTACAAGCATGACGCAGACTTATTGAAAGTAGATATGGACACAGGAAGACTTGTTGAAAGAATGAAAATCACAGCGCGTGGCACAGTACTTAAAATGACCGGACTGACTTAATGAGAACATAGCAAGCATGTAGTGCGATCTGATTGGTTGTAGTAAAAACACATTGGACGTGGTGTGTACATGATCATGCGCATGGTAAACAATTAGTGGGAACATGTTGGATCGAGTCAGAACCTTTCATGAATGTAGTATTAACTTGAAAACTGCACATTTTTCTATTTTGACCACGCCCCTGCTTTGTGCGTTGAAGTTTTTAGGACACCGTGCTGTCTTCATGCTCTTCATCTGATTGTCATGATGGAACAGGAGAACTCACACTCAGGCAGCTGGTGAGCAGACCTCCATGATCCTCTCACTATCCGCTTCTTTTATAAAGATCTTCAGTGAGTGCATCCTCGTTCTCGCTTATTCTTTGATTCCAATCTTGGCACCAAATAAGGTTCTTCTCCCCCAGATGGCTTCCCATCCCTTTAGAAAGGAGTTAAGGAGGAGAGAGAAAGCCAGACAGATAGGGAGAGGGAGAGAAAGCACAAGCCTGAAGGCTGAACCACAGCCTGGCTCCTTCCCGCCTGCCTGCACATGGATGGATGGGCACTCTGATGGATGCCTGTGATAATTGTGAGTAGGGATTATCCTGGCCATCCACTGGATGGATGCCATGTTGTCCACACACACACACACAAACACACACACACATACACACAGAGGCTAAAGTCTGGTGGCTAGACGGAATTAATAAGGATCTTCTTTGTTGTTTCTAGCCCTTGGTTTACACCGAGCACATCACAGAGGTACATTCGCATTTAGGGAAATAGCTGAATTAGAGGTTTAAACTTCTAATCGTGATCCAGGATGCTAAATTCAGACCATGCAACTGGCCCCGCTTCCCTCTGAAACCTCATGATAGCGCAAACGCATTGCTGGGAACAGTTTTGTCATTTCTTTGTGGTGTATGAATTATTCATGCACTTAAATATGGACCTAACTCCATTCTACCCTCAAGTGACTTTACAAGAGATCTGTGGGAAGACTTGTGTTAAAATTCTGAAATGATCCGTCTTTCTTTCTTTTATTTTTTCTTTCTTTCTTTCTTTCTTTCTTCTGAACAGTGCTTCATTTGGCCAGGAGGAACTCTTGACAGTTCCAAAGATTCCTTTTAGGAATCTTTGGTCCTTCTATTCTTCGCTATCCAAGATTTTGGAGATTACGAACCCATAATCATTCAAAGAACCCTCGAAGAACCCTTTGTTCTTCGGTCCAACCCTCAAATTATTGCTCATTATTTTCTTTTCAGTACCTAGAACCTGTCAGGAGATTTACATGTAGTGCTCATTACATGGTACACTCTTAGGAAAACTGGATCTTCAAGGGTCCTTTTAAAGTTCAATGGATAATTAAGGGTTCTAAGCATCGTCAAAGGGTTCTACTAGTAGAAAAAAAACTTTTTTGCAAGAAACTGCAGCTGCTCCCAGAGAGACAAGAAGGCACTAAAATCATTTAAGGGTTTTATTCTAAGAAGCTAAAAACCCCTTGGAGAACCTTTTATAAGGGTGTATGTATGACCTGGGCAAATGTATGGAACTAACTCCATATTATTGAACATTATTTTATTCTTAAAACCTAGACTTTGTCAGGAGTTTAAAATTAAGCTATCTTGGAAATATTGCTTGGAAAACTCTTAGAAAAATTGGTTCTTTAATGGTTCTGTAACTGTTTAGTGGATAAAAAAGTGCATTAAGTATCTTTTCTCAAAATAGAAGTTCAACCCTCTGTGGAAGTGTTTAGATTCTTAATTTTTATGTATTATATACCCATAATCTTCATCTTTTTAACGAAATATTTCTGTCCAGCAGCCATAAGAATTCTTTAGTTGCAAGTTCCTTGCAGAACCCTCCCCCCAAAAATGTGTTCTTTCCTTAAGAAGGTAAAAAAAAATTAATAGACAAATTTTTCATAAAAAATTACAAGAAATGTTTTAAACTATCATCAAGAAGTAAAAAGAACCCATAACAATATAATTCCCTGCATGTTCTGCATGTTCTCCCTGTGTCTGTGTGGGCTTCGTCCAAGCTTTGTGGTTTCCTCCCACCTTCCAAATCCTGTAAATATGTGGATTGGCTATGCTAAATTATCCCAACCTGTGCACATGGTACCCTGCAAAGAACTTAACAATCAGCAGAATTTTCAAGGAACCATATCTAAGAGATATTTTAGAAAAATACCATGAAGACAAAGATAAGAACTTTTTCCTGTGTGTTACAGATGTGCTTAATGGTTTCAAGCTATAGATCACTGAAGGAGGAGATGATCCCATCATGTGCTCAGTAATTGTGGGTGGAAAGTGTCTTCATCAGGGTTCTGGGGAGTGGAGGGCAGATGGGATATTGTGTGAGGTGGTGTGCTTGTAAACCACATTCAAGCCCACTTCAAATCATCTGCCAAGCTTTGAGCGTCTCGATTTGTGGATGGAAAGAAGGACCATAAAAATTTGATCTCGGCATATGTTCCTTGCTTGTTCCCCCAAAAGCTCCAAAATACAACCGCTTCCTTATCAGAACGTATTTCAATCTAGAACTCTTTTAGGTTGAGATAAGAACCTTTAATATACAGGCAATAGAACCCCTTGTCTCGAGGTGTACCATCTACAAGAGGGTTCAAACTAGTACCCTAAATGGGTGATCAATTAAGTAACAATACAATAATTTCGGAAAAGTGGTTCTTCAGTGGAGTTCTTTGTGTATTGAAGGTCCTTAAAGCCACCTTAAGGGTTTAAGGTTGGAAAAATTTTGGACAACAAAGTGTTTCCCTATCAGAAGGTTCTCCCGCCAAGAACCATTTAGGTGGATAACTATCCTTAGTAACATATAGGTGCTATACCATCTTCATATGAGATTAATGTAGCATCTTAAATGGTTGTTCAGTTCATCTAACCCTAAAACAGAAAGTTCCACTTTGAGAAAAGGTAAGCCTTCACAGAAAAGTTTTTAGTCAAGAACCCATTTTTACCGAAGTCTCAAAACACTTACGTAAGAGTGTACTATGTCAAATAGACATGTTATTAACCCAAAAGTTTTTGGATGACTTGAAAGGTACACATCAGAGGATTTGAGTTCCATACTTGGGCACAGTTGGCAAATACCATGCCGGACCAAACCGTGCCCGAGCCCATTTTTGGGCACATTATGCAGCGAAGACCTTATACCAGAAAGTACTGTACACTGTTGCTCACTGATTCTTAAACAAATTAAAGTTGAATAGAGGTCATGCAATAAAATATAAAAAATATACATTCTATGTGTACTTAATAAAGTCTGTAGAGAAGAAAGGAATGGGCTCTAGAGAGTCTTGAGTGGAGGCAGAAGCAGGCGCTGTATGGTGCGGATGATGTGAAGAGATATGAAGACAGGTATGTATTGATGGTGGGTTAAGAGGGGGAAAGTGGATGGAATTCATCTCAGCAGAGTGGAGAGACAAAACGGAGAAAGAAAGAAAGTGAGTGAGAGATGGTTCGACAAAGGGAAAGAGAGAAGGGGGGGAAGGGGGGTTAGGGGGCAGCTGACGGATTACAGTGCCGATCTGCCGTGCAGCAGAAGAGGGCCTTCAGCTGAAGTGTTTGTGGGGCCCCTGTGGTTTTTCAACCAATAAATCCACTGCACGTCTTTAATACGCACAGAGTGTGCAGGCAGAGGAGTGCTGACGGATGTATGGCCATTACTCAGCGGCCCACATCTGAGAGAAGAGTCCCGGCCTGGCCTGCGCCGTAAAGCCCTCGTTCTGCCCTCTGTCCGCTCTGGCAGCTCGCACTGGCAGCTCCGCTGAAGTGTGAAAATGAATGGATCTCTTGAGGCTTGATAAGCTCCATGTGGTCTCAGCCACCAATTTGCAGCACAGGACAGGTAGCACTTTCTCACTCAACTATCCGTGCCCTGGTCCTGTACCCACACTCCAATAAACGTTCATCCTTCAGAGTTTTTCATTTTCGATCTTTGCTTAGGAATTGCTTCTAAGGAGAACCCTACAACAAACAGGAAGCTTGTAACCCTTATTCTGTCCCTTAAAACCCATTAACAGAGGTGGAACATTGTCTAGCAGGTAGTAAAACCATCCCGCAGCTCCAGGGTCTTCATCCTGAGTTCTGGTGTCAATTTTCCATAGGTGTTCTCCCTGTGTCTGAGTTGGGTTCCATTGGGTTCTTTAGGTTTTCAGAAACTCTGTGACCCTTGAACCCTTGAAGAACCCTTTTTCTAAGGCATTTAACCTCTTGAAACTTGATATACTCTTAAAACCCTAATTCTAAAAAAGTTGGGACACTGTAAAATGTAAATAAAAATAGAATGTGATGATTTGAAAATATAATAAACCCATATTTTATTCACACCTGAATATATTAAGAAATTTTACTATTTTATGAAACATATTAGCTCTCAAATTCTCTCAAAAATGAGGAAAAAAAATAAACCACAGGGGTCCAGATGATCCCGCTGAAAGGACCGTTTCATTTCAATATGCAAGTATAGAACCAGCATAGCAAGTTTGAAAGCCCCAGCTTCAGTGTGCGGCAAGTAAATGTCCAGAAACCTAATATGCTGTTTTGCCTCTGTGACCTTGAAAAGTAGGTCAAGGTTACCCTCACAAAAACTCATCCTAGCACTCATAGAAGTGAGCCAGAATAGCAAGTTTGAAAGCACCAGCTTCAGTGTATGGCAAGTAAATGGCCAGAAACTAAAGTGTGATGGACAGACACATGGACGGAATCCGTTCCTATAGCTCCCGAGCCACTTTGGGGGTGGGAGTTAACAGAAGAATGGAAAAGAAAGTACTAAAAAGGAACAACCGCAGGAACATTATGCAGCTAATTTGGCTAATTGCCAAAAGTTAGGAACATGATATGGTATTAAAGAGCATCTGGCCAGAGGTTCATCAATCTGCAAAAAAAACTGTGTCTATAAATTGACAAATAATTTGATAATAATGTTCCTCAACATGAATTTGTAAAGAATATCTCATCATCTACACTACATAATATCATCAATAGATTCTAAGAATCTGGAGAAATCTCTCTGCAGAAGAGACAAGGCCGAAAATTAATATCGGATTTCTGTGATCTTTGGGCCCTCGGGTGTCACTGCATTAAAAACCTGCACTGCATTCTGCCATGGAAATAACTGCACGGTTTCAGGAACACGCAAGAAATCATTGTCTGTGAACACAGTTCACCGTGACATCCATAAATGCAGGTAAGACTCATAAAAGAATCTATATGTGAATATAATCCAGGAATGCCACCATCTTCTCTGGACCAAAGCTCATTTCAAACGGACTGAGGCAAAGTGAAAAACTGCTCTGTGGTCAGATAATTCATTCTTTCATTTGCCAAAACGCTTAATCCTACAAAGGCTAGTGCCTATGGTGGGGTCCACCCTGAAAAGCTCGCCAGTCTATCACAGGGCCAACACATACACAACCATTCGCACTCAGACTCACACCTCGCAATTTGGAACAGCTAATTAGCCTAATGTGCATGTCTTTGAACAGTGGGAGGAAACCGGAGTACCTGAAGAAAACGCACATAAGCACGAGGATAACATGCAAACTCCACACAGAAACACCTTTCTGAGCCCGGGACTCAAAATCAAGAGCATTTTTCCCTGTGAGGTGGACGTGCTAACCACTACACCAGCATGCAGCCCTAAAATTTGAAATTATTTTCTGCAAACATGAACGCCGTGTCCTCCAGACTAATGAGAAGACACAACTGAAAACATTTGCTGCATCATGAAACAAAAAATATGACAAAGTAGCCCCCGGGACTGTTGAGCATCTAGAATCCTGTATCAGACAAGAATGGGGCAACGTCCCCCTCCCAAAAGTCCAGTAACTGGTCTCCTCAGTTCCAGATGTTTACGGACTGTTGCTAAAAGAAGAGGGGATGCTACACGGTGGTAATCATGGCCCTGGTCTAACGTTTCTGAGATGGGACATTCAAAATGATCTTATTTTTCCTAAAATGGTATATTTTCAGTTTACACATTTGATGTGTTTTCTATGTTCTACTGTGAATAAAATATGGGTTTATGAGATTTGCTAAATAAGTTTTTAAAACCTACCTTGGATTTGTTGGATACTTAAAGATTCTTTATTCTTTAAACAGGTTTAAACTTTCTAACTTTTCTATAAAAGACGGCCCTCTGTTCTAGGGTTGGACTTACTGAAAAATTATTTAGTGTGTTACATTTAACACTTTTAGGCTGGATTAAAAAACATTTCCTGGTTTCTCATCAGCGCCCGCACAAACCACACTCAAAACCGTGGAAAACGCCTGGAAAGGCAATTCTGAGTTAGACGCTGTGATTGTGATTCCGAGATTGGTTTAGTTCTGTTTGAAATAGTTCTATTTAAAGCAAGGCTGCTGTTCTATAGACAGCTGTTCAGAGTTTCAGGGTTTAATACATGTTAAATGTTCATGTAAAAGGCTGGTCATCTCGGGTGTATTGTGTAGCTTCAGTCACTTTACCTACATTTAGCTTTAAAAGCTTTTGGGCTTCAACAGTCACCTCATTTCTCTATTTAAAAAATTTTTTTAAAGCGTGCCGCATTTAGTTTTTCAAAAAGTGATGAGGATTTTTTTATTATCCGGCCTTATAGATGGAAAGGTTTTCTCATGGGTTTCTTTGTTTATTAAGTTTTCTATATTCGCACATATAAGCCGACGCATTCTGGTGAGCTGAATCTGATGCTTTGAGCCACTGAAAAAAAAAAATTGGAATTCCCATCACTAATTTTCAAGAGTGATGAGCGACACCTTCTGTTTTGGGATATCACTACACTTCCTGTCTCATCACCCACCCAGTGTCTCCTCTCTCCTTCTGGCCAGTGATTAATCTGTGATATAACAAACTATTATCTCTTAATGGTCTGCTGAGCACACAAAATCAGCCTGGCCTCTTTGATATGTTCAGCTGAAGTGAGGGATGAAGCAGCGCATTGAAACCAGGCCACGCTTGTGCGATTTATTAGAGGTCTGGGCTCTGTTTACCAGCAGGTTGCTAAGAGAAACACAGAGCTTACACATGGAGTAAGAGATGCGGTTTGATGAGCTCCAGCGAGGATGATTTTTTATTTTTTTTCCCGAGCTGATCCATGTTTGAATCTTGCACTTGTTTCCGTGTCCGTGTGCACGGCAGGTGTTTCCTAGGATGTATGTGCTTTGTACAGGAAGGCATTAAGCCCTTCAAAGCTTCACACACACAGATGAGGCCTCAATTCAGACAAACTGGAAGCAGGAGGACGTTTCGTTCTTCTCTAATTCTAAAACGCACATGGAAAAATTATATACGTTTCACGTGAGAGTAGGTTTTTCACATCACCTGATCATATGGAAGGGAAACATGTAAGCACTATGTGATGTGCTGTGATCACCTGTGTGGGGAAAAAAATCATCTGAAATCCATAAGAGCGTAAAAAAGGAATTTTGTGTGTGGGGTACATAATGGATGGGGGAAGGCACGTACAGTATAAAATAATCTTGTGTTTATTGTGAGAAAAAATATTCCATAAAAATTATGACTGAACCTAAATGAAGTATGTACATCTATTAAAAAAAGTGACAGGAGGAAAAGTATATAATTTATGTGCTTATCAGAAGAAAAGAAATTAATAAATTGTGTGACAAAAGTCACAAAAAGTGGCATGAAAATAAATTATTACTGTAAAAATCACAAGTGACAATAAACAAACTTCCAAAATTGGGATTCCAAAAATCCCAAACAAGAATTAAATATTAAAATTAAAATGAGAAAATAAAAAATTTAAAGGAGTTTCGTAAAGAGTAGGCTGCATAGCTGTCAGCGTGTTTCTGCCCTGCGATGGCCTGGCAAGCTGTCCAGGGTGTACTCTGCCCTCACTCGGAGTTGGCTGAGATGGGCACCAGCCTCCCCGCGACCCTAATTAGGATTAAGCGCTTCACAAAATGAATGAATAAATAATTTAAAGTGGAAAATAATTAATGAATCAATGAAAATTGGCAAATTTATTATTAAGTATATAAATAAATAAATAAATAAATAAAAATTTAAAAACTCAATTACAATTATTAAGTAAGTAAACAAAAAAATTATAATTAATTCATTCATTTTGTGAAGCGCTTAATCCTAATTAGGGTCGCGGGGAGGCTGGCCCCCATCTCAGCCGACTCTGGGCGAGGGCAGAGTACACCCTGTACAGCTCGCCAGGCCATCGCAGGGCAGAAACTCGCTGACGGCTATGCAGCCTACTCTTGACGAAAATCATCAATGGTTCTTTTACATGCCTCTCACCATAGACAGTGATAGACATGGCCGGCCTTTGATATCCCAGTTAGCTGCAATGGTTGGGAGGGGCAGCAGTGACAACTCGGTGATAGTGGGACTTGAACCCCGACCTTCAGATCAGAAAGTCAGTGCCTTAACCACCGAGCCTTTTATTAATATTATTATTATTATTGTTGTTGTTGTTATCATTCATCTTCTTCTTCTTCTTCTTCTTCATCTTATTATTATTATTATTATTATTAATATCATCATGTGAACATTGAATTTTCTGTAAGGAAACTGAACTGTATATTTTTTTATATTTGGTCAATTAATGTAAAAGACACTTTGTGTTTTTGAAAAATTCTCATATATAAAGAATTATAATAAATAAAAGGACACCGGAGGAGGTTTCAAAGAAAGGTGTCTGCAGAAACATTAATAGTATTTATTGGATTTAATGAAGCTACAGTGAAGAAAGAGTGTTCGCATATGGAAACACATTTTAGATTAGACTTTAGACATCGGGTGTTTTGTCTCGGCTTGTTTTCAACACCGCACTCAATAATCTCACCACCCACATGAGCCTGAGAGAGTGCTACGATCCAAACTTCTCTCCTCTCCCCTCCTCTCCCTCTCTCCACATGCCAGCCGGCAGAAGAGCCCATTTCCAATCCGTCCTGGAATGCAGCTCAGAAGGATAATTGCATCCATGGCTGCCATGTTTTCAGTTTGCGTGTGAGGTCTCCAAAAAAAGCTTGAATCTGTCGTAATCAGGAGGAGTGGGAGAGACGGCGCTAACAGACAAACAAATGGTTAGCGTTTGGACTGAGAAAGAAATCTCCACCACATGAGAGAAGGACTGTTTGTCCCTGTGAAAGAGTGGAAAGAGGGAAAAAGTGAAAGCAAGAATGAAATGCAAAGTTGATGGAGCTAATCTGAGTTTCGATAATGGCTCACAAATCAGGGGAACGCAACAGAGCATGTGGGACCTACAGGAGAACATATGGAACCCAGAGGAAAATATTTGGAACAAACATATGTAGATATGTAGAGCCCACAAGAAAACATGAAAACCCCACAGGAGAATATGGGAAACCAGTAGCCCAAAGCAGAATATATGAAATCCACAGGAGAACAAGTGGATCCCAAAAGAGAAAATGTGGCACACATAGGAGAACATGGGGAGCTTATAACCCATAAGAAAATATATGAAATCCACAGGAGAACATGTGCAGGCCAAAGGAAGACATTTTAATTGCACAGGAGAATATGGGGACCCCAAAGGGGAACATGTGTATCCCCTAAAAGAACATGTGAAACCCCTAGGAGAAGGGTATCAAATCAACCAACACTACTAACACTACCAGACTCTGCAACAGCTTTAACCCTGAGGCACTCAGATTACTCAACACCCTCCAACTTCGCAACCATCACCTGGACCAACCAAAACCTCTCAACATCCATCAATGTACATCCATCACTGTGCATCCACCACCACACATCTTTCACTGTACATCCACCACTGTACATCCACCACGGTATGTTCATCACTGCAGGTCCATCACCGACAGTCACCACCGCACATCCAACACTGCACATCCACCTCTACACATCCGCCTCTGCACATCCACCTCCACACATCAATCATTATACATCCACCACTGCACATCCATCACGCTACATTCATCACTGCACTTCCATCAATGCACACCCACCTCCATACATCCACCTCTGCACACCCACCTCCACACATCCATCACTGCACATCCACCTCTACACATCCACCTCCACACATCAATCATTATACATTCATCACTGCACTTCCATCAATGCACACCCACCTCCACACATCCATCACTGCACATCCACCTCCACACATCAATCATTATACATTCATCACTGCACTTCCATCAATGCACACCCACCTCCATACATCCTACACTGCACATCCACCTCCGCACATCCACCACCACACATCAATCACTGCACACCCACCCCCACACATCCATCACTATACATCCACAACTGTACAGCCACCACGGTACGTTCATCACTGCACATCCATCACCGCACACCCACCACCACACATTCAACACTGCACATCCACCTCGGCACTCCCACCACCACACATTTATCACTATACATCCACCACAGTTCATTTATTACTGCATATTTTTCACTGCACATCCACCACTGCATGTCTATCACTGTGCCTCCACCACCATACATCTATCACTGCACACCCACCACAAATCACCACTGCACCTCCACCACCACATATCCATCACTGCATATCCACAAATGCGCATACACCACCACACATTCATCACTGCTCATCCATCACTACACATCCACCTCTGTGCATCCACCTCTACACATCCACCACCACACATTCATCACTGCTCATCCATCACTACACATCCACATCCGCACATCCACCACCACACATTCATCACTGCTCATCCATCACTACACATCCACATCCGCACATCCACCACCACACATCCACCAATGCACATCCACCACTGCACACCCGCATTTTACAATGCTGCTAGTGGACAATTTATTATTGTGACTTGCATTTAATGTTACGATTCAAAATGGAAGAACAGAAAGCAGGAAAGGAGGGAAGGGAAGTAGAATAAATAACATCAAATTACAGGAAAATTTCTTTTGGAAGTAAACTCTAATCCAAAGTAAAACTCTCATCCATAACCCAAGCGGGACAAACGTTTGCACCTTTCTTCATGTAATAATGATGGTTTCAATCCCTGCAAAGGGCCGTATATGTTCATCTGAAGAGAGTGAGATACTGGCAGGGTCTCTGTTGCTTGTCATTTCTCCAAATGTGTTTAGTGGCTGAGAAAATGAATCGATCTCTCCTCCATGTCAGACTAAATAAACTCCAGACTCATCACACAGAAGGGTTCTTGCACTTCTGAGTTCTGTGGTGACACTGAGGAGCTTTAAATGCAGGGCTGAGTGAGTCCAGGGGCCAACCGATACACTGAACCATGAAACAGATACACCAGCATCTCATCCCTCTGATATTTTATATTACAGCCACAGAACTGTGATGATTATAAACATTTCAATAAAGCAGCGAGACGTAATCCCTTTCTATGTTCCTCTGGTGGTTCTGAGGAGACTAAAGTGTTGCGGTTTAGGAAAGACGATATTTTGCATTTATACTATTTCAGAGACTGGTGTTAACATTTTATTATCACATAAAACCTCATAAATACCGAAATAAGGCAAATATTGTTACAGCGATTTGATTCTCTACACAGAGAATAATAATAAAAACGCACTGTTTAACACTTCTGCATCAGGGACGTTCCTCTCCTGCCCTCTAGTGGAAAAACGTGAGACTACATGTGATTAGACGAGAAAGAAAAAAGAAAGAAACATGGTAATAAGAAAGTCAATGGGGGCAGTGGTGGCCTGGTGGTAGGGTGCTGGATTACTGATCCCAAGGTCAGGGGTTCAAGCCCCACTATCAGCGGG
>JBCNYH010000017.1:13983677-14000653 GCA_039654325.1 Tandanus tandanus
TAATACCAAATGACCAAGGAGGTTATTTTACAATTAGCACAGTAAACTGAAACAATAACAACAACCACGACCAACAATAATAATAATAATAATAATAATAATAATAATAATAATAATAATGATGATAACAATATCTAGATGGGCACTCAAAATGCAAGGTACCTTCACAAGGTACAAATGGATTATGGTGATTAAGTGTACTGATTAACATAAAATCGAAATAAGACTACAGGTTTCATTATTATAACTTGGCATAATTATCATGAAATTTATTCACACATTATTTGGAATTATTGGCTTCAATATATTTCTTTTAACATGATTCCATGCAAAGATCTCCTCCAAAATTTAATGCTTTATTACTTGCACCTGTAAGATTGTATGTAGATTGTAGATAATTTCCACCACACACCACATCCCTTTTTAGAAAGAAATTAAATCAAAATTCATGCAAAACCTTTTGAGATATACTGCACAACAATAATAATAATAACAAAAATAATATTACAGACTGGAATTTATACTGTTAAACAATGAACACTGTCATATTCATGTATTTATTTATTTCCATATTCTTCCATATTTTGCAATATATTTACAATGCCAAAAAAAAAAAGAAAGAAATATAATAAGAAAAAACAAAATTTAACCGAGGCCCAAATTATGCCTAATATCTTTGGTCTGAACAGTAATATGCTTAATTTTGGTATCAACTTCTTATAAGTGTTCAACACTGAATACCACCTTTATGGTGTAAATATTTTCTAAGGAAAAAAGGATGGAAATAATATGTATTATTTTATATTTAAATGTGTTTATTGCTTTACTGAATTATAGAATCTGCATATCCTTTTCAAATGTAACGAGAAGAAGGAACACACCCTGACCAGTTCACCAGACCATCACAAGGCCACCACAGACACACAACCATTCACACTCATAACTTGGGGAAATCAAGAATATCAAGTAAGCCTAATGTGCATGTCTTTGGACTGCAGGAGTAAACCAGAGTACCTAAAAGGAATCCGTTCAGAAACACCCTTGCTGGGCATGTGGCTGAAACCCAGGGCCTTCGTGCTTTAAGAGGGAAGTGATACATACATCCACAATGGTGCATTGCTTTCTTTAAACTTGAAAAGTTGTGAGTTTGGTAAGGCAACAGTTACTTAAAGTTGGTTCTCACCTAAAATTAAGCAAGGGCTGTACAGATTTTTGGGGATGTGGAGGGATTATTTGTTGATTGGTTATCACATAGTTTTTTAAAGAAAATTTTTGCTGGCAGTGCCCCTGGCCCCTTTAATTCAAACTTCTGACCCCACACCGCGATGTGATAGTTAAGTAGAAAAAGATTTTAGAAAGGCACAGACAGAATATCAAAAGTTTAAGCAGAATCAAAATCCAAACACCAAAGTAGAATCGAATCAAAGCAGAAACCAATATGGTCATGTCCGCAGAGAAACTGTAAATTATTCAGTAGGTGTAATGATGATTGAAACTGTGTTCAGCATGGGTATTGTTCCTGTAGATATGTGTTATTATCAATCCAACACATTAGATCCATATCAGGTAAAAAACAAACACATTTGTCAAAAACAGTGATAGCGAATTTAGAACCCAATCAGCATGAATCCAAACAGGATATTATAATGAAGCCATATAGGAAGGTTAAAGGTATTGAAATATCTGGTTGACAAAAACCAAACATTTAAAATAAAGTTTGATGTATGTTTATGTGAAAAAGCACTGTGTTAATCATGAGTGAAATGGATAGTTTGCCTAAAAGCCAATCAAAGCTAAAGCTTAGTGTTTGTTTATTGGGTATTATTAAGAATTTCTTTTTAAACATGGTTTTCTACTCACGTTTTATGCATTGAGGGTAATTCCATTGTCCTTCAGAACATGTGGCATTGGCCCCATTTTGAAATTGAAAGCCTTCTTTGTCACACTTGTATGGAACTTTGCCGCCCTCCTCATAGAACGACTTCAGATTAGCAATAATTAATGTTGCATTATTTATATTTCGCACAGGATCCGGGCATCTAAGTTTTTCAACCACTGTAATACCAAATGACCAAGGAGGTTATTTTACAATTAGCACAGTAAACTGAAACAATAACAACAACCACGACCAACAACAACAACAATAATAATAATAATAATAATAATAATAATAATAATAATAATAATTATAACAGAAAAGGGCAACAGGTATATTTGTGAAATGCTGAAGCAAACGATTAGAGCAATAGAGATGCAAGGAAAGGAACAAACAATACCATCAGAATAATTAATTTGCTACAAATCAGAAAAGATTTTATGAAGAAATACATCTGCAGACACCAGTAAAAACCTTCCCCCATCCCAGTAGATGCGACAGACCTTTGGGGTAAAATCTGGTCTAGAAGTGTAAACTATGACAAGGTCGCATTCTGAATAAAGAACATAGAGAATGAGCTTAATAAGTTGGGTAGAAAAACTGATATTGAGACAGGATGTAAAGTTTGGAATCAGATAAATGGCAAATTGGAAAGCTCCAGGACGTGATGGCGTGCAGGCATTTTGATTCAAAAGACTGAACTCTATGCATACAAAGCTAGCCACACAATTGCAGACGTGCCTAGTCAAGTTCCAGATTGGATGGTAAGGGGAAGGATGGTGCTTATTATTAAGGATCCAAAAAAGGGAAACGAGGTTGGACACTATAAACCCATTGCTTGCTTGCCATTGATGTGGAAGCTTTTGCCTGGAATTTTCTCTAAAAAAAGATCTACTGCTTTCTTGAGATTCTTAAGGTGAATAATCTGCTGGTAAATGAACAAAAGGGTTGCAGAAAGAATTCAAGAGGAACCAAAGACCAGTTACTTGTTGATAAAGCCATTTTGAAAAACAGTAGGTGTAGGAAAACCAATCTATTGATGCCCTGTATTGACTATCTGAAAACTTATGACTTGGTGCCCCATTCATGGATAAACAAATGTTTGGACTTACTGGGAGTAGCTAATAACATAAATCGTTTTATAAAGAATACCATGAAAAGGTGGACGACGGTGTACAACATCAACATGGAATTTGGACTTAGTAAGTGTGCTATATTGGAGTAAAAGAGGGGCAAACTTGTCCATACTAAAGGACTCATTCTTGGAGAGAATGGAACAATTAAGTAGGCTGACCCAGAGGGTTATAAGTACTTGGGTGTACTTCAATTAGATATGATGCTGAGCAGCATGATGAAAGGAAAAGTTAGAGATGAATATCTAAGGAGAGTCAAGGGATTTTGAAGGTCAAGGTTGAATGGAGGTAATTTGATCACAGGCATCAATTCATGGGCTGTTGGCATAGTACGATACGGAGCAGGCATTCAGGATTGGACAATGGAGAAACTTCGAGAACTAGATAGAAAAACAAGAAAGATTCTGAGTTATATATGGAGTATAAAAACTCCATACTAGGAGTTATGTAGCCAGGTTGTATTTACCGAGCAAGGAAGGTGGAAGGGAACTACTATGTATTGAGGATTGCGTCCGGCAAGACTGTATCTCTTTTCATGAATAATTAAATGGGAGTGAAGAGAGAATTTTAAAAGAGGTAGCTAAAGAAGGTATACTAAAGGAAACTGAAAGCTTGAGAAAATATAAATTAAGGATAAAGAATAAAAGGAAGCAAAACTGGAAAGAGAAGCCACTGCATGGTAAATTACACCAAGACATGCAGGAGTTTGCTAATGAAGAATCTTGGAGGTGGTAAAAAAATGGGTTCTTGAAAAGGGAAATGGAAGGAATGATCTTTGCTGCTCAGGAGCAGGCATTGAGAATGAACAGTATGAAATATTCCATTGACAAAACTGTGGAGTTCACACGATGCCCAATTTGTAATTCATCAGCTGAAAGTGTCCAGCATATTCTAAGCGGTTGTACTAAACTGGCTCAAAGAGAATATTGAAAAAGACATGACAAAGTGACCTTGCATTGGGAAATCTGCAAAAAGCTTGGTTTCGACCATTCTGCATGGTGGTATAAACATCATTTTTTTGAAGGTGTGAAGGTAATGTGGGACACAATAATTATGAGTGAAAAATATTTGATGAAAAGGAATGAAAGTGGACTTTAATAGATGTTGCAGTACCCGTTGACTGTAATGTTCCTAAGAGAGGGGATTGGAAAATTGAAAACATCTACAGCAGACACTCTTATCCAGAGCGACTTACAATTATCATTTTTATACAATTGAGGGTTAAGGGCCTTGCTCATGGGCCCAACAGTGGTGATAGTGGGGACTGAACTGCTGACCTTCGGAATAGTAACCCATTGCTTTAACCACTAATCCACCACTGCCCTGCTTTATCAAGACCTTACTTTCAAAATTGAGAAGATACATGGAGGTGAAGTTAAAGTCATTCCAATTGTTGTGGGAACACTAGGGACCTTCAGTAAAAATATAAAACCATTTATTGAAAAAGTCACAATGTCAAACATCATAGGGTGCATTCAAATGGCAGCCTTACTTGGCTCTGCAACTATTTTACGTAAAGTGCTATGTCTCTGAGCTACAAGTTGTGGCTTAGGTCAAAGTCAAAGCATACCTAGCAATAAATACTCTCAAGCTATAATAATAATAAAATAAATAAATAAATAAAATGAAATAATAATAACTAGAGGGGGCCCTCATGGAGTGCAAGGTTTCAAATGGATTATTATCAATGGATTATTGGCCTAGTTTTAATGAAATTTCTCCCCCTAGTGAAAGCCTGAGGTACATTTTGGTGCATATTATAAAATAGGCATTTTCCTGCATTTTTTGGGAATTTCTTTTTTTCAACACAAACTCATCAGTGGAGGGCATTAATGTGTTAATCGTTAATCCATTAATAATGAAGCTAATGTTTTTATTAACGTGTTAATGTTCCTTTCTATTCTAGAATTGAAGTAAACTTCATTAATTCTACATTACTCGATAAATTGCTCTGACCATCAATGATTTTGCTGGCTACTTCCCCCTTGACTAGATTAGCCTAGGTCATATTGGCTGGATATGCTGCTGAGTCAGGTATGGTCTGCTAGTATCAGGCAGGATTCCTCTTTGTGACATCACACACTAGTTCAGCCTGCAAGCGTGGGCAATAGGATTAAAATTTCACCCAGACAATCCGAGTCCTCGTGTGGTAGCAGAGTCCTTGGTCTGCCAGCAAAGGACAGCGTATCTATCTAACAAGGCCACAACGTTTCCAGCAAAGAAGTTAATAACTTTTGCAGAGCTGTTCTCTGTACAGAGCTGTAGATGCAGTGTCATGGCGACTTCTTTATTTCACGGTGTGCAATCGGTATGTAAATACAGCACATTTATGTGTAGATAAGCAAATATGACAAGTACAACCATTGACACATTCACACCTAGGGGCAATTTGGAACAGCCAATTAGCCCAATGTACATGTCTTTGGACTTTGGGAGAAAACCCACAGAAGCGCAGGGAGAACATCCAAACACCAAAAAGAAACAGCTGAGTAGGAGTTGAACCCAGGACCCTCTTGCCATGAGGCGGACATGTGAACCACCACACCACCGTGCTGCCCTAATGTGAGCTAGCAAACTAACAAATGAACTCAAGTGAAAACATTACCGCCTGGAAAAGGTAATAACACTAATTACTGTATTTAGCTGCATCATAATACCAAATAATTCTGGTTATTCAACAATAACAAAACAACAACGACAACATTAATAATAATAATAATAGCATGCTGGCATAGTGGTTAACATGTCCGCCTCACAGCAAAAAAGGGTCACCTCATGCCCAACGAGGGCATTTCTTTGTAGTTTGATTGAAGAGTTATGGTGCTGCACCTGAATCCTTTCGCCCTGCCTTGCCTTTAAGACAGGCAAACTAATGACACCAATTCCTTGCATTGAGGCAAACTAAAACAAGTCTTTAATTGCAGTCCAATCTAAGCATTCTAATCAGCATCTCATATGTTGAAGGTCATGTACATTTACATGCTTTAAGCAGACACCTCCACACATGCAGAGAGTTGAGTGAAGCCCGGAAGTTGAGTGAAGCCACTCAGAACATAATGCATGGCACGGTGATGTGGAGGTGGTTATGACACTGGACTGTGAGAAGTAATTTGGAATATGGCATTTTCAACATGGGGAGGAGGACCACATCTCTTAGCAATTTAACATTAAAAGAATCAATATGTGAGTCATTATTAAAGGATTTAAAAAAAAACATTTTTTTTGTGAAATCTTTTACAATTATACTCTATTAGTAAATATATTTTGACAGTATAGTAACAAATAAAATATTATTCTTATATATTCTTGTTTATAATTATTGTTAAATTTTTTGGTAAGTCATAATTAAGCTAGGGTTAATTTGTTTCCATTTGTAATTCTCTTCTATTAAAATATTCCAATGGATTTTGGCACATAAGGTCACATAAATTGAGGCCATCAACAAAAATGTCTTACATTTACAGTCTTGCCTCTGCCATTCTCCTCTGACACATTTAAAACAGCATAGTTTTGATTGACATTTAAACTCTGCCGTTTCCTCATTCTCATACACTTTGTTTTCTTGACTGGGGTTTGCTTGAACATTGACACCACACTGATCTTTACCTGTAAAAAGGAACAAAGAAGAACATGATACCAGTAACCAGCCATTCATTATTAATATAATGTCCTCTAAATAACAAAAACACTTACGAATACACTGTGGTTCATAACTCCAATCACCATCCGTGCAGATTACAACTCCCCACCATTTTTCATCAAATGATTTATATTTTGAGTCACAGGTGTATAGATAACTTTGGCCCAATTTATTGGTGAACCCATTTTGCACATGGGGTTCTGGGCAAGTTTCTTTTACTGCAGTAAAAACATGCAATAATAATAATAATAATAATAAGAAGAAGAAGAAGAAGAAGAAGAAGAAGAAGAAGAAAAAGAAGAAAAAGAAGAATGAGGGTGTTTCTGAGTGAAGTTTGCATGTTCTCCTCATGCTTGCTTTCGGGTACTCCGGTTTACTCCCACAGTCCAAAAACATGCACATTAGGATAACTGGCTGTTCCAAATTACCCCTTAGGTGTGAATGTAAGTGGTTGTGTGTGTGTTGGCCCTGCAATAAAATGGCAAACTGTTTAGGATGTACCCTGCCTGTGCCCACAGTCAGCTGAGATAGGCTCCAGCCTCCCCATGACCCAAGTACAATGAAGCAGTTTGGCAAATCAATGAATGAATGAATGAATTATTCAACAGAGAGAACACAAATATCAATAGATAAAATATTTTTCTGTTGAAAAAGATAAACACAAATAAGCTTGGAATCAGAAGGTAGTATTACATTCTTTAGCAGAAATGATTTCTTGTAGGCATTTTATATATAATACAATCATAATTGTTCATCAGTCTTTGACATTGACTTGCTAAAATTTTTGACTGCCCTTTTTTCTTTTGCAAGATATGTGCATGTGTTAATGTATTTGTATTTAATTGTATTCTCCTGTTTGCATGTATACTGTAACTGTGTCACATTGGGCCTCATTCATCAAAATTCATCAATTTGCTCTTAAGAAAATTTGTAACAAAAGTCTATGTTAGATTCATGCCGTGTTCTTAAACTTCGGATTTGTACGCAGGTGTCTTTGTTGTCTTTGTAAATTACAAGTGAGCACCAGCTGCTTTAATTAGCATAGGGCAACGCCCCTAAATCCCCATAAAAGGGCATAGGGGCATGTGCGCACACAAATAAATGCCAGAATCTAAGAAAAGGAAGGAGAAATATTGGAGAATGCAGAAAAGTAAATGCGTGAGACTTAAGAATGAACACAAACACACACACACACACACACACACACACACACACACACACACACACACACACAGTGTTCATAATTTAAATCAGAAGTTATATACATGAAAAACATGACAGGTTACACAGTGATACAGTAATTAACAACAGCTCACAAAAAGAAGTTTACAGGCTCGATCAGTTTGAAGTTTGTTTTCCATGAGCCTGCATGGGTTTGAATGAATGAGTAAATGAATTAATTATTTTTTGTTTCGAATATGAAAAATGCTTTCGAATATGGTTTCCTCACACAATCCAAAGACATGGACATTAGCTTCAAGTGGCTGCTCTGGATTGGCCCCTGGTGTGAATGTGAGTGTGAATGGTTGCTTTTTTTAGCCCTGTAATTGACTGGTGATCTGTTACGGGTGTACGCTCGTTCTCATCCAAAGACAGCTGGGATTGGCTCCAGCTTTCCCGTGACCATGATGGGTTAGCAGAATACATAATGGATGGATGAAGTGAAACAAACTCATCTCATCTCACTTTATTGGTGTCATGAGGGGGCTGGAGTCCAGACTTCAGCAGAAGGGAGGGTACACCGCAAACAGCTCGCCAGACCATCACAGGGCCAACACAGACACACAACCATTCACACATCTTTAGATTGTAAGAGGAAACCACGGCACCCGGAGGAAACCCACACAAGCATAGGGAGAACATGCAGACTCCACATGGAAACGCCCTCGCCAGGCACCGCAACCTTCTTGCTATGAGGTGGAAGTACTAACCATTACACCATGTGCTACCCCATGGAAATATTAGTATTAACATTCATTTAAATATAAATAATTAATATTAATATTATTAATATTTATTTAAATATAATATTGGATAAATTGATACTTACAGCTGCAACTTTGCATTTTGTCCCATTTCCTGTTTTCTTTACATGTGACAGAAAATCTTTCAGGTTCATACCCATCATCACACTCAATGTGTACTTCTGTATTTAATTCATAAGTATTACTTGAAGACTCAACCACTTTTCCATGTGCAATCTCTGGTTTTGGACAATTATTTTCTGAAATACAGCAAAAAAATTGTACTTACCTTTTATTGTTAACACCTTTAATAAACTTCTTTTTAAATATATACATACCAATACACTGTAGATTTGGCTCCCAGCCATTCTTTGTACATGTTGCTTTATTGGCTTGACTTGTATAACCATATTTACAGGAATACTCCATTTCCTGATTTAACTTAAAATTATACCTCCATGGCCAAAATTGGGCAATATGTTCATCCCTGGGTTTTTCACAGGTAATTTCTAAAAATATATGTGTTTTTATTATTGTATATTAAAACTCTCATGCCAACAATATTTTAGCAACCTTTTTTTGTTGTTGTTGTTGTACATTTACCCTCACACAATGGTCTGGATTGCCATTTCCCATTCTGTAGGCATTCAATTTTTCCTGACTGTTGCTTTGTTCCATAAACCCAGTGAGTTTCTATGCATATAATCTCCACAGAGTGTCCAGCTTTAAATATATTTTTCCCTCTTGGATTTGTGCTGGCAATTCCAGCTGACAGTTGTTCAAGTAAACAAACAATTTCTATTGGTGTTAAAATGAGATAAAGAAGAGAGATTCACATTATACAGAGATCTCCAAATCACCAAAAAAAAAAAAAAAAAAAAAAAAAAAAAAAAGCAAAATGTAAACGATGTTATTTATTTCTACATAAATTGTATATTCTTATATTCATCTTGAGTAAATTTAACACCAACAGGAAGTGAAACGCTTGGATAAGACCTTCACATTCTGGTTTAATACTCCAGCCATATTTGGTGCACTTAGGGTTTCCAGGTCTGCTATTGTACCCTTCTTCACATCTGTAGAGTAGAATTTCATTTTCTTTGTACTCCTTATTAGGTGTAGTAAGTCCATGGGGTATTATAGGTGCTAGGCATTTGATGTCTGCAAGAAGTAAAATAAGTTTGTTGTTGTAACATAATGTAAGATATAATCAAACAAACAAGCAGCTAAATTGTAAAGAATGTTTTTAAAGTGGTTATGGTTATGGTTTATGGAACAGTAACAACAAAGAACATTTGTTTCAACCTTTTAAAGAATTGCTCTTTTTACATTCAAATATGTAATCATGAAGAAAAAATTATTATGTAGCATCTTAGGAACTTAAACTGAACTCCAAGACCATAATATTACTTTATTAATTAACCATTTAAATCACTTTAGGTGCAGTTAAATAGCTTAAACAAACATAAAAATTCATAAATACTGTAACTCTCATAAAGTATTGGAATTACCTATACATTTCGGTATTTCATCACTCCATTGTCCATTTTCTCTGCAGTGTATGTCTTCTTTTCCAGCTAACATCTTGTTAGGAGATTCACACTCAAAGTGGATAACATCACCATAGCTTGCATCTTCTGTGTTGCCTGATGCAGTCACACTGTCTAAATTGCTAATAATAGGGCATTTCACCACTGAAGAGGGAAAAATATGAATAAAACTTTAGAAGCCCTTTTCTGTGTAGCTGCAAAATGCATTTTTTTCCGGTTTTTCTTTCTTTTTTCCTTTTTTTTTTAAAGATATTGTGTTTAGAATCATTGACCAAGGGATACCAAACTAAAGACTGTGAGTGGTGTTGCCATATTTTCAAATTCAAAGCAATCTTACAGAATCTCCTTGTTTTTCTTTACTATTATTATTATTATTATTATTATTATTATTATTATTATTATTATTATTATTATAACGACATGCTGCACTAGCATAGGGATTCAGCAGTAAATATAGAAATTTCCCCATCCATCTACATGTGCAAAAATAAACTAGCACTGTGTAACAAATTTTCATAATTATAGTGATGCTTAAAAGCTTGTAAAACCCTTTAGATTCTCTGTAGATAGATAGATTTTCTATGTTTCTTTATGACTTACCTAAAACATCACTAGTTTTTCACATAAGTCGCAAAAGTTTATAAAGAGACCAAATTAAACAAGTGTGACAAAATCATTATCCTTAGTCATTTATTTTTGAGGAAAATGATCCAGTATTACTTATCTGTGAGTTAGTATATACTACAAGGGTACAGCGTACTCTGATTGGTCCATTATCTGGGGATTTAAAGACATTATCCTGATTAAGTAATGTTTGAATAAAAATTGTTCATCACAGTAACTCTGAGCAGGAGGCATCATCATGTGTCATGCTTTAAAAAGGAATAAACAAACAAACAAACAAACAAACAAACCATAAATATTTTAATTTGATTTGCTTTTCTTGTGTTTCCACTAAAGCTTAATAATGTGTATGTCTTTTCTAAAGTTTTTGCAAAAGCTTTTAATTTGTTTAAATCACACCATTACAGAACGCACTTTATTGTTGTTTCTGATGTTTCCGTGTAGAATGTACTAAAACTCTGTGCTATGCAGCCGTCTCTTGACGAAAATCAGCAATGGTTCTTTTACATGTCTCTCACCACAGACAGTGAGAGACATGACCGGCCTTTGATAACCCAGTTAGCTGCACTGGGGGGACAGCAGTGACGACCCGTTGATAGTGGGGCTTGAACCCCCGACCTTGGGATCAGCAATCCAGCACCCTACCACCGGGCCACCACTGGGCCACCACTACCCCTTTACAATCATTTTGACAAGGGTGTTTCTTTGTGGAGTTTGTATGTACTAATGTGCTTGTGTAGGTTTCCTCCGAATACTCCAGTTTCCTCCCACTATCCCAAGACATGCACTATAGGTTAATTGGCTGTTCCAAATTGTCCCTAGGTGTACGGTGAATAGTTGTGTGTGCTGGCCCTGCAATGGATTGGCAAGCTGTTCAGTGTGTTTTGTGCCTTCAGACAGAGTCTGCTGAAATAGGCCCAAGCCCCTCCGCAACTATAGTAGGATTAAGTGGTTTGGCAAATTAATGAATTTCTACACAGAAACAAGAAAGCCAAACTAAAACCAGATTTTTATGGTTTATTTTAAAAGTTTTAAAGCATGACAATAGTGACATCATCTGCTTGAATTAACTATGACAAATAAGTCTCCCTTTTCGATTCAAGCATTATTCCCCTTTTATCAATTCTTCATGATACAGTTTAGTTGTTTAATGTTTAAAATAGTGTACAATAGGCCAGAAATTAGAAAAATAATAATTAGCCGTATTTGTACTGCAAATTTAAAGATTTTTAATGAGCTCTTCTTGTTGAGGACCTGTGTGCACAAATGAACAGCTGTTAAATTATTCTGTTGTATGGGAACATATTTCTTTTTCATTTACTTTAAACATTTACCAAAACTAAGACGTAGACTTTCCAGAGCTGATTTTAGAGCCATTTTATGAGGTCCCTGTCATTACATCTCAGTACATTGGACTGCTCAATTCATTCAAAGTTTTGGATCCTTTAAAATTTTTACATGAGAATCTTTAACTTTTATTTTACATTTTGAATGGGTTGAAGTATCCAATGCACATTCACCCTCCTCACTAGACTGGTATTTAAGATCACAGAGAATTCATAATGTCCATTTTGAGCTGTTGTCAAAAAAGTTTGGACTTTATTTTAACTCTGACTACTTATACTAAACATCTTTTACAGGGTGTGTCTAATAAAAGTATCTTGAAAAAGTATAAAGGAAATGGTAAAATTCTGCATTGTACTTTTACATATACATATACTACATATATTGTAGATATTTTTATGTCAGGAATTAGTGACACATAACAGCACTGAGAACAATTCGAGCTGATTTAATCAATTATGAGGGCAGTACGGTGGCATGATGATTAACACATCTGCCACCAGATGGAAGGAAGGTCCTGGGTTCAATTCCCAGACTCGAGTGTTTCTGTGTGGAGTTTGCATGTACTCCCTGTGCTTGCGTGGGTTTCCTCTGGATACTCCGGTTTCCTCCCACAGTCCAAGGACATGCACATTTGTCTAACTGTCTGTTTGAAATCGCTCCTAGGTGTAAGTGCGAATGGTTGTGTGTGTTGGCCCTGCGATGGTCTGACTAACTGTTCAGGGTGTACCCCGCCTGTGCCGAGTCTTGGCTGAAATAGGCTTCAACCTCTCCACAAACAGAGTAGGAGTAAGTGGTTTGGCAAGTGAGTGAAAGAGATCAATTATACAAATTGTTTATTTAAAATAAAACATTTGTATTTTGTTTAAATTACTAGTGCATCATCTGTCTATTTACCTTCACAGAAAGGAATAGCGTTATCCCACCCTTGGCTACGACAGTTACGATAATTTACTCTGCTGGCCATCACATACCTAAGAAAATTAACAAAACAGCATTATAGGTAGGAATTTAAAAAACAGGTTACTGGTTACCAAATTATGAATTGTTAAATATTATGTATTAGAAAAAAGGAAACAAAGCTGTAAAATCACATTTTGTTAGGTTTTTTAGGAGGGAGAGACAGGAAGTAAGGAATAATATTAAATACATAAATACATACTGACACAGTTTAACCAAACAGCCTCTTACCCCAGTCTACATGTATATTCAACTGTGGCTCCAAATACAAACTCTGTCTCTCTGATAAGCTGGAAGTCTCCATTTGGTGTGTCCCCTGGGTGACCACATGGTCTTTCTAAAGGAACCAAACAGTTTTTCTTGATTCAATATTTCAAAATCTTTTCCTATTGGATGCATAATGGTGTTTTTCATATATCTTTGCTATTGATTGGAGTATGCTTACTTTTACAGTCTCTCCCTATAACTTTAATCCATTGGCCATTTTCACATACAACCTTCAAATGTCCAACATAGCCAGTAACACAGTTCAGTTTCACTACCTCTCCATGTTTATACATATTCTGAAGACCACTTTTCTGTGTGTTCTCAAAATCAATGTCTTTTTTTAAACATTCTGTAAAATACAACTATTGGTTAGTTATAAAATCTTAGAATCTATGAAACAATCTATTAAATGTAAATAATGTTTCATACAAATAACATTTAAAGGAAATACATAATGCATTTTTGAATTTAGACACCTTACCCTGATCTTGGGCTAGGGTAAAAGGAGAGACCCAAAAAATAACAAAGAAGATTTTGACAGCCACTTGCATGTTTGATCCCATCTCTACCACATATGCGGCATAGGGAGTACTATGTTCTCCTTTTTTTCTCCTTTTAGTAGATCAATAATAATCCTCTGTTAATCATTTATTATAACTGACATAGTCTATTGTACACATTTAGAGTAGTTCTAGAAGATATAAACATATCTTCTTAAAATATAAACAAACGGAAAACTAATTTAAAAAATTCATTTGAAATGTAATTGTTATATTCAGCTTAAGCATATAACTGTAAAATATATCAATTTTAAGAAATTATATTGAATGCTTCAGGTCTTTGTGTGCAGAGCAAATATGTTGAGAGTAAAGGGCAAGTTGCACAACAAAGTTGAAAAAAAAAAAAGTTTGTAGCTTACAAAAGCTTACACACAGAATACTCATGAAAATACTTTTAAAACCTGTTTATATGTGACTGAGGTGCTTAATTACAAAACGAGACAAAGCAATTTCCTTGTTTGACACAAGCCAGTAATTTATTACTGTTCATGTCCTATTCAGTCATTTTTAATCAAAATACAAAAAAAATCTTGTTTCTTTACATTTGATCACAGCATAATATTCATTATTTTATTTGCTGAACCGCTTAATACTAATAGGGTCACAGGTAGGCTGGAGCCTATCTCTGCCAACATTGGGCAAAGGCAGGGTACACCCTGAACAGCTCCCCAATCCAGCGCAGGGCCAAAACATATACAAAACCATTCATATTTCACACCTAGTAGCAATTTGGAACAGACAATTAGCATAACATGCATGGCTTTGGACTGTGGGAGGAAGCTGGAGTACCTGGAGGAAGTCCAGAACATGCAAACTTCAAATAGAAATGCCCTTGTCATGGCCAGGACTTGAACCCTGGACCCTCTAGCTGTCAGGTGGATGTACCAACCATTATGCCACTGTGCCTCCCTCAGCATAATATACTTTGTATGATTTAGGATAAATTGTTTTTCTGAAATCTGGTGAAAGGGATCTAGGTTTGCAATGAGACTGCAAATAAATAAACAAACAAACAAGCAAATAAATAAACAACTAGAAAAGCACTCAGAAAGCGCAGACCTCTCCCAAGGCCGCAAAAAGTCTTTAACATGTCCTGGATCCCTATTATAATCTGGATCACTTCCAAACTCTAATCAGTTGTTCCTTGTATCATTTACCAGGTATCCTGAAAATTTTATCAAAATCCATGAACCTTTTGAGTAATGTTGCTAACAGACAGACAAACAAACAAACAAACAATCAAACAAATAACCTCCTTTGCGGAGGTAATAAAAAGATCGTATTTTAAATATTTGTCGCCCCCTCGCGGTTAAATATAATATTACTCTCACTATAAGCTATTTTGGAGAATAACCACCAGGGGGTGGAGAAAAACAAACAAACAAACAAACAAACAAACAAACAAACAAAAAATATATATATATATATGCATTTTTTTTTAATTCCCTGCATCCAGACAATAATCTAACAAAACTTACAAACAAATAACCCTAACAAAATTTAATCAATTGTTCCTTGTATCATTTCAGACTCATCCTGAAAAGTTTATCAAAATCCGTTCATAACGTTTTGAGTAATCTTGCTAACAGTCAGACAAACAAACAAACCAATGCTAGTAAAAACATTGGTGGAGGTAATAATAATAATAATAATAATAATAATAATAATAATAATAATAATAATAATGATAACAAAAAGCCCAGTGTATGAAGATAAAAGAGATGGTCTTTCATCTTGGAGCCAAAAATGTTTAATCAACAGTTTGTTTTCTCAAAGATAAAAGTATTATTCATTCATTCATTTTTTAAACCGCTTATTCCTAATTAGGGTGGCGCCCATCTCATCCAACTCTGGGCGAAGGCAGGGTACACCCTGAACCAGACCATTGCAGGGCCAACACACGTACACAACCATTCACACTCACACCTAGGGGCAATTTGAAACAGCCAATTAGCCTTTTGTGCATGGACTGTGGGAGGAAACCCGAATATCTGGAGGAAACCCACGCAAGCATGGCAAGAACAAACTCCGCACAGGAAGCAGCCATTGCCGAGCTCGGGACTATATAGCTAATCAAATTCATTTCTTAATATAAAATTTCAGTGTTCTTTTTTCTGGAGAGTTGCAAAAAAGTAGGATAGTTTTACTGCCTTGAACCAGAATGACTTTTTTTTTTTAAAGAACAGATTTGTAACTGTGCAAACACTGTTTGATGATCAGTGATTACTGAGTCATTTGAAAAAGTTGCAAAATCTTGTTGCCTTTAGTTTGTTGACAAAATATAAATGTATTATATATTTCCCATGCATTTTTTAAAGCTTACTTTAGAATTATAAATTCATTTTTAATTTGAAAACTTTATGTTAAATTTTTTTATGTTAATAACTGCCACAAAAAGTGATATACATATAAAAAGTCAATGTCCTTTTGATTGACCCATAGCCAAAGGAGCGGCAAAATCCAGTGATTTACAAAAAATAAATATTTATTTTTCAAGAGATAAGCAGAGGTTGGTTACAGACATTTTGGACACTTTGTAGTGATTTTTGCCATGTTTGGTAAATAAAATCAGTGGCTTACGTTCCTCTTTTGTCAGTACATCAGTGAATCATTCATTAATCAGCACTAACATCAAAAATAAATAAATACATAATTTTAAACATTGTCCTTCCTTACTGATATTCAGTGGCGGATTTAGCTATTTTGGGGCTCTAGGCAAACATGGGTAGGGGCCCTCAGTATTCTGCACTTCCTTACCTTGAAATTGTCTTGATTTGTCAGTCTGGCCACTGTCAGGTTAACCAGATGTCTAAACAACACAGTAGAAAAAAGGGTGGAAAAAACAAGGTACCTAATGCACTTTAAAGAGATTAAAATAATCTATTACTGTACAAATGAACACACTTGTCAGTTTAACCTATTATAATTACTTACCTTCTTCTTCCAGCAGGACAAGCAGCACACAGGGTTGAGTGCTGGTCCTTTTTCTATAGTAATATAAATAACTAAAGATCAGTGGAGTGACACAAAGCAATATCAAGAATATGTATGAAAATAA
>JBCNYH010000017.1:14016641-14027078 GCA_039654325.1 Tandanus tandanus
GGATTAAAAGCGAAACGTCTTCAAAAACCACAAAAAGAAGTCCAGTTGCCTCGACTCAAGCTTTTTAGGATCACCATTATAGTAAACTGATAATTATTCAGGCTTTGGAAGACATCAGTTAAAATAAGTTGAGAAGATTGTTATACAAATTTGCCCTGTAATATTTTGTTCAGTGCTGTGGATTTTATATTTCTTGAAGCTTTAAAAATACATAGCTGAAGCATCAGAGAAAGTAGGTGAATCTCATGAGAACTGCATATTTTTTAATTGGGAAAGTGGTTCTTTGGAAAGCTATAATTTTATTTAAATTAATAGCATTAAAACTGACGTTGGGGCAGTGGTGGCCCGATGATAGGGTGCTGGATTACTGATCCCAAGGTCAGAGGTTCAAGCCCCACTGTCACCAGGTTGTCACTGCTGTCCCCCCAGTGCAGCTCAGTGGGTTATCAAAGGCCAGCCATGTCTCTCACTGTCTGTGGTGAGAGGCATGTAAAAGATCCATTGCTGGTTTCTTTCTTAAATTCTACAAAATTTGGGCTATGAAGTTTAAAATACACAAAATCATTTACTGAGGTGATATTTAGTACAAAGTTAAATCAAATATACAGTACCCATTTCACATTTCAAGTGATAGCGCTTTTGGTTATTTAGATTTTTCAACATTTTGACATTAAATCCTGATTGTACCCTTCATGATCATGTTTCTGATCAATGATATAACAAAATAACCTCATAATCTTTATTATTTATTGTGGCGTTCTTACAAGAACCAGACCTCATGAGTGCTTTCCATTGAAAAAAAATTCAGATTTAAAGGTCAAAGGTCAAGCACTGCTACCTAATCATAGTAATGTTTTGATGTTAGGCAAATCTGCATTGCTCTTGGCGAGTTACAACTTTTATGTTAGATTTTACCCATTTTTGGCCACCTGCAAATTCCAGTTTCCAGCCAGATCTAGCCTAATGTCAGCTCTCAATCTCAACAGAGAAAGTTAATTGCATGCTTCCTCAAAAAAAAAAAAAAAAATGTAGTTATCCATTTTTAACTGCTGTTCATGCTGCATCATAGGACAGTGTAACACACACAGTGGAACTAATTTTCCTCCTTACATGATAACAGCACAAACACTTTTCTGTTGTACTACTTTGGAAGCCTACTCAGAGATTTTTTTAAGGTAAAATACTTGTGACTTGTGACAACTGCCAAAACTTTTTAAACTGTGCTTTATGTGATTACTGAAATTGTGTAAAACATGTTTTATCTGCAAATCACTCCTATAAGACTAATTGATTAATGAGCAAAAACAAAATGTATCAGCTGTATATATATATAACATCAAAAAATGCCTGACGGTGGAATGACTGAGGATAATATTGATTAATGAAGCCTCAATGTTTCACTGTCTAAAAGAGAACAGTAATATACTGTAAGTGCTTATTTAATAATAGCCCAGGTTTATTCATTCACTTTCCTTTTCTTCTTAGGAAGCACAATCACTGGTCAGAGGAAGTGAATTTTCTACTGAAGCATGATGGAGCATTGACATTATTGGAAAGATCTGCAGCAGTCTGTCCCAATAATCCTTATTGATCACCAGTAGGCTTCTAATGTCACACTATTGACCTCATTAAATAGCACCACCACACTTTGCCAAGTAGCACATATTTGTAACATGCAGTGGCGACGTCGACACGGCTGTCCAATCAAGATTACACTCTTCCGTATGCACATGATGGGCCTGCTTTTGCTGGCCTTACTTTTCACCATTTTTCTGAGTTGCAAAGACTGGCTACCCAGTCAACCAGGACTACGAGAAAACCCTGTGGCCTACACAATGCATGGCTTTCATCCTGTAAAGGAACATGCTGAGAGTAACCAAAGCTTGCTGCAAAGCCTCTGGAGAGAGTCACTTTTTGTTCCTTCTAAACCACCTATGAATTTCAGCTCTCACCAATCAGAGGCTGCAGTCCAAAGCATCTCAGGAATGGTAGCATCTCTCAGCACAAACAATACAAATGGCAATACCTTGCACAGAGAAATGGGTGTGGGAGAGCAGCTGGCACCGAATCCATACCAATATTTGGTGAATGAACCTTACAAATGTCAAGACAGCAGTCCCTTTCTTATTATGCTTATTGCAGTAGAGCCAAGACATGTGGAGGCCAGGAATGCCATCAGGCAAACATGGGGAAACGAAAGCCTGTTTATGGGCGTGGGCTTTGTGCGTCTCTTTCTCATGGGTGTGAAAAGCAGCCTTGCTGGCCACGCCCAAAGCATTATTGTGGAAGAAAGCCTCCAGCACCATGATATCATACAGCAGGACTTCTTGGACACCTACTACAATCTTACTATCAAGACACTGATGGGCATGAATTGGGTGGCCGAATACTGTCCTCATGCCAGGTATGTAATGAAGACTGATAGTGACATGTTTGTTAATACAGAGTATTTAATCCAAAAACTGCTGAAGCCAGAATTACCTGCTCAGCACAACTACTTTACTGGCTACCTAATGCGAGGTTATGCACCAAATCGCAATAAAGACAGCAAGTGGTACATGCCTCCAGAGCTGTATTCAAGTGAGAGGTACCCTATATTCTGTTCGGGCACAGGCTATGTGTTCTCTGGAGACATGGCAGGCAAAATCTATCAGGCATCATTAAGTATACGTCGCCTGCATCTTGAGGATGTCTATGTTGGAATCTGCTTAGCAAAGCTGCGTATTGATCCACTGCCACCACCAAATGAGTTTCTCTTCAACCACTGGAGAGTTTCCTACTCAAGCTGCAAATACAGTCACCTTATCACTTCGCACCAATTTCAGCCCAGTGAACTCATCAAGTACTGGAACCACTTGCAGAGCAACAAGCACAATGCTTGCATCAATATGACAAAGGAGAAGAGCAGCAAATTGCATCACAGGAAGCTGGAATGGGAAAGGATCCGGTGATGACAGCAAGCATGACTCGGTGCTTTACCGATTTTAAAGCATGTGTGAAATCACTCAGTACACCAATATAGGAAAGAGCACAGTTTCTGTCATTATGTAAAGTCAATTAAAACTATTTTTAAAATTTGATAGATGTTATGTACTGTAAATCTGTTTATCTATTAAAAAAAAAAAAAAAAAGGCGGGTAAATGTTATGTGCAATATACAGCATGCACAAAAAGTCATAAGTGAGATCAGGTGTCAAGATAACTACAAGGCAACATTTTCCTTTCATTTATTTATTTTTTAATCTTTACTGATATTTATTTCAGTATTAAACAAGAAAACAAAAGATTATAACAATAGAGTATAGTGGTAGATATTCAGGCAATTACTCATTCAGGCAATTATTCAACCAGACAATCATGTTTTCCCCCTATTCTGATGTATGATGTGAAGCTCTTGATTGTACCTGCATGATTTTATGCATTGCTGCTGCCACATGATTGTTTGATTGGATAATTGAGTGAATATGCAGGTGTACAGTTGTTCCAACAGAAAGACAAAGAAACAAAGACTGTAATTTTTGAGAGGTTTGCATATGTTTACCTTTCCTGGGGACTAAAGAAGAGTATTTATTAAATGTTTTTCCTTCTAATTGGTCTCTTTGATGGGTTTGTTCTGGTTGCTGAAGGAGTATAACATGCCGTATTTCCAAATCAATCTTTATTTACCTGAAAAAAAAAAAAAAAAAAAAAAAATTTGTACTTTGAGTGACCAACTTAATTGCATTTTGCAAATATAAACAAATTTACAAAACAAAAGTGGGGAGAGAGGCATTGGGTTACCTCACATTTCCATTTTAATTACTCTAATCACTCATTTGGAATACTAATAAGGATACTAATTGTTGCAGTTTTGTAATTGGAATTTTTTTTGTCCATTCTTACTTGATAAAAGTGTGGGGCCCATTGGTGTAATTTTTAGGTTGCTGCAGTATAAATAGATACCAGTACATTCTAGGAATGTAACCTGCGTTGGACTAGAATCTCATCCAGGATGAGTTGAACTCCTAGCTGCTTCATGCTACAAAAACCAGGATAAGCTCCAGCCTGACGAGCCTGTAGGCTCGGGTGTAAAAATCCCAGCAGACTTTTCCATTACCTACCTTTACTTAATGCAAGACCTCAGGTGCTCAAGAATCCATGGTTAATGTTTTCTGAGTCTCCTCTTCATGTGACTGATGTGCCATATATTGTCAATAGGAGACAGATCTGGACTGGAAGGCCAGTCAGCCACATAAGCTGCTATCCCACTAATGTGCCAGGGCTATATCAAACCTACCAGAGTCTTGTAGCCTGGGGCTTTAAACCTCAAGATGAAAATCCATTTAGCTTTCTATAATAGCATGTATTGCTCAGTATTGTCCCTGCCCATTACACACTGCTTTGCTGTAAATACCACCCACCCCACCAAAGCTGCCTGACTTAAAGAAGAATGAATAAGAATAGAGGTCTCAGAGAGAGTAGTCCAGTGAAGTAAAGCACGGCTACAGAAAGAGCATCAATGCTGCAAGAGTATGCAAGTGAATTTATTTAAATTAATCTATTTACAATTTAGCTGTACTTTCAGGTATCTAAATAAAATATAACAAAAAAACAATTCCATTACACGCTTCGGTGTCAATAGTACCTTCATACACATCCAATTCACCCATGCCATGGGAACTGATACATCCTGTTTTTTTTTATTTTTGACACATATATTCTTGAAAACAAGCTGAAATGTAGACTCATTTGACCACATGGTTCCTTCTATCAAAAGGAAACACATAACAATACTATGAGCCAAGTCAAAGTTTGCAAGTGCTTAAGTAGCCTGCCTGAATGATGTGGAAGTTCATTCAGCTGCACAGTGCTCCACTTCACCTGGACACTCCTTGCAGGATATGCTGAGATAAGCAGTTCTGCTTCATGAACCCAGGAGTAGCCACTGACACTGTAGAACAAAGTGAGTTGCTTGATGTGTGGACAGAAGGGCATACGTCTCACACACAAACGCACACACACACACACACACACACACACACACACAAAGCTTAAATTTATGTTGGGTTTTTGAATTAACCTGGGACTAGTATAGAAAGGAATGAGAAACTTACATTGGAAAGGCCCAGCTAAGTTACTCGCACTTGAATTCTAGCTGACATGACATTTGAAGGGCTGAGAACCAGTGTAGTCTAATCAACAGAAAGCCGTTTCTGCAATATAAAAATATCAGGGATAATGCTCACAATACGATTGAAGGTCTTAAGGAAGCTGAAGGGACAATTCTGGCACGCATAGACCTTCTGCACATCTGTCATTTTTTTTTTTTTTTTTTTTTAGCTTTTTTTGGGTTACACCACTGAGGCGCTCAGCCCTTCATTTTGGGATGTGATTGGGTGAACATGTATATTTTGGAGATGGCCAATATTGGCTCTCAATCTCACTGTAAACTTCTACCTGTGCACGAAAGTTGTAGCTTTGTCTTTGCCCGCTTTTATCTGTCAAAATTGAGACCGGTATGAAGACAATATTCTATTCAGGTTCAAAATGAAACACAACCCCAACTTTAGAGACTGGGAGGAGTTGAATTTGAATGATATTTTGGGTGAGTACACAGACCTCACTAGCGAGCTTGAGAGTAGTAATAATAAGACAGACACCAGGCTGGTCGAGGACGGCAAGCTTTACAAGTTTTGTACCTCAGTTTCTGCCAACAGTTCTTGCACTGCCACCATCAAATACCAGTACCGGTGCCCTGGATGCCATTGTTTACACCCTGCGCTTTGGATCTGTTCAACACTTTATAATGGTGCAGCACTTGTACACAGATTCTAGTACAAGGTTCCTGACATTATATGATATATGTTATACAAATATAGAATATTACTTTGTATGGACATTGATTAATGGTAGGTGGACATATATTTACACATGTTTTTAAAAATGTTTAAGTTTCATTACAGTCTGATAATGAGAAGTGTGTTTATTAACATCCGAAAAATATTTTGGGCTCTTACCTTTGCCACAGATGCCGACTTCTCACCTACATAACACGTGGACACCGCTCAAAATAGCCACATTTCAATGCTTAATTTTTATATTTTTTTGAGAAACACTATGACAAAACTAAGATTCGACAAAGCAGCAACTATTCACAAAATAAACGAACTGTTCATGAGCAAGAATGGGAAACAGCACTTTATCCAACTCAGTAATCAAATCAATAGATCACAGTTACTTATTTTGGTGTTTGCTGAATAAGTACATCTAATTCACCTTGCTATTTCCTTTTCACACTCAAAACATTCTCACTTGAAAGCACTAAATCACAACACACCACCATGTTGGCTTCCATGCCTGAATGTCTGAATCTTAAGGTTTTTTACCATAACACAATCATACCTGTGTTACAACACAAGTCTACTTACCTTTTATTGTGTTCAGTTGTGATTACTGGCAGGGAAAAAGAAATATACTCCTGAAATCTAATCCCATCATGAATTTAGTGAATGCTCCCTGCTGCTCAAAATCTTACTGTGTCTCGTCAGTGAACATGAGTTTGAAATGTAAGATTTCATGAGGGAACAATGTGAGTTTCTAATGTCTCTCTATACTAGTCTAAGAATCAATACAAAGTCGAAATTACACATACAGGGTCAAAAAAAAAACATACATACATTTTTCTTGGCTTTTGGTATATCTCAGCAGTCTTCTGGCAAAATTCTGGTGGTACCTGTGTTGTTCCCGACCCTCCAAACAAGTTTCTTCTTAGTTGAGGGTTATAGAAAATTGTTACAAATTTAGTGACCTTGACCTACAGTAGTGTGCAATGAAGATTATACACCACCACTTTTGTCTAAAAGGGCTCCTAATAAAAAGAAGTAAAAAATTACTTCTCTATAATTTTTTGGTGAAATAATAATAATAATAATAATAATAATAATAATAATACATTTTATTTAAAGGCACTTTTTTTGGCACTCAAGGTCACCGTACAGATAAAAAACAGATATACAAATATCAAAATACAAAAATAGATAAGATTAAAAAAAAAGAAAAAATCAGTCAGGCTATTTTAAACCAAGGGCGGAGACGATTAATATTGCGTAGGTGAAAGTATGCAGACCAGGTGATGTTATTGATGTGAGACTGGAAAGATAGAGTGCTGTCGAGGATGACACCCAGACTCTTGACCTTAGAGGAGGGGGAGATGGTTGAGTTGCCAATTATGAGAGAAAAACTGTCAGTTTTGGATAGTGTGGATTTAGTGCCGAAGAGGAGAACCTCAGTTTTGTCACTGTTTAATTTAGGAAAGTTGAGTGAGAACCAGGTTTTTATTTCTGTAATGCAGTCAGAGAGGGAGGGGGTGGGGGAGTGGAAGTGGGCTTACTGATGAGGTAGAGCTGGGTGTCATCTGGACTGGAACTGTTAATACAGTTTATTGTGAGATAAAAGAGAGTGGAGCTGGGTAGCAACTATTTTTTCAAGGATTTTGGAGATGAAGAGTAAATTTGAAATCGGTTGGTGGGAACAACACCAGTGCTACAGCAGTTTTGAAGGATGTAGGAACAGTTCCAGTGGTGAGAGAAGAGTGGATAATGGCAGAAATGATGGGGACCAGAGAGGGGAGACTTTCTGATGAGGTCAAAACTTTCTGAGACAGTGTGGTGCTGGAAGGTGGAAAATAAGTGAGTCGTGAAGTGTCCGAGTCCGAGGTGCTGGTGGATCTTCTGAATTTTGTTAACAAAGAATAACATAAGGGTGTTACAGAAGGCAGTTGAGTAAAGGTGTGATGGAAGAGAGTCCTGGGGCCAGATGAAATTGTTGGGTAAAGAGAACAGTGATTTAGTATTGCCTTCATTTGAACAAATTAAGCCGGAGAAGTAGCGGGATTTGGTGCGATCAATACAGTCCTTATAGTGCAAGATATGATTTTTGTACATTTCTTTGTGGATGACCAGACCAGATCTTCTATAGAGCCTCTCCAGTTGCCGACCTTTGGCTTTCATGAGCCAAAGGTCGGGAGTGAACCAGGGGGCTAAGATGGATAAGGAGACAGACCTGGTTTTCAAAGGAGCGAGAGAGTCGAGAATATTATGAAGTCCAGTCTTGTAATGTGAAACCAGTTCATCAGAGGTAGATGATATGTAGGTGTCCAGGAGGCTGTCAATACTGGAGGTGAGAGCATCCATGTCAATGTTTTTAAGGTTACGAAATGTAATGAGACGTGGACTCTTTGTAGTGGAGAGGTTGAGTGTAATATTAAATGAACGGAGGAAATGAAGGAGTCCATCAGCAGTGCAGTCAAGAAGGGTAATGCCAGAACAACAAATTAAATCCAGTATATGTCCTCTCTTGTGTGTGTGGGATCATTAGTGTGCTGCTGAAAACCAAAGCTTTCTAAGCAGGATGAGAAATCTCTGGTGAGAAGGTGTTTGATATTGTCCATATGTATGTCAAAATCTCCCAGCAGAACTATGTTAGGTGAGAGAGTGGATAGATGGCTGAGAAATGCAGCAAAGTCATTTAAAAAGTCATTATTTTGTTTGGGGGCAGTAAACAGATGCAATGATAGTGGGTGTAGGTCCAGAAAGTTCACATACAATGCATTCAAAGGAGCTGAAAACTGGGGCAGACAGTGACGAGACTCTCTAAGTATTGCGATATATCATGAAAATGTTGAAACAATGAAACAATGCTATTGTAGGCAATGAGAAGCAAAAAAATAATTCCAACAAGTATATCGAGGTAAAAGTATGACTAATAAACAAAAACACTAAAATCCCAATTTTTCTGAAAAATTACACATTTTTATTTTTTTGACTTTTGTATAGAATGAATGAACTTCAAACCATATGGAATGGTTTTGCAAGTGAAGAAATTAAAAAAAATATGTGAACACGATGCCTGAAAGGTTAAATGCTGTAATCAAAGTAAAGGGTGCTCACACTAAATATTGCCTTTTTTTTCTCAAACAATAGACTGTTATTTTTGTTATTGCTATATATTTTTGTTTATTTACTTATTCTCATCAGTATGATCCAATATTACATGAAATAAATACTTGAATAGTACTTGGTTTCTGATTTATCTTTATTTTGTTAAGTGTATAATCATCACTGCATCACTGTATTTTTTTATTTCTTCACTCACTAAACCATTCCATATGGTTTGAAATTCATTCATGCTATGCAAAAGTCAAAAAAATTTGCGACACCTTTCAATTTTTCTGAAAAATTGGTATTTTCAGTGTTTTTGTTTATTAGCCATACTTTTGCCTCAATATTCTGGTCGGAATGATTTTTTTTGGTTCTCATTGCCTACAGTAGCATTGTTCAATACATTTTCACCAAAAAATTACAGAGAAGTAATTTTTTACTTCTTTTTATTAGAAGCCCTTTAAGACAAAAGTGGTAGTGTATAATCTTTACTGCACACTAGTGTAGTTCATTTTAAAATCTTGTTGACATGTGGCTTAACTAATCCAATAGATAGCCAGAGTATTACAGCGGAGCCCCATTTATAAGGAAAAGGCGTCTAAACATCAAGTTGCTTTTGGAACATCAAGAAGAACCTATAGTGTCTGTCCGTCCGTCCCTCCGGCATACGTGTACACATGGGAACCCTGTGGTGATGTTTCTCATGCTATTATATAACTGCCGTAATGGAAATGAGTGTCTGAGTGATGGTGACTTCTTCTACTCTATCTCCCCCTCCAAAATGTTACTTGTTTCAAGCCATAAAATAAAATACACTTTTATAATGAATGCCCACATGGAGAAATCACACTGGGACTGGAGGCCTATTTTTGCTATTTTAGTGTGTGGTTCTATTTTCAAGAGAAAATAACTCAAAAACCCCTCAAGTGATGACCATATTATTTCGCACACATTAAGTCAGTACCTTAAAAAAGTTAAATCTACAATATGAAGATTATCCCTTGAATCATCTCAACAGAAAAACTGAATTTTGGCAATGCTATAGAATATAGTTATTGTATAAACCTATTTTGAGCTTTATATCTATATTTATAGCTGAGAAATTGCCTTTTAAAATTTGAAAAAAGCTCAAAAGTGCAAAAATAGGATTAAGGGTACCCTTCTTTAAAAGATTATATCTACAAAACTACTTGGTATTTGGCAGAAATATTGTGTTCCTCATACATACAGTGCCTTGCAAAAGTATTCAACCCCCTTGGCTTTTTACCTATTTTGTTACATTACAACCTGTAAATTAAATGTTTTTTTTATCTGAGTTTTATGTGATGGATCTGCACAAAATCGTCTAAGTTGGTGAAGTGAAATGAGAAAAATATATATAAAAAATCTGAAAATTGGCATGTGCATATGTATTCACACCCTTTGCTATAAAGCCCCTCAAATGTTCTGGTGCAACCAATTACCTTCAGAAGTCACATAATTAGTGAAATGAAGTCCACCTGTGTGCAATCTAAGTGTCA
>JBCNYH010000017.1:14028391-14046872 GCA_039654325.1 Tandanus tandanus
CATATATATATATTAATTTAATGGCTGTTTTACATTCACTGAGTTCTCTTTGGGTCCACAGTAGCTCAAAAATAAAACTCCTACTTTTTGTGCTTTCTTGTTGTCAAACAATATCTAATGAGACTGGGTTAATTTGTGCAAAGTATCACAGCTATCACAGCACAAATCATGTGCACATTACATGGAATGAAAGTTTATATACTTGTAATATCTTTGGAATGAGTGATCGTATTTCCTTTATTTAAAGACAGTTGAAATCCTGAAATGGAGAACTGTCCAATGAAGTCATTTCTAATGAAATATATTTTTAAACTGTTAATGATTATACCTATAGAAGAGCAATGTCATGGGCGTGAGGAGGAACTTTGGGGTCCAATCAGAGCTAGAGGATGGAAGACAGGGTCCGAGGTCTATTCTCAGAACAATTTCTTCTGTGTGAGTGATTGTATGCTTTTCTTTTCGTAAAGGCTAAATAAACACCTGGAAAATGAATTTGGGTCTCTTGCATTGTGAACTAGACAGTTTTTGCCACAACAATCTCTCTCTCTCTCTCTCTCTCTATATATATATATATATACACACACACACATTTCAGACCGTGTATTATTAAAGCAAAACTCCAAAAAGCAGGTTGTTTTTAAAGATATAGATAACAGATTTTACAATAAAATTATATTGACTAGAACTTAAAATAATATGAATGACCGGCCAAGTGACTCCTTTGTTCTGTTTTGCCAACAGGAAGAATCCTTCTGTTTCTTCGTTCGCTTTATTGGCGGGGTTGCACCTTGCATTTTGTGATATACCGCCACCTACTGTGCAGGAGAGTGTAAAGGACTTTTTTTTTTTTTTTTTTAATAAAATATAAAGGCCCTATATTCTGTTTATTCGTTAAGTGTTTTTAAGGAAAGACTCTTGTCATCCCACTTTCTTTAAGAATATCCCCAATTCCACCCACTTCTGACATTTCTCGCCATATCTGCCTGCTTTCATTGTATTTCAGACATTTAAATAGATACGTTTTCCTGTGCTTGACATTCTGTGCATAGTCCATTTCCTTTCCCTATCAGCTGCAGGGTGCTGTTCAGTCCAGTACGGCCTGATCTTAATCTTGAGTATGTTACTTCTTCTTTCCTGTTTAACAGAGCTATTCTGTCCCCCCATACGTTATTCTGGACTCTATGGTAGTGTTTAGCCTTTAGATCGGCTTCCCATTCTTTTTGCCATTTTTGCATCTTTGCAGATTTGATTTTAGTTTTAGCTTCTCGTTTTCCCATTGGTATGTTTATTTCTATTTGTTGTTTTTATATTGTTTTCTTTGCAATCTCAGCAGCTTTTTCATTACCCTTGATGCCTACATGTGCTGGAACCCAGCAAAACTGAGTTTCTATTCCTAGTTGTCTAAGATTTAACAGTTTATTTCTGGCTTCTATAATCAACTCTTCTCTAATTGCATGGACTCCGTCAAAGCTTTGCAAAACTGACATTGAATCTGGACATATAGCAGATTTTAATGGTTTCACCTCTTCTATCCATCTTAATGCTGTTATTATTCCCAACATTTCAGTTGTAAATACAGAGAAGTGGTTATTTATATCCCATATGTTTCTTAAATTCTGGGATGTAAATCCCGATTCCACAGTGTCTGTTTTTATCTTTTATCATCAGTGATGATTTAATGATAACCATAATAATAAGATGACAAATATTTTTTTTTACCATAATTTGCAAGATTTTGATCATCTGGATGTTTTTCTTTTGCTTTTAATAACTCTTTATTAACTACTAAAATGGGAAGCATCCAGGAACTTCACTCAGAGTCAGCGTTGGACTAATTTCAATGTCTTTTATTCCATATTGCTCTGCTATGTTACCAATGTTCCAGCGAAAGCCTTTAGCATTTACATGGTACTCCCAACAATCTTTTAGTACTGCTGATGCAGGATTGTTTTTGCTGCCAAGTAGTCTTACCCAATAGATTAAGGATAACTTTTTAAATCTTAATTTGAGCAGAGCCTCTCCTCCTTCTACAAGTAATGCACTTGTTGGGGTTGTTTTCATGGCACCTATTGCAATTCTTAATTCCCTGAATTGAATTATTTTGAGTTTCTCCAGGTTAGTTTTACAGGCATCACTGTATACAACACTACAATAGTCGATAGATCTAATCAGTGCTTTGTAAATGGTCATCTGTGACTGCTTGTCTGCTCCCCAGCTGAGTCCTGTGATCATTCTTATCAAGTTCAGAATTTTCCTGCATTTTGCTTCAATATAATCTATATTTTGTTTCCAAGTAAGTTTACCATCAAACCAAATTCCTAAGTATTTAAAATTGATTAACCTTTTCAAGAGGATGGTTATACAGATATAATTTATATACAATTTTTTTTCTTGTAAAAATCATCAAATTTGATTTTTGTATGGAGAACTTAAATCCCCAGTCTACTCCCCATTGCTCTATTATTTGAATTTTCTTTTGCATATTTGCAATTACATGCGAGATGTTCCGGCCTCTATTCCATATAACCCCGTTGTCAGCGTAAAGTAGTCCTTCCTTACCTTTTCCTAGTCCTTCAAATATGTCATTTATCATTAGGTTAAACAGTATAGGGCTGATCACACTTCCTTCCGGTACGCCGTTTTCTACAGTGAATTCTTTAGGTATTTTGCTCTCTACTCTAACACTAAAAGTACGTGGTAACATAAAATCCATTACATAATCATACACTCGTTCATTAATTCCAATTTTGTTTAGTTTTATTAGCAATCCTTCTCTCCACATGGTGTCATATGGTTTTTCTATATCTAAGAATGCTGCTACCGTTACCTCTTTCATGGCAAGGGTTTTCTCAATTTCATTACTTAGCGTAATCAAAGCATCAGTAGTCAGTCTTCCTTTCCTAAAACCAGTTTGATAATTGTTAAGCAAATGTTTATTTTCTAGAAAGTAATTTAATCGATCCACTATTACTTTTTCCATTAACTTTCCTAATGAGATGTCAGAGCTATAGGCCTATAATTTCCTGGATCACTTGGGTCCTTTCCTGGTTTATTAAAAGGAAGAATTATTGACTTTTTCCAAATTTTTGGTAACTTTCCTTCTGCCCAGTCTTTATTAAATAATTTTAATATCTTTTCTAGAATAACCTCAGGATGTTTCTGAAACATAACATAGCATAAGTTATCAATCCCAGGTGAAGAGTATGCAGTGTTGTTTAAGGCCATTTTAAGTTCTGCCTTTGTAATATCTGCATCCAATGTGGCCCATGACTCTTTTTTAACCTGCATTATATTTTTATTTTTTCCCAATGTCTTGTTTCCTTTTTTTGAAGGCTTCATCCAAATGATTACCTTTGTGGATATCGGCAAGTTTCCTTCCAAGCATATTTGCTTTCTCGATGTCTGACACAGCTTGATCTTCTCCATCAACTAAGATAGGTATTTGTGTTGGTATATATTTACCTGTCGTTTTTTTTCACCATCTTACACATTTTATCCAAAGGTGCTTTTCTCTTCCAATTGTTGAAGGAAGAATCCTACCAGCTGGACCAGCTTTGTGACATCAGAGGTCAGTTACTGGTGATGTCATAAGAAGCTGGTCCAGCAAACCGGACTGAGTTTATTGTTGCTTATTTTTCACAAAACTTGGCCACTGTGTTTGCCTTTTGCCAACCGGCCAACTGCGCATGTGAGGAAAACACAAATCAAAACAACCTCATTCATTTCAGTGGGTCAGGAACTACCCAGAATGTGACATGCACACAGTATAATTTTGTACAGCGTAATTTGTGTCAGACATAAGTAGATTTCAAACATCAAATATGCAATGTTTGTGGGGGAAACCCCCACAAACAAACAACCAAAAAATAATATAGAAATATATCACTGTTTTATTTTCTTTTTGGATATACGAGGCTTTTATTTCACCCCGGAAGTAATAATTATTCTCTAGATTAAGATGTTTCAAATGTATATGTCCTAATAAACAACACATCATGACGGGGACCCTTCCCTACTAATTCTATCAAACAAAACAAACCCATTATGGAATTATTTATATTTTGCCGGGTTTATTTTGTTTCTGGTGAAACGAGACTTTTATTTTGGATTCAAATCTTGTCAAAATTGAACAGGAAGTAAAATAAACGTTGTTTCAGCTATGAGTGGAAAGTGTGGGGGAAATAGCAGCTGTCAAAAAAAAAATAATAATAATAAAGCAATTAATAAGTAAACATTTATTATGCTGTTAAGGAATTTCTGTGCACGTCTGCAAGGATATCCAGTATAATTCAAAGGTCATTATTTCTGTGAGGGTTGTTTAGTGTTCTCGTTCAGTCTCTCAGTAAAGCAGTGAATCTGAGGCTGTGTTAACGCTAATCTCTACCATAATCCGATGAGCTGGGATTAGAAACTGCTGCTGCAGTCCAGATTCAACGACCGCTAGAGTCCTCACAGCACTGAAGATGCTGAAAGTTCATGAGAAACTCATTATTTTAACTATGGTTTTATTGTTTTATCCAGTTGCATGTTTCCCTGCTCATCCAGCAAGGATCAGGTCTTCAGTTTGTGTGAACAGAGCTTATTTGCTGCTTGTGTGACCCTGAACTAATCCTAATGAATGTTATTGTCATGTTTGTATGTCTAGGATGGGAAATTTCACATCCACTAGTGCTGGAAGGTTTTCAGGTCACACATATACTCAGTTTGTTCAGGTAAGCATGACCTTCTTCACTTAATTCTGAGTTCTGATATCGGAAAATCTTCGGTCATTGTCTGCAGCGGCAGTTCTGAGTTCATGTTTCAATGAACAGCCATAAAACTACCACTGCCTGATTAGTCTGTGTCCGGCAGCTCCATACACAGCAAGCTGCAATTCACTGTATTCTGATTCCTATGCGTGAAAGCTTTTATTTAGTTTGAGTCTAATTCCACTTTGAGAACCTCTGCATAATCTAAGTGTAAAGACTGTTATTAATACGTTAAGAAAACTCTGTGAATTTGCTGAAGAATTCAGTGCTTTGGAACAGAAAGTCTGAAATGTGTTATTTACCACAGCGGAGCATATTGTTGATATTGTGAAGGTTTTTGTTTGATGTTTAACATTTATGAAAGGAGTCTCCAGTGCAAGGGCTTTATAGCAGTCAGTAAGTTTTGAATTGGAAATGGGGGGAGGGGTGTTCCGGCTTAACTGGTTTTCATGTGAACTGGTGACATTGGCTTACAGATGTTTACACTCCGCCCATTCCGTCGACATTTCCCTTCCTTCTGGTTGACTTCTGCAGATTCGTCAAGACGACTCCACTCGTTCAGAGTGAAGTCTGGTGCTCCACTTTGCTGTACAATAAAGTGAAACATGTGTTGTGTCTCAAAAAAATATTAACAAAATGAATAAAAGAGCAAAAATAAAATGAATAAACTTCTAAATAATTACAATGAGTGCAGCGGGATTCGAACCCGGGGCCCCGCATTAAAAAGGACCACTAACACATCATCAAGGTGTTTATCCACCTGCGCCACCATTCCGCCAAGAAACTGGTTGAACACTCTTAAGCACTTGAGCCACCACTGCGCTGTACTATGTAGGCTATAGGTGCCATTAGCTCCACAATGCTTATTTACCTTGCGCATATCTTACCTGACCTGCTTTTGTCATGGGTGGAATTTGAAAAGTAAGCTATAAAAATCATTTTAATTTGCTTGTCTTCTTGTTTCCATGTAGTATATATTTAAATTCTAGAGTTAAAGAGATGCCTGTGTACTTTGAGCTAATGTGTCATGTTTTTCAGTGGAAGACACTGAATTGAGTGTATTCAACTATTCAGCGACATGCACCTTGCCATGCACATGCTGAAGGAGGGGCTTTAGCTGTTCAAGCATCTGCCTCTTTTCCCCTCCATAATCATGGTGCAATTCTTTGTCAGTGTTTTTTGTTTTTTCTTGTATTTCTATGTAATATTTTTTTAAAAATATTATTTGTAAAGCAAACTCCCATATGCTGAAGTGTGATGTGGGTTCGTAACGTTGTGTATTTATACATACCCCTTTTTCAATGAAGGTCCTCTTAGCCAATAGAATTGAAGCACATATTCACACGGCCAACAGCAGCCATCACTGAAAAACCATAACAATATCAACCCTGAAGCATCGTGAAGTTCAGTTCACCTTAACTGCATTTTAATTAAAATCTGATTTAATCTTCTGAAAGATCAAGTATTGTGTGAGAGAAGGCTCATACATGACACAGAGAGAGCGAAAGTGAGTTTAATTTGTGTTCCAATGAAGTCGGGAATTTGATTGAGTTGCTAGCTTGAACGTCGTGAAAAAAAAAACTGATCAAATGCATTTCAGAACGTTGCTTTTGCAATGTCTGTTAGACTTTTTTATTTCATATATGTTTTTGCATCTTAAATAAATTGAGCACAAATAAATATACATCACATGAAACTGCTTTTGCTCGTTAATGTAAAACCCATAGATACGTCTTTTTGCAAGTTCAAGTTTTGTTTATACTTCTCATTGTTGTGTATTGTTATTCTTTTAATAATTATTGTTTCATTCATTTGTCAAACTGCTTAATCCTACAAGAGTAGCGTGAAGGCTGGAGCCTATCTCAGCTGACTCTGGAAGAAGATGGGGTTTACCCTGAATGCCTTGCCAGTCCATCACAGGGCAAGACACACACAACCATTCACACTAACACCCCGGGGTAGTTTGGAACAGCCAGTCACCCTAATGTCCACATCTTTGGACAGTGGGAGGAAACCGGAGTACTCGCATGCACAGGGAGAACATGTACACTCCCTGGGACTCAAACCCAGAACCTTCAAGCTATGAGGCACACCTGATAACCACTATGCCACCGTGCTGGCTTGTTTTTAAAATATATACAATTTCTAAATATTCACCAAACAATCTGAGAATAAGGGTTCGGATAATAATTACAATGAGATTCTGATATCACATTTCTAAGGTGAAATGATAGTCTGTTACCGTTTGGTATAAGATTTTATATTTTTGAATATTGGTTACTTAATCGGAAGTTTCTGCAGTAGACGGTGTTCTGAGATCTTGATCCATGTGCCGTCTTTAAATTCGAGCACCTGCCCCTCTAAAAGTCTCTGCATGGCTCTTTACCTTGGCTTTTAGCACACCGGTAAATATAAGGACTGTTTTTTAGCTCCCGCCCCTCGGGAGCGATTGGAATGGGTTTCATCTGTCCATCACACTTTAGTTTCTGGACATTTACTTGCCACGCACTGAAGCTGGGGCTTTCAAACTTGGTATGCTGGCTCACTACTATGAGTGCTAGGAAGAGTTTGAGTGTGAGTGACCTTGACCTACTTTTCAAGGAAACAGAGGCAAAACTGTACATTAGGTTTCAGGTCACAGAGGGAAAACTTTATATTAGGTTTCCGGACATTTACTTGCCGCACACTGAAGCTGGGGCTTTCAGACTTGCTATGCTTGTCCTGTGGTCTATTTTTAACACTTGGGTGCTGCTCCTTTCCAGTGACTGACAGTGAAAACGGAGGAACTTTATAAAAATGGGGTGGGGGTAATAATAAAACCCAGGTGTAAAAGTACAAGGTTTAAATCGGACATGTCATTCAGTACTAATCTAGAAATAGGAATTGTTGGCTAATTACTGAGGTGTAAGAGGAATAAAACAGTTCAGGATGTGTTGTTGTAGGAAAAATAATTGGCTTTGTCTCTTGTGTCTCATGGGGTAGCTGTACATTAACCTGAAATGTATCATTTTGATTGTGTGTTATTCCTTACATGTGTTTTTTATCTTTTCTCCATTACGTAGGATGTGGTGTCTCGTAACTGCATTGTTATATTCTCCAAGACAACATGTCCTTATTGCAGAATGGCCAAGAATATCTTTAATCAAATAGGAGCCACTTATAAGGTGATTGAACTGGATGAACATAATAATGGCCAACAGCTTAAAGAGGCTTTAATACAAATTACCGGTGCCAGAACGGTAAGGCATGTTCACTGTATAATGTAACAATTGGACATGTGAATGTTCCAGTGTTGACTTTGTTAGTTTTTAAATAGTCTGGTTTCTTTTAGGTCCCAAGAGTCTTTATCAATGGACAGTGCATCGGTGGAGGCTCTGATACACGACAGCTTCATGAACAGGGAAAACTGTTGCCACTCATTGAGAAGTGTAACCCGTGCTGCGTGAATAATGCGGCAGAGGGCTCAGGGAGTGGGCAATATGCTTCATAACCCATCATTAATTCATGCACTATTATCATCCTCCTGCAGTCCAGATGATTTAAACCAGTGAGTCATGATTAGGACTGGGCGATATATTATCCATAAGCTATCATTATTGCCATATGACTGTTCTCATCAGCCAAATGAATATTGTATCCAGAAACAAGAGCAGTCGGAGAGCGCAAACCTCTGCCAAGCCCAGCAATCCCCCATATGAGCCAAAATTTATCCTATCTTACGATATTAAAGGATCCTTTAAAAAATTTCTGGATCCAGAATTTGATCCGTATCATCTCCCAAATCTAATGAAGTCTTCCTTGTCCAAAGCCCTGCCTCCGGTAGAAACAATGATTAAAAAGTATGCACATAACTTTTTAGCCTGCTAAATGCACAACAAACTGAAGGTAAAATGTAACCTCCTTGGCAGAGGTAATAAAATTAAACCAAGAACAAATGCAAGAACATTGCACCCCCTACTGGGCCACAAGTAATGCCACACTTCCAAAAAAATCAACTGCTCACACAGTGATAAAAGAATCCTTTTAAAAAGTCCTCAATCCAGAATATGATCTAATTGAGTCTTTGTTGTACTGTGCCCCACCTTTGGTAGAAATTCTGCTAAAAGCAAACACACAAACCATGGGTAATAACCTTTTGGAAGGAGGTAATAAACAGCTGTTTTTAGTCACCATGCAGTGAAAAGTCTGGATGGTGTTGTGTGACACATGGAACTAGTTTAATAAATATTTGGTATATTAAATTACAGTGTTACTGTGGGCAGCGACGGGAGACAGAGGAGCAGGTAGACCACTAGGTCGCCAGTGGGAAAAAAACGGCTTTATTAACTCAACGTAGACCATGAAGCAGACAGAACATACTGAAACCAAGAACTAAATTCTAAGAAGGAAAGCAAAGGAGATACAGTTAGAAGTCTGAAGTGACAAGCAAAAACACAGCACTGGCACTCATGAAGAGGCGCTCTGTTTTGGGAGCAGTGCCTGTTTGTAACAGGTGTCTAATGAGCCCAACCTGGCTGCAGGCGTACACGAGCACGTGAGCACCCTCTGGCTGCCCAGCATCTGTATACATACTGATAGGCGTTGTGCTGTCATGTTCTCTTATCTCTAAATCATTCATTTTATGGGCATAATGTACTGTACATATCACGATAAATGTCATTCAAATATCACAGTATCATTTTAGGTCATGTTGCCCAGCCCTAGTACTGAGATCTTGTGTCTGGTTACAGACTTTCATTACTTCTAGTGTATTTTATTTTATTGTTAAAAAGTTCCTACCTCAGTATTATCCCATCCTGTCTAATTTTAAAATAAAGTTATAGTGTGATAAAATGTGGATTGCCTTCTTTGCCAGCATTTGGAAATATATTAATGCTTTGAAGATGATAAAATGTGTGTACAAAAAGCAGATAGTTACAGTGTTGTTAATACTGTTTTCCAGAAAAGGTGTTTCTACTGCAAGGTAATCAATTAGAAAGGCAAGTGTTGGGAAACACCTTCTTTACCTTATGGCCCAGTGATGCAGTGTAAAATCCAATTAAAAGTAATAAAAGGCTATTAATGATTCTTGGTCATAGCATCAGCTGTCTCATGCACCCAACATTTTTATAATCCTCCTAGAGCCTTCTTCAGACTCCATACCCTAACACAGTATTGTGCAAAAGTTTTTGCACCCCGTACCTTTTTTTTTTTGTTATAGATTTTTATTTTATAACTTCTGCATTGTTGAGTAAAAACAAAAGCATTTTAGATTTCCAAAAATGTGTTTTCCAGCAGAAAATTTAATGCTTGTACATCAGTATAGAAATCAGTATATAACACAAAAGCCCGCTTTTCAGACATATCCATAATGAAGGCTGCTGGGTTTTGCTGCAAAAATAAGAAGACTGTGCTCTAGTCAGAACCTCCAGAAGAGCTGTGGCTGGTTCAGTCATATTTACATTATTTCTGTTTTCAGGTAGAAACATTTCATTTCATTCTTTTTGAAGACATCTTTGCTCTACATCACATCTTACACAAATTCAAGATGGCGGCTGTGGTGGCCATATTGGATATAGCACCACGACCAAAATTTATTTGCTTGTGTAGCTAAACAGTCCCAACATTCACTCCAAAAATTATAATGATCGGTGATGGTGTTTTTGAGCTAGTGTGCGGAATGCAACTATGGACAGATAGACAGACAGTGACAAATATACCCCTCACGTCCATTAGGCTGAGGGGTAAAACACTATGAGCCAAAGTTTATTTTAAAACGAGAAAATTACAACAGAGAAATCTTGCCAGACCATCGCCACACACACACACAAACAAACAAAACCATGAATGCATGCAGGGTCAATTTGGAAGAGCCAGTTAGCCTAATGTGCCTGTCCTTGGACTCTAAGAAGAAATCCACACAAACATGGGGAGAACATCCAAACTCCACACAGAAACACCCGAGCCTGGGAATCAAACCCAGGACCTTCTTGTTGTGAGGCAGATGTGCTAAAAACTATGCCATTGTGCGGCCCTTTTATATGACTGATTGAACTGAAATCGTTGGTGAAGATACATATGGTTGTCATTAAAGGTTTTGTGCAGCCTCTTATCTGACCATGTATTTATATTCTTTATTTTATATTGTAATGGACCAGAACTGGACTTGGTCGTTTCTTCATTCATTCATTTGTTCATTTTCTAAGCTGCTTAATCCTAATTAGGGTCGTGGGGAGGCTGGTGCCCATCTCAACTGACTCATCGCAGGGCCAACACACACGGAACTCACATGAGTGGAAGAGAACATGCAAACTCCACAGAGAAAGAGCCTGGGAGTCTAACCCAGGCCTTCTTGCTGTAAGCTGGACTGGCTAACCACTGCACCACCATGCCGCCCTGTTCGTTTCTTTTTCCCCATAAACGAAAGGAAAATATCAGGCATATTGTGGCTTCGACGTATGACTCACAGATGATTAAAAAGTGTGAGAAGGCTCCTGCATGGATGACTAACAATAAATTTGCAGATTTTTGTTGCAATGAAGATGAATAGAGCCAGCAAATTGCCAGTGGTCCGTATGACCCACTTTCCACCACGGTGAACCAGGTGCTAGTTCTGGTCTGCTGCTGGTGCTAATTTGGAAAGTCGGAACCTTCATACCTCTGCAAACTCGTACTATTGCATCCCATTGTTCAGCAAATTAGTTTGTCTAAACTATGTGAGCAGACAATTATACTAATCAATTCAAAAATGCATATAATCAAGAATATTAGGGTTTTTTTGTCATCATCTTTTATATCATCATTCATTCAGTTTCTATGCTGCTTAACCCTAATTAGGGTCGCAAGGAGGTTGGCACCCATCTCAGCCGACTCTGGGTGAGGGTGGGGTACACCCTGAACAGCTTGCCAGACCATTGCAGGGCCAACACACAACGACTCACACCTAGGGGAAATTTGGAACAGCCGATTAGCCGATGTGCATGTTTTTGGACCATGGGAGGAAACCAGAGAACCCGGAGGAAACCCACGCAACCACGGGGAGAACATGAAACGCCCAAGCTTGGGAATCGAACCCGGGAGCTTCTTGCTGTGAGGCGGATGTATTACATATAATTGTTTGAAATAGTTTAGATGGCATGTTAAGCTGACCACATCAGCTCATGTAAACACCGTGAGGTATGAGGCAAAGGTCTCAAAAGATCCCCCGGGCAATCACAGGTGTGAATAACAAGGTGTCATCTACCTTGTGCTGGGGTTTATCCTTTACTTTGAAAGTGCCATGTGGGGAGCAGTTCGCCAGGTGTTCCTTCAGGGATGCTCTTTACAGTTCACCCAAGGCATCTGGCATAAAACAGACTCTTGATCTTCAAGTCACCTATATGCAGTAAGGTTCAGTCTACTCCATCAAGAAACTTCTCACACTACACTGCCTTCCACATGAACACACCATCCCAGCCTTCTGTGAAATTGAGCAGCAGGCACAGACAGAACTACAGCAGTAGCTCTCCACCTAAATGGACACAACTTGGAAGAACATCACAGTGTGGACTGTCCAGCAGTGGAGTGTCTTCATGGTGTCTACAAGAACTTACAATTATGTGGAAGGTTAGTATACCTGACTGAACCACAAGGGCTCACATGGCAAGCTGGCCCTGTACATCCTGATCCCCCCTCTTCCACACTGAAGACGAGTTTGTCAAGACCTAGGTCCAACTCGTTAGTAAGAAAAATCTAAAGAGGCACCATTGGAGGCAGTTTTATACCAGCCAGGCACGACTCTTCAAGGCTTGGAATGACTACAGCTACAACCAGCTAACCACATCCCAACTCCTCTGAGAGGCTTCACAAATCTATGTACCAATCAACTTAATTTTTTTGATTATTATTTATTTTTTAATTTTTTTAATTTTGACTTCTGCATTTAACCCATCCAAAGTGAACACACACACACACACAATCATATGGGAATTTTAACGAGTATAATGCCGCCAGGAACAAGCCACCTCCACCAGATTTTACAGACTTGTTCGGCTCATCGAGTGCTTTCCAACAAGCCCTCAGCCGGGCTACTAGCCCCTCGGGACCGGAGATACATCCTCAGATCCCCCGGGTATTTCACACCCTTCACGGCCACCAGGGATGACTCAGCCCCACTAGATTTCACAGGCTGCTTTGCAACCTCACGGGCTTTGCAACAAGACCTTCCTCGGGCCACTAGCCCCTTGGAGGCGGGAAATACAGCCCCGGATACACCAGAGCTTTAATGCCTATCACGGCTGTCAGGAGCAAACCATCCACGCCAGATTTCACAGACTTGTTCGACTCATCAACCCCTTTCCAAAGAGCCCTGCCTCAGACTGTAGGCTCCTTGGTGGCCGGAGATACAGCCTTGGATATACCAGGGCTTTAATGCCCATAAAGGCCACAAGGAGGAAACCATCCCCTCCACATTTTAGAAGTGGGACTTAAGAGCTTAATTTCATCCAGGATCTCAGCCGGCTCAACACTCCTACTAATAATCCGATGGCACCCCTTCAGTAGGTCGGGCTGGAGATTTCACCTCCAGGCGGCCGGCCCGACGTGGAACCCGGGCGACAGCACTCTCAGGATCTCAGCCGGCTCGACACTCTCTACTAATTACCCGATGGCACCACTTCAGTAGGTCAGGCGGGAAACTCGGCGACAGCACACTCGGACAGAGAGCCGGCTGAGGCCACGTCCTGGAGCTCTGGAGGTGGGGGAAAAAAGAAAAAACTTCAATGGCCGTTGCTTTGCCCAGGAAGTTCCTTGGGCCTCTAGCCCCTTGGAGGTGGGAGATACAGCCCCTTTATACAGGGGCTTTAACTTCCATAACAGCCACAAAGAGGAAACCATCCCCGGAAATACAGGCCCGTCTCTGCCAAAGATTTCTTACGGCTCTCACTCCCGCTGGAAATGAGCCAGCCCTGCCAGATTTCACAGACTTCTCCTTCTCGTCAAGCACCGTCTAATGGGCCCCTGGGATAACTGCATGGGACTTTGCCATTTTTTTCCCTTCCTCCTCTCTCTGCCCCTGGAATGACTGGCCAGGAAGGGTGGGGGTGTCGGATAAGTTAGTGGTGGTGGTTTAGGAGGGCTGCCCAACAAAGCATTGTTTCGTGGGATGACTTTCGATGGATCAAGGGATGACTTGATCGCAGCGATGGATTTGCTCTGCCACTTCCCGACCCAGAATCAGGTAATTTATGAGTCATTTCGCACCAAGTTTGACACAAAATTGTGGTCTGCAATCAGAAGGGGGTTACCGAAGACCAATCAAAGAGCCACAGTGCTGCGGCATCATTACATTTAGGTGGGCTACTGACTTTCTGACTGGCATTCAGTCAAAATCCCACAGACGGTAGCTTCTCACCAGTGGCTCCTCAGGAAAGCACATGCACCAAATGCCTGAATCTGCCATTCCTCTCATACTGAGCAGAATCACTATTGCAACAACACATCAGTTGGGTAAAATTACCTGTCCCACAATGCTCTAATCCCAGCTCATGTGCCCTGTTAGTGGGTGAACAATTCAATGCTTGGTGAATTCTGCTTCAGCATGATAGGAAGAGCCGACATGGTAGGATCAAAGTGCAATCTGGAATGGCAAGCGACGCTTTATCGCAAGGCTGACAGCTGATCCAGCAGCTGAGGGAGGACTGTGACACCCTCCGGGTACCTTCTCCATCAGGCTGCACAGAGAGGTGGGTCGGGGCTCATTTGCATGCATTAGCTCTGGAATTACCACAGTTTATTCAAGTAACATGTAGAGTGATCAAAGATAAACAATAACTGATTTAATGAGCCTTTTGCAGTTTCAATGTACCGCCCTTGTGCACTTAGACCGGCATGGCTTAATCTTTGAGACAATATATGTTACACTGGCAGGATCAACCAGGTAGCACCATCCGACTGGTGGCCACGGCCTCGTCCCCTATTACTCCCTTTCCTCTTGTCTTCCCTCAGGCCAGGCGGGAATGGCTCAGGCGTTTTTCGACATTCCTCTCAGTCTCCAGAGAGCGAGAGAATCGACCGACATGACCTGGAAAGAGTGTCTGTGGTTTCTGAGGGCGAGCCCCATGAGCATGAGGAACTGGCCTTGTATGTCTCTCTCTGATGAGCACACACATGGGTCACTGAATGGCAGAAATGATGGGGTGATAAAAGAGAGAGGTTTCTCCCTTTTTCTTTCCCTCCTCACAGGAGCCATCAAACACCCTTCCCATTAGAGGAAAACCCGCAAGGAGGGGAGGAACTGCCATGCCCATAGTGGCCTCCGAGGAGGACCGGGCAGGTGCCTACCCCAGGCTGGTCTCTTGTTCCGATCTACCGGATCCCACCAGATTTTACAGACTTGTTCGACAAGTCGAGCCATTTTGAAAGAGTTGTCAATCGGCCTGCTAGACCCTCAGGGGCTGGAGATACATCCTCGGATCCCCCGGGGCTATCACACCCATCATGGCCGCCAGGGACAACCCAGCCCCGCCAGATTTCACAGGCTGCTCTGCCTCCTCACACCCTTTCCAATGAGACCATCCACGGCCCGCTAGCCCCTTGGAGGTGGGAGATACAGCACTGGATACAATGGTGGCTTTAACGCCTATCACGGCCATCAGGAGCAAAACATTCATACCAGAGTTTACAGACTTGTTCAACAAGTCGAGCACTTTCCATAGAGCCCTGCATCAGACTGCTACCTCCTCGGGGGCCAGAGATACAGCCTCTGATATCACAGGGCTTTAAAGCCCATAACGGCCACAAGGAGGAATCCATCCCCACCAGATTTTGAAGTGGAACTTAGTTTCTGAGAGCTTAGTTTCATCCAGGATCTCAGCCAGCTCAACACTCCCTAATAACAACTCGATGGCACCCCTTCAGTAGGTCAGGCTCGAGATTTCACCTCCAGGCGGCCGGCCCGACCCGGGAACCCGGGCGACAGCACTCTCGACCGCTCAGAGTGCTGGCTGAGGCTGCGCCCTTGAGCTCTGGAGAAGGGGGGAAAAAAAAAACCTTCAACCGCGGTAGCTTTGCCCAGGAACGGCCCAGGCCCATGAAACTTTACAGCCATCTTCAGCTCGTCAAGCCCTTGGGGGTGGGAGATACAGGCCCACATCTTCTGGGAATTTTAACGAGTATAACGCCTGTGTAACCCCAGCCCCACCAGATTTTTACAAACTTGTTCGGCTCATCAGGTGCTTCCCAATGAGCCCTCACTCGGGCTGCCAGCCCCTCGGGGGCCGGAGATACATCCTCTGATCCTCTCAGGATTTTACACCCATTACGGCCACCAGGGACGGCACAACCCTGCCATATTTCACAGATCACACTCTGCCTCCTCACACCCTTTGCAACAAGACCATCCACGGGCCTGTAGCCCCTTGGAGGCGGGAGATACAGTCCTGGATACACCGGGGATATAACTCCCATAACGGCTGCCAGGAGGAAACCATCCCCGGAAATACTTGCCCATCTCTGCCGGGGATTTCTTACGGCTCTCACTCCTGCTAGGAACAAGACAGGCCCGCCAGATTTCACAGACTTCTCCTTCTCATCGAGACCCTTCTAACTGGCCATCCCTGTGCCGCAAGCCCCACTGGGGTTGGAGATTTTCCCTGTGGACCAATTGCTGGCCAGCCCAGGCCGTGGCCAACACTCACGGTACCCGGCGCAACGGCCGAGCCCGGGAACCCACACTTAAGCACCCATCCCTTGAACTAAACCCTTCCACCTGTGACTGCTGAGCGACACGGCCCCTGGGATAATCTCTGTTCTCCTGGGCCCCTGGGATAACTGCTTGGGATCTTGCCTTTTTTTCCCTTTTTCCTTTCTCCTCTCTCTTCCCCTGGGATGACTGGCCAGGAAGGAGGGGTCGGATAAGTTAGTGGTGGCGGTGGTGGTGTAGGAGGGCTGCCCAACAAAGCATTGTTTCAAGGGATGACTTTCAATGGATCGCAGCGATGGATCTGCTCTGCCACTCAGGACATCCCGACCCAGAATCAGGTAATTTATGAGTCATTTAGCAATGGTTCACCACAAAATTGTGGTGTGCAATCAGAGGGGGTTTACCGAAGACCAATCAAAGAGCCACAGCGCTGCGGTATCATTACATTTAGGTGGGCTACTGGCTTAGAGGCATTCAGTCAAAATCCCACATACGGTAGCTTCTCACCAGTGGCTCCTCAGGAAAGCACATGCACCAAATGCCTGAATCTGCCATTCCTCTCATACTGAGCAGGATCACTATTGCAACAACACATCAGTTGGGTAAAACGACCTGTCCCACAATGCTCTAATCTCAGCTCATGTGCCCTGTTAGTGGGTGAACAATTCAGTGCTTGGTGAATTCTGCTTCGCCATGATAGGAAGTGCCGACATGGTAGGATCATAGTGCAATCTGGAATGCCAAGCAACGCTTTATCGCAATCCTGAAAGCTGATCCAGCAGCTGAGGGAGGACTGTGACACCCTCCGGGTACCTTCTCCATCAGGCTGCACAGAGGTTTCCTGCACTACCCCGGGCAGCCCCTCTACTGTCGGAGGTGTGGGGTCTTGGGCCACATGAAGGAGGCGTGCACTGGTTGGAGGTGTCACCACTGTGGGGCCAAGGACCATGTGGTGGCAGAATGTGGTGAGCCCAAGGCCTGCAGCCTCGGCAGAAGCAAAGGACATAGGGGTATATGCCCCCCCTAGGGTGGGAGAGAGGAAGGGGTTTTTTTCAATGTTTGGAGCCCGTCCTCTACACGAACAGGCTGCTGTTGGTGGTGGGGGGGGGGGGGTTAACGTAAACATCGAGGGGCAGGAGGGGAGGGAGCTGGGCCAAATAGTCACGGGTGCAGGCCTGCAGAACCTATATAGGGCGGTGGAGCCGCAGGCTCCTGGGCACACCTGGCAAAACTCAAGGGGGAGTAGTGCACGGCTAGACCTCCTGTGGGTGGGGGAGAGGGTGAGGGTGCTGGGGTGTCTCCTGAAGCCCTTCTTGGGCCTCAGATTGCCAAGTGGTGGGCAGCATCTGGGTGGAGGGAGGAGTAAGGGGGAAGGGAAGGTGGAAAATGAATATTACAGTCCTGAAGGACCCCACCTTCCGGGGGACCTTCCGCCACCTCTACTGGGGCTGGCGATCGCTCAGGGTGCTGTACACCACGCAGGCAGAATGGTGGGAGGATCACGCTCTGTTGCTGGTGGGGGCAGGAAAAGGCGAGGAGGGTGAGGGAAGAGGTCGGGAGGTGGGCCAGTGATCTGACCACAGCCTGGTCCGCCAAGGACCAGGAAGGCCAGTGGAGCCTTGAGGGCCCAATATGTGGCAAAAGCACGTGGCCACCTGATTCAGGTGGAAAGGAAAAAATATGAGCAGGATGAGCGACCAACGCGCTTCTTTGACAGGGTCAGGAAGAGGCAGTGGGGGTCGTTCATCGAGGGCCTCAGGGGACACGCAGGGGTGGAAACCTCAGTCGAGGGGATGTTATGGGTAGCCGAGGCTTTCTACAGAGAGCTAATTGGGACCAGGCCCTCGAGGCAGGACCTGGCACAGGGTTTTCTGGAGGGCATCGAGGGCCAACTATCTGGTGACAGCGCAGCAGTGATGGAAGGCTTGATCTCCCTGGAAGAGGTCGAGGAAGGTTCCTCATTGGTGACACACTGATTTTTGAATCTCGTGCCGGCAACTGCTTGTCGGCGTTCTTAACCTAGCTTCTTCCCTCCAATTTTAGGGATTTAATTTTAATTTCGTTGTTTAACTTC
>JBCNYH010000017.1:14059131-14075836 GCA_039654325.1 Tandanus tandanus
CTCTCTGTTGCGGTCAGGGAAACGTTTCCGTTCCTTGAAAGCAAACACTGAGCGAATGAGGAGGAGCTTCTTCCCGCGGGCCGTTCGGGCCCTGAACAAGAACACTGGTACCAGGACTTTGTAGACTCTACCCTACACATAAACATTACATTCCACCTCAGCTTATGGTTGCACACAAACACTTGTCACTTTATACTTGTCACTTTACACTTACAGACACTTGACACTTTACATACAGTAAAATTACTGTAAAATTGCCACTGGATTTATATTTCATCATATTGCATTTATATTTCATTTCATATATATTTCTGTATCCTATATTTTATTTTTATATTTTATTTTTATTTTATATATTTTTTATTTTTTACATTTTTATATTTATATTGACTTTAACTATAAAGTCCTTATTTAGGTCCTATATTTAGCTAAAGAAAAAAGAACCAGTCTGTTGCTCAGTGGTCCAAAGTCCTCTTTTCTGATGAGAGTAAATTTTGCATCTCATTTGGAAACCAAGGTCCCAGAGCCTGGAGGAAGAATAGAGAGGCACACAATCCAACATGCTTGAAGTCCAGTGTGACGTTTCCACAGTCTGTGTTGATTTGGGGAGCCACGTCATCTGCTGGTGTTGGTTCACTGTGCTTTATTAAGTCCAGAGTCACTGCGGCCGTCTACCAGGACATTTTAGAGCACTTCATGCTTCCTTCAGCAGACAAGCTGAACCTGGTTCAGTGACCGTGGGATTACTGTGCTGGATTGGCCAGCAAACTCACCTAACCTGAACCCCATAGAGAATCTGAGAAAGATGAGACATGAGTCCGAACGATGCAGAAGAGCTGAAGGATCTATTGAAGCATCCTGGTCTTCCATAACACCTCAGCAGTGCCACAGACTGATAGCATCCACGCCACGCCGCACTGAGGCAGTAATTCATGCAAAAGGGGCCCAAACCAAGTACTGGGTACATACGCATGATTATACTTCTCAGAGGGCCGACATTTATGTATTTAAAATCCTTTTTTTATTGATTTCATGCAATATTCTAATTTTTTGAGATTTTGGATTTGGGGTTTTCATAAGCTGTAAGGCACAATCACCAAAATTATAACAAATAAAGGCTTGAAATATTTCACTTTGCATGTAATGAGTCTCTATAATATATTGGTTTCACCTTTTAAGTTGAATTACTGAAATAAATGAACTTTTGCCCGATATTCAAATTTTTCGAGCTTCACCAGTATAGTGTATGATACTGACATAAAATGTTAGGGTGGTGGACAAATGAGTTGTGCTGAGTCTTCAATTAAAAGTTTAACCTTACCCCTTAAGTAAAGTTTTAAGGATTTATTGAAGGGGGCATGACAATACTAGAGGTCATGACCCCAATGTTGCATTTGATTGACAAATGTGGGTTGCAGGAGAAACCCAATCACCTCTTTTGTTTCATTTGTTTATTTTGCCAGCCAATGTTAGACCTGTCAACATGGATTTTGTGTGTTACTGTTTTGCAATTTTGTTGAACATCCTGTTCAGGCAACTCACTTTTAAATGAAAAGGATACGTGGTATTTTGGACTTTCTCCACTATCCACACACTGCACTTGTGTAGTTCAGCAATAATTGGACTAATTTCCTCATTCAACAACAACTTTTACACAACCCGGCATTGTTTTGGAAATTACATGCACTACATTACTTATGCACACTTTCCTACATGTTTACACTGTTACTCGGAAGCCGGCGGCAAACCAGAAGCTGGAGACGAAACATGCAAGCAAACAACTGGAAACCACCCCACCCGTCTGCTGCGAAAGTCCGTGAAATGACCTAATGACCTGGATGGGTGATACTATGCACACACAAAACCATGCTAATTGGCACCAATTTTGTTTAGACAGCAAGTTTTCTTTTCTTAAGAGAAGAGCTGATACCAAAAGATCTGAGGGGAAAAGTAGTCAACAGAGGTGTATATTTCTATCTTTGGTGTTAAATGAGCATGTGCAGAGAGATTCTGCAGGTAAAGCACTGCTATAATGGTTTTGTTCTGTGTTCATGGTTGAAGAAACCTCTGCATATCTGGATTGAATATAAGTCAAAATGACAGATGGCTTTCCAAAATTTCTGACAATGCTTTTAAAGTTTGATAAATGATGGAAATTTTCAGCTAACGCAGCAGATGATTATAATCTTATAATAGAAATATTATATTTGTTATTATTAAGACTGCCCATCACAGATTCCTTGGTTTTACTGCTCTCTTTTTCCTCTGTCCACTGGAGGTTTCAGCAGAATAGCTCAAAAAATAAGTCACGTATCGGCATGTAACTTTCAAAATATCTCAATATTATGATGTCTGGGTTCATCTGAAATCAATAAAGTATTGTTTTTGTTCAGTGTATTCGTTTTATAGCGTAGCAGAGTAGAGGCATCAAAACCAGCGCATGGCTTTTGCAGCGCATGTGCAATAACACTCTCAACCACGATTTCAAGGCTGTGGAGGCAGTTCAATGACACAGGTAGCACCAGTGACCACCCATGAGCTCCCAGACCACCATATTCATTTCCTTCACAATTGCTTCTGTCAAGCTACAGTTACTGCCACACAGAGCAAAGGTCGTCACCAGAACAGAATCAGTGCCCAAACTGTCTGCAATTGGTCGCGGACTGGCACTGACACCTGATCATCGGTATGTGTGTCTGCTGACACATGGGCTAGAATGATCTCAGATGGAACAAGGTCCTGTTTTCTGACAAATCATGTCTCAAGTATTGCGGACAGTAAAGTGTGAGATTGGCATAGACATGTGGAGTGTTATGCAGATGCTAATGTTCTGGAGTGGGAACACTGGGGTGGACCAGGTGTCATGGTTTGGGATAGAATCGAAAATTCATTTGTGCCCATGTTGTGGTTTCCTTCGCCACTCAGTATCTTCTAACTCTCCAGAAGGATAATGCAAGACTACGTGCCGCTAGGATCTGCCAGTATCTGAGACAGAACAGTGTTCAGTGTCCTGACTGGCCAGGGACATAAAGTAAATACTTCACATAATTGAAGGAATAGTTATCATTGTTGACATTAAACAAAAAACATGATATACTTGATATGATATACTTGATATTATTTTATTTATTCACTGAAGTGTGTGTAAGATGATTTTATTTATCTACTGAAGTGTGTGTAAGATGATTTTATTTATTTTCTGAAGTGTGTGTAAGATTATTTTATTGTTTTATGTAGGGCTCATTCCACTCTGTACGAGTATTGCTTGACTGTCCTTGAGCACGAGACATTGGAACAAAATGTCGGACCTTGAAAAGAAAACAAAATGGCCGTCCTAAGCGAAGGGAGGCGCTGAGCCTTCAAGGTCAGCTCGGGACAGGTTGAGACTCGGGATATGTTAAGACATGTCGAGACTTATTGAGACATGTTGAGATATGAGGTCATCAGGGACCAATCAGAACAAGGTCACGTTGAGACATGATGTCATGATAGACCAATCAGAGTGGAATGGGCACTATTATATAAGACGATTGCATTGGTCGTTCTGGGTCTAAGAATTTTTCTCTTGGAACAATTTCTTCTGTGTGATTGATTGTATGCTTTTCTTTTCCTAAAGGATAAATAAACACCTGAAATTGGATTTGAATCTCTTGCATCGTGAACTGGACATATAGATACACACACATACTAATCAACCATAGCAATAAAACATTATGACCACTGACAGGCGAACCTGAGGCAGCTTCTCAGACCGGTTTTTCTCTTCTCTTTCCATTAACTCTGGAGGGACGTCCAGGTTTTTCTTGTACCATACTTTCTCCACTGTTGATGATTGTCTGCACCGTATTCCATTTCTTCTCAAGACTTCTGTGGAAACAGGCCAACAAATGTCAAATAATATACCCCCAAGTCATCTTGCGGGATACCAGGATAAACCTAACGGAGCTGGGCAATGCCATGGTAGACCCCGATTGCTGGAGAGCGCATGTGCAAGCTAGCTTGGCCACGGTCGCATGATGATGATGATGATGATGATGATTCCACGGTATGTTTAATGCCTTGGAAATCCTTTTGAGTTATACCTTTCAACATTAAGATCTGGTGGATGATTTGTAAACTCTTTGGCTTTTGCTGTGAAATGCAACTAAGACAAAGTTGGGAAAAGTCCTTCTAGAACAGCTGTACTTAATTTAGGGTTCATCAAAGTCAACTTTATTAATTGCAAGTGAATACTGATTACAATTTAACATGAGCTCAAATGTAGTGTGAATTTTGTGTGTGTGTGTGTGTGTGTGTGTGTGTGTGTGTGTGTGTTGCCCTGCAATGGTCTTGGTGAGCTGTTCAGGGTGTACCCTGCTTTCTAAAGTTATTCATCTTGGCCTCACTTTTTAATTGTATTTTTTTTTTTACACTATACAAATCTGGCATTTTAAAAGTGATGTGCAGACTTTATCCACATTATCAAAACTAACAAATGCAACAATGCAAAACACAAGACGGAGCACTGTAACAATTCGTCGGTATGGAATATAGGAGACCCAGATGCCTTTTAAAACTCGCTATGTCTTTAACCACATCAGACTACACACAAACATACAGAGATATTGCTGGTAATAGCTCTCGCTCAAGTCACCGGCTACACACATACAAAGAACACCCAAAAATATAGCCACTAATTAGACACAAGTGCACTCATTCATTTACCTGCAGGCTTTGCCTGACTCCTCTCAGCCTACAGAAGGTGCTTAACCATGCCCTCTTTGCCACACACCCCATCACCTGACTCAGGTGACTTGAAATGGTGGCCTGCAGGTGACTCATACACAATGTATTAGGCAGAATTTTGAGCCATGTAAATGCACAGTGATACTATAACAGATAAGCAAATGTTGCTTTCTGTGAGGTTCACTTTCTATTAACATTAACATAAATATTATTTTGTGATATGACACTATACCCCATTTACATTACTTTACTTGCACAGCCTTCAGATTGTTACAATCTTGAAATTCTGTTGCAGAAATACTAATGGGGCCACATGAACCACCACTACCAACCTTACCATGTAAAGCTACTTTAACAATATATTCTATACTAATTCTTTGTGGCAATTTGGAATAACCACTTAAAGAGCTAAAAGAACTCAAGTCACATTTATGGATATTTGAAGTTGGGCACTGAAACATGATGTACTGGTTTGGCTAAGTCCGGTGTAACAATATTCTCAATATTATTCTTCTTTTCACTGTTGGATTTTTTCAATATTTAATGTTTCAGTGTTAAACGTTCCTACGTCTAAAAAGGGACCAATCACAGTTAGACACCAGGTCATGTGATTGACAAGTAAATGACTGATGATGGTGCTGATGGTGAGACCTCTGAGGCTATAACAAGGCTATAGTATGTTGTCAGATCTACATTTTTTAATATGTACAGAGATTTTTGATTAATGTAAATCATATCAATCTGTCTGTCAATAAAACCTACAAAATATAACAATGTCCATGCTGTAATTGGAAATGTAAATCTCTCACCAGAGGTCACATGTTACCAAACCCTCCATGCTGAAGGTGTGGCTGCAGATTCATAGGAAGATTTAAAATTGTGTTGTTGTTTTTTTTTTTGTTTCTCAGACTTGGGCAGAACGGTCATCACTAATGATATTAACATAAACATTATGAATGTTGTTTATCTAGTTCCAGAATGTTGTTGGCATTCTTTTCATGTTATATCTTCTGTTGTTTGTGCTAAAATGTTGTTTATAGAGGCTTATGGAAGTAAGAAGCTAATAAATAAATGTTTTAACTAAAAGTTGTTTTGTTCCTTTTCAAAACAAGTTCAGGTCCAAAGCAAAAAAGGCATCACTTCAAAATCAGATGCTGATTATACTCTTTATGCATTAAGGAATACTCTGCAGTGCATAAAAACAACAAAAATGTCCTGGATAGTTTTATGGATTCATTATTTTTCAGCACTGATTTTCTCAAAACAGATACTTTGTGACTGAATTACTTTTAGCACTTGCTTCTTCAGTTAGCCTAATATCCATTTCTTTGGACTGTGGGAGGAAACCGGAGCATCCTAAGGAAAACCCACGGTTTTCACGGGGAGCACAGGGAGGAACATGCAAACTCCAGACAGACTACTACAGAGCTAAATTGGTTTTGTTTTTTCTTCATTTCTGGAACAGACTCAAACCAAGTTTCCTCGAGTGCAGACTTGATTCATCTCCGGTCAACTAAGTGTTCTCCAGTTAACAACACTTTCAGCAGCATTGATTGCTGTTTGTTTTAGGATCACACTGGAAGATCCAAATCTCGTCACATGTGATCGCGCTTTCCAATCAATCAATCAATCAGTAAAAATGAATAATGAATGAATACTTTATATCAGTAGCTAATGCTGCTACACAAGCGGAGGCATATTTTAAAGTGCTATTGAATGTTTAAGCAATTTATTATTTTTTTGGTTGTAGTCCCGTCCTGGCTTGATGTTTTGAAGTTTTATTCTTCTACTTGACAACACACCGGTGGCTGCCAGGATTTACTCACCTGATTTTCTTAAATTGCTGAGACCACTCAGACAGCCTAATATTGAGCCTTTTCTATACGGAACTCTCAAGTCATCTGGGATACTTAAGTCATCGAAAGGAGTCCCAGCAGGTGCTATGGCAAAGAGAAAGGCAGTCTTAAACTAGTACAGCCACATTGAAACGATTATTATGGATAACCGATCAGCTAACCATTCTCATTTCCAATTAGGTGGACAATCCAACCTTAGTTAGAATTCTAACAGGAACTAAAGTCAATCCAATAATGTCTGCCTACTTGGTTACCAGTGCTTTCCGAATCACGAACAAAGTTGATGAGCTCCAGGCAGTTGCCGAAGTGACTAATGCTAATGTGGCTATTATAATAGAATCCTGGCTCGACAATAATATTCTGTCATCTACTATTAGAAAAGGGAGAACGTTATCTCAGGGTGGTGGTGTACTGGCCTACATGAGTGAAACACTACCAACTAAACAACTGACTGAGCTGGAAGTTGAGGATAAGGAGGCATTGTGGCTGCTCCACACACCACCGCGCATAGCAAGGCCTTTTATCTGCATTATACTACCATGAATTCTGCAGAAATGTTAATAAAGAAACTGAGCTGAACAACTATATTACAGAGCATCTCAGTAACCTGTTGAAAGAGAGGCCATCTGTGGGGATAGTGATTACGGGCGATATCAACCAGATAGGTTGACAGGCTTGCAGAAAATTGTTAAAGCCCCGACCCGCGGCAAAAATACCTTCGATCAGATTCTTACAAACATGGATGTTTTATACGGTGAGGTTCAACATCTTTCTCCCCTGAGATGCTCAGATCATCAATGCATTGTTTTCACACCGCTGAAACGCAGCCCATTAGCAAAGCAATGGTGAAAACTTGCCTAGAAAGCACAAGGCCGACAGCATTCGAGCTCTCGGACTAAAGCTGAAACTTAAAAACTGGGAGGTTGTCTACGGAGTGGTAGATGTCGATGAAAAGGTCGGGGCATTTAATAGGATTCTAACACACCCATGTTCCTCTAAAACATAAGCATATGCATTAGGGTGGCCCTTAAAATTTTAATTTGAATTGTAGAGCCAATAGCCCCTTAAGTTGTTCCTCTAATGAAGAAAAACCCTGGAATTTTTCTTTTTTTTTTTTACAATTCTGATAATATTCAGGGGTGGCCCTGAGGTCCCGAAGTTTTTCACAGTAATGCATACTGTACTGTATTCTGGCAATAGCCTCCTGACTTACAAACAATGCATTTTGTACCACTCACCAGTACAATTCAACAAGTTAGCTGGTGCACTTAAGCCCCACTACATGGCACTGCAGTCTGTCCTCATTCAGCCTCTTTCTGAAGCCTTTAGGCTGCATGTTGGAGCAGAGTAGGAATACTTCTAAACAAAAAAGCTATCCCACCTTATCAGAACAGCCATGTCATGACATTTTGCTTTTTTTTTTTTTAGTTTAATAAATTAATTTAGCTAGTGTCATAAAAACTGTTTCTAAGGTGTTGAAGCTGTGGTCATATGTGTTAAATACACTTGCTGGTAATTCTTGTGTCATCCACATCACAGAACACAGGTGTTTTGGGCCTTGGCTTACTTTTCATTAGTGTTTTCCAGTCTAGAAAATACAAACTAGTATTGCTTGGGTACTTGCTTGGGTCTTATGTACAAGAAATTCTCGGTGCTAAACTGCCGTCATACCGTCAAACATTTGGCTACTTCATGTGCCTACATCAGAAATGCAAGCTCAACAGCAATTAAAGCAGTGTCTGAAGTCTGAAGTCTGGGCTGGAGCAAATATTCCAACACGTAGCAGCCAGCAATTAATCATGAAACTTGAGACAATTTTCAAAAAATGCAAAGGATTGCAGAAACACAAAAAGAGAACCAGTGCAGTACATAAAGACAGTGAGGATAAATGTGTAGCAAGGCTTGAAAATTTATTTGACATTGCATGTGGCTCTGATCCATGTGTATGGTTTAAGTACATCTACTCGCTCTGTGGTGCGGGAAAACAGACAACAACTCCTACGCCTCCAGCTAAGGACGAGCTTAAAAATGTAGCAGAGAAGCTGCTGGAAGCTTTTACTGCATCACGGCAAAACAAAAATAATAACATAAATACATCCTATTAGCCTCATAATTTTCTGATAGACTCCACGAACAAGCACCCCTGATATCGGCAAAGTGAAAGCCATTTTGAAACACCTTAATAGCAGGAAAGCAAAAGGCTGTGATGAAGTACTGGCGTGGCTCCTGAAAATGTTCCATGAGGAGTTAGTGTCAGAGCTTCATGATATTATTTGTGCCAGTATTCAACAGTGCAAGTATCCCTCGCCATACAAGCATGCACTTATTAGTCCAGTACCCAAAGTCAACAATCCAACGGGTGTCAGCAACGACTTCAGACAAATCTCTGTCCTCCCTCAAGCTGCCAAGGTGCTTGGAAGGATTCAGTTAATGCTTAACAAAAGTGACCTGGATAGTATAGCTACCCAGCATGCATTCACAGAGGGAAGGTCTACTGTAACGGCACTCACTAGCATCCCAGAATACCAGAATACCTTGCAGCTGACCTACAGAGACTCCAGAACCGCTGTTTAGACATTATAGGCCTTCCCAGAGACTTACTGGAACCCCTGGCTACAAGACGGGATGCTCTCACTGTTAATGTATTTAAGAGCATTTTTGAGAATGAGGATCAAACGTTTTTTGTACAATCACTCACATAAATACCATTTTGAATTATTGGTTTATTTTTTTTAAATATTTGTCTTCATGCTTGCCTGTTGGTCAGTGTAAACCACCTTACATACCAACTTACATAAACCCAGTGTCATTACGTTACAGCCACACCTTTTAGGCTAAATTTTTTTTTGGTTAGTCTTATACAAAACAATACAATAAACCAAATATTGTGATTTTTAACATTTATTTCCAAAAATAAACTGCAAATGTATAGAAGAAATGTGTGCTTTAACCAATATCTAATTTCTAAGGAAAAGAAAAAAGAATTAAAAAAAAAAATAAAACATTTCATGCTTGATCTTGATTGTGTGAAACATTTAGTGAAAAATCAATTTAAAAACAGTAATTAACAGACTTTCATAATATAAATGATAAATATATTTATTTTTTTTATTATTTGTGTTCAGTTTTGCTGAATTGAATGGTTCCCGCCAGGCTCCGTCTCAGGGACGATTCACCGACATCCACCTTGCCTTGGGCGCATAATTGTTCATTAGTGCATTCCACACAGAAACTGCACAATCTGATTGGTTTACTGAGTCAGTAATTAATATTAAGCAATTATTGAGTGAGGCAAAATATTATATGGAGAATTATTCAGTTGAGGGATCGTTATCTGCCGAGGCCAAAGGCAGAAGTTGATAATCTCCAAGACCGAATAATTCTCTATCAGACAATAGCCAAATTCTATAATAGTTTTAATGATTCATTCATTCATTCATTTTCTGAAGCGCTTATTCCTAATTAGGGTCGTGGGAAGGCTGGAGCCCATCTTAGCTGACTCTGGGCGAGGGCAGAGTGCACCCTGGAGAGCTCGCCAGACCATCACATGGCAGAAACACGCTGACGGCAATGAAGCCTTCTCTTGACGAAAGTCAGCAATGGTTCTATTAAATGCCTCTCACCACAGACAGTCAGAGACATGACTGGCCTTTGATAACCCAGTTAGCTGCACTGGGGGTAATAGTTTTATTATTCATTCAAATTATTTTCAAAGATGACATTCTTTTTTCTGTGTCTCAAATTGTCCCATGGCAACAGTACAATAATTCAGTAATTCCATGGCAATGATGCAATACCAAGAATTATTTCATGGCTTTCCAACAGTCAGAAAACAGAAAATCTCGTGAATGAATAATAATTGATATTATCAACCCAGCAAACTCAGGATAAATCTTGAATCAAAACAGTGGACAAAAACTCATGGTCTGTCATGGTCATTATTTCTGGAATCCTATAAATATAAAGAAAGCTATGCAATATGGCCTTTTTTCAATTAAAAAAAAATTCAATTTAAAAAAGCCACTTATACAAATTCTTAATGAGTCTTGAAAGATGCTAAACTCAACAAACTGTTACAGCTTGTAAACTACGTACATGGTTTTAAGTGGTTTGAACAAAAATAAAATATATGGAAAAGGAAGAGATAAACAAGTGTCTATGGAAATTTAGCCGTAGTGTGCAAAGCCTTTAACGGAGGCTGCTACAGCAAAGCAAACTTTGTATCCATCAGGGCTGCCCCTGACCTGTTCGTAAGAGACAAACCAAACAAAAAGCCATTTTCAGTCACAACGACAATCCCCACTACACCACTGGCCCCAAAGCAATGGAGGTATTGTGAAAACCACTGGAAGTTCACGAAGAATTATTTTAGGTTGTGTGAAAGCCCTGTGATCAGTGAAGAGTATTTTAAGCTTGACAGAAAAAAAGCTGGAGCCCACAAAATCCCAGGAGGCCCAATGGATGGCACAAGTTATCCCTCAGACTGCAGTATTTGAGTGCAAAGGCTTGCCTTGATGCCTAATCGAGCATAATGGAGTACACATGACCACTGTAATGCTTTAAAAACTGAAAAAAATCATGCAAGTCTTGTTTTAATTTGCTTTTCTAATGTTCCTGTGTAGTATAGACTAAAACAATTATTATTTAATTAAGTTTTATTATGAATTAACATATAGTTAGTTATTTTAATATTAGCAGATAGTTATAGTGAGTAGGAAATAACAGTATATGGGTAGATATTCAAGATAAAATGCAACTCAATTTTTCTATAGTTTGCAATTAGAAGTCACAAACCTTTTAGTTATGATTGTCTTATTTCTAATTAGAGTCATCCCTGTTTCCCACAATGCCTTGTGTAGACAGTATAATGTAAAAACATTGGCTATGAACAGAAGAACACCGATGACTATGAGAACAACATGTAAAGCCATCAAAAATCCACTATATAGCCCAGTAGCAGGTACTTTCCACAGGTACACCCAGCGCTTGTGGCGATTGTTATGCACAATATCAGGATCGTTAACAAGAACCGCAGTCTGATCAAACACACTGGACTCGGTGCCATCAGTACGTGCTTTCTTGCTTGTAGAACCAATAGTAGACGGGGTAAGCAAGATCAGGTGATTTGAAAGAGTAGTAGTTAGTTCGAGGGTATTTGTAGCAACTTTGCCAGTGGTTCTTGTGCTGGTGAAAGATGATGCTGTTGATTTTTCTGAAGAATGTGTTCCTGCAGTGGTCACATTAACCTGCAGGTCTCTTGTAGTGGTTACGTCACATTTCAGACTGTCACTAGTTAACACCTCCAGATGGTTGTTAGCTAAGTGGAAAGGCTCATGGCATGAAACGTTCTGCAGGTCAGAAACAAGGTTTCGATTTTCTCCAATCCATTCTGAAATGTCCAGAATACTGCATGTGCAGTTCCACTGGTTTTTACCAAGAGAAACAGACTGCAACTCAGTGACCGGCACAAAAATATCTCTAGGGAGGTTACTCAGATTGTTGTTACTCAGCTCAAGTTTGGTTAAGCGATGGAGATTTTGAAAGATCTTTGCCGGAAGAGAACGCAGCTTGTTACCGCTGAGCAGTAACGTTGTAAGATTGGGTAAGGCTGAAAAGTGATCTTGATGTAGCTTTTGAAGATTGTTGCTTTTTAAAGACAACTTTTGAAGATGGGGAAAGCAACAAAAGAGATCCTTTGGTAATGAGGTGAGCTTTTCGTTAAAATGTAAATTCAAAGCCCTGAGGCCAGTCATGTTCGCAAAAAGGTTCCAGGGCACCGTGGTAAGATTGGTGCCATACAGGTATAGCTCCTGAAGTCTTGGCATGTGACCTACCAGTTGGTCCGGCAGCACGATTAAAGGATTATTATAGAGTGTAAGTTTAGTAAGGTTGGGTAAGTAGTAGAAAGTCTCCCTTGGAATGTAACAAAGTTGGTTTCTAGACATAGTCAGGGTTAACAAGGAGGGCATGTGCCAAAAAAGTTCGGGAGGGATTTCTCGGATTTGGCTGTCATGCAGCATTAGTGTTAACAGGTTGTGTAGATGTTTGAAGGAACCTTCCTCTATCGTCTTCAGCTGGTTGGAGCACAATTTCAGGCTCTTGAGTTGCTTAAGTTTGTGGAACAACATCGGTGAGATGTTTTGTAGTAAGTTATCACACAAGTTCAGCTGTTGCAAGCTTCTCAAATCCTGAAAGATTCTGGCATCCAAATTTGTAATTTGGTTTTTGCTGATGTCCAGGTCTCTGAGATTAACCAGCTGCTTAAACGTGTCTGGATGGAGAGACATCAGTTGGTTTTCGTCAATGAAAAGCTGCTCTAGGTTGCCCAGGCTGTGGAACACACTTGGTGGAAGGACAGAGATGGAGTTAGATGACAGCATAACTGACCGGAGTTGAGAAGCATTGTGAAAGGCTTCTGGGTGGATAGTTGCAAGGGGGTTGTGGCTAATTTTTATACGCAGTAAAAGAACAAAAGCCTGAAAACTTTTGGGATTAAGTTTGGTCATTTTGGTGTTGGTGAGAATCAGGCGGAAGGTTTGATTGGGTTTCAGGTGTGGGATTTCAGTGATGGACCCTCTGCATACAGCGTCCCCATTTGGAAAGCAAATACAGCTACTTGGGCAGGAAAGACTGAGTTGGAGCTGCAATCCCAGATACAGTAGAATAAGAATGAACCGCATTCTCTCAGACTGCAAAACAAGACAGAAATAAAGACTGAGTAGAAACGTAGACACCAAAGATCGACATAGTTATGGTCTGTCAGTTAATTCAAATTCCTATATTTATTTTAATTAATTTACAATTGGCAGGATAAGAAAGTATTTTTATCATGCATTCAATTTTATTTAATTAAAAAGATTTAAATGATACGATTAAAGGTTAATTAAGCCACATACAAGAAAATACATTCAAGAAAAACCTTTTTTTTTAGAAAAAAATCAGAGATGTAAACTCACCAAACCACTTAATCCTATTAGGGCCACAGGAAGCCGGGAGCCTATCTCACCTGACACTGGGCAAAGGTGGGGTACACCCTGAACAACTCTCTAGACCCTCGCAGAGACAACACACACACACACACACACACACATACACACAGACACGCACACAAATCCATTCACACTCACACTGAGGGGCAATTAGCCTAATGTGCATGTGCCTTTGGACTGTGGAAGGAAACTGGAATACCTGGAGAAAACCCCACACAGTAATGCCCGAGCCCAAGAGTCAAACCCAGGAACTTCTTGCTGTCAGGCAGACATGCTAACCACCACGCTAGCGTGCCACCCAGAGATGTAAACTACTGAAGTTAATTATTTAAAAAAAGTAATGTTGTACTTACCTTGAATATAATTAGAGATCTCTGCACTGGAATTAAATTGGATAAATCTCTACTCTAACAATATCCACACATAACTCACTGAAACTCTTCCCACCTCTCATCAGAGAATGTGTTCCTATAATGGAACAACTGCTTGTCACATGGCTTGTTTAAAAATGCATCCAAAACCATATCTACAAGAACAAAAAGACTGAAAGGATGTCTGAATTTATTATGATAAGCTGCTAATATAGAACCCACATCCGTTTCATGTCTTCCATGTTTCACTCTGACTCTTAGTGTCATGACTGATCCTCATCCCACCCTCTTTATTCTGTTGCTGAAAGATACTTTAATAACTTGTATAATGTATAAGATTGTTATCATTTAATAGAATAAATGATAATATATGTGTTTATTATACGAAACAGGAACATTTATTTTGTATCTGGCCAGGGATTATACAAGAAGCTATTTCAAGAGATTTGCTTTTCAATTAAATAAAATGATTTCCATAATCAACATACAAACAAAGCAAAATTCCTAATTACATAAACCTAGATTATATACAGGAAAGCATGGTGGCGTAGTGGTTAACATGCCTGCCTCAGAGCAAGTAGCCCCTGTTTTTGAGTTTTGGGGCTTGGTGAAAGCATTTGTAGAAGTTTGCATATTCCCCTTTGTACTTGTGTGGGTTTCTTCCAGGAATTTCAGTTTCCTCCCACAGTACAAAGACATGCACATTAGGCTGATTGGCTGTTTCAAATTGCCCCTAGCTGTGAGTGTGAGTGGCTATGTGTGTTGGCCCTGGGATGGACTGGCAAGCTGTAATCCCTGCAACCCCAGTAGGACTAAGCAATTTGGCAAATGTGATGAATAAATGAATTTAGATTATATTCAATCAAGATTCCCAATTGTACAATCCTAATTACAAAACAAGTGTGGCATGGTGGAATAGTGGTTAGCACTACCGCCTCACAGCAAGAAAGTCCTGGGTCTGCTGGGAACGCCTGGCTGAGGACCCAGTCAGGCTGGCCTTTAACACTCATCTCTGGGAGAGCTTTAACCAAATTCTGAGGATGCTGGGGGACATAGAATCGGATTGGTCCATCTTATGCACTGCTATTGCTGAGGTGGTTGTTTGGAACTGCGGTCACAAGGTGGACACCAGCACTGAGGGGTGCCCTCAAGCTGAAGAAGGAGTCCCACAAAAAATAGCTAGCTTGTAGGACTCACTAGGCAGCTACAAATAGGCCAAACAATACGTGGCTTGGGCAGTCACGGAGGCAAAATCTGGTTATGGGAGGAATTCGGTGAGGCCATGGAACAAGACTTTTGTCTCTTTTTTTCCTCTTAGAAGTGGAAAACGCCAACACGTCAACATGGTTTTTGGGGCTGATACTAAGCCAGTAACAGCAACTGAGAAAGTTTCTTTCAAACCACCAACACACATTCTGAAAAAGAGCTGGACTACTCAAAGGTGAGTTGATGAGGCAGTTAAACAACTTCACAGTGGCAGCGCCCCAGAGCCGGATGAGATCCGCCCCAAGTATCTTGATGTTGTACGGCTGTCCTGAGTGACACGCCTCTGCAACATTGTGTGGACATCAGGGACAGTGCCACTGTAGTGGCAAACTGGGGTAGTTCCACTTTTTAGAAGAGCGGACCAGATGGTGCATTCCATCTACAGGGGAATCACTCTGCTCAGCCTCCCCGGGAAGGTCTATCCCAGAGTATTGGAGAGGAGAGTCGGTCATTTGGAGGAACCTCGGAGTTTTCACTCTGGCCATAGAACACTGGACCAGCTCTATATTCTTGCAGGAGTGCTGAAGGGGGCATGAGAATTTGCCAACCAGTCCCCATGTGTTTTGTGGATCTGGAGAAGGCTTATGACTATGTCCCCCGGGGTGTCCTTTAGGGGGTTATTTGGAAGTATGGCGTGGATGGTCCCCACTCAGAGATTGGTTCGGACTAGCAGCAGTAAGTCCGACTTGCTCCTAGTTAGGGATAAACTGGATCTTGTAATATAAATCATTTGTTTAGCATCTTGACTTCAAAAAACAACAAACAAAAGTGTCAAGAATAAATTATGCACATCAAAAACAAGAAAACAAAATGGCACCTGCCGAAATGAAAGTCACAACAGTCAGTATCGGGTATGGCCTCCGTTTGCGGTGACACAGGCGGTGATTTGCTGTGGTACAGCATGGCGAAACCGGTCTCGCAAGTGCTGCAACCGGATGTAGCGATCCTGTTCGGGAGTCGTCACTCTCTCTCGCCCTGGACGTGGCCTGTCCTCAACTGACCCGGTCATGTTGTGTCGGTCAATCAGGTTTCTGATGGTGGGTTGTGCACAGCCCATTCGCCTTGCTTACCTCACTGTAGCTCAACCCGGCCTCCACCATACCCATTGCCCGGAGATGTTTTCATGTGATAGACGTGGCATTACGACGTGCACTACTCTAACAATAGTGGCCTTTTTTGAGCCTTTATATAGGCTTCCCCAACCTCCCCTCAAATTGTGCAGATACACGTTGTGTTTTGCTCAAACTGCATTTGGTCCACTTTTGCAAAGTGACCCGTCCGCGATGCTCTGAGATCCCGTTCCGCTGCGTATAACACGGGGCTCACCAGTGGAAACATGGACAAGTACAAGACTGCATCATACAATGTGCGCAGAGTGGTGAAGGAGGCGAAACAGCGCTACGCACAGAAACTAGAGTCAAAATTCCAACAGAGTGGCTCTAGGAGTCTGTGGCAGGGACTAAGGAACATGACGGACTACAAAGCACCAACTTCCAGA
>JBCNYH010000017.1:14080663-14095658 GCA_039654325.1 Tandanus tandanus
TAATTAGTCCTACAAACATGACCAAACCAGAGGCTACATTAGTACTGTACTAGTAATAGTATTAGTACATGTAATGTCTATATATATACACACACACATATATGTATCCACTACTAGTATGAGGGCGGATTAAGCTGAGCTATACATAATTAGAAGTAAACGTACCCTTCTAAAATTCAGCTTAGTCACGGTCGTTCCCCGTCTCTCACTACAGGCACCTCGGGCTGTGCGTGGGTCGGTCTTCACGGGCCGAATACTGGGTGCTGCATTTCCTCGTGGATTCCACAAATAGTTTCCAACTTTGCGGATATAACAGGGTCAGTCGGCCACCATTTCGAATGAATCGCTTCCGCGCTGAGGCGCTTCCTTGAAGTGACGTCAGCAGTCAGTTTCGGCCGAAAAAGCCGAAGAGAGCGTTTTCGGAAGCATTCGGAGAGCGGGAAGTTTAAAGTGACCTGGTTCATTAAGGGGGCCAATGTGAGTGCAGTACGACCCGGGTGCACTCTAGTACTAACATTGTTATCACTTTTTGCTCGTAATCATGGTAAATAAAAAGCTTAAGACATGTCCTTTATTTGGCTCCTCTCAACACGGAGGAGCAGCGGTTCTACTCCGAGCTCCTGCCGGATGACCGAGGTTCTCACCCTATCTCTGAAGGAGAGCCCCGCCACCCTGCGAAGGAAGCTCACTACCCAAAGCTTATGACCATAGGTGACTTATATGTCAGTGTTTCATGTAAATAGTTTCACAAGTCCTTGTCCTTGTTTGCTGTGATGGGCACTTCATGGAAATAACACCTTTTGTTTTCTGTGATGTTCACTGAAAATAAACGGTTTGTAAATGTACTCCTTCTTATTTGCTGTGATGAGCATTTCATGTAAATGGTGGTACAGCCTGAAGTTTAGTAAACTGCACTGTGCTTGCAGGGATTTGCTCTCAGTCCCCATGTGGCATGATATGAAAAAGCTGGGGTACACCACAACATCAGAAACACCAACAGGGTTTGACTCGAGGCTTTAAGCCCCAGGCGACGATTTGTACAGTACATTCCTCTAAACGGTGCATCTGGTGTAACTGACATCTTTATTTTCTTCTGACATGCATGAAACATTTATTTATATTTTATATATATTATATATTTATGTATATGATTTATTTATTTATAGCCCTGTCCGCTGATGGTTTTGCAGGACAGAGACAGTGGTGGCTCAGTGATTAATGCTCTGGGTTACTGCTCAAGTCCCAGTTCCACCAAGCTGCCACTGTTAGGCCCTTGAGCAAGGCCCTTAACTCTCAACTGCTCAGTTGTGTAAACGAGATCAAAATGTAAGTCGCTGTGGATAAGCGCGCCCGCAGAATTCCATAAATGATAATGGGTTAGTGTAGTAATGTGTTCATTGGAAGTGCTGCTAGAATAGGAAGAATATCAGGTTAATAATATTAATAAATATTAGAAAAATGACAAAGAAAATATGACTCCCCTTTTTAATATCAAATTTCACAGGCTTCAAGTTCTCCAGCAGCGTTTATCTTTGCACAAATGATTTCAGATTGATATTTCAATACACTCTCTTATTTCATTGGGGAGAAAAAGGGGAGCATTAATAGCACATTTTGATTAATAATTCATATTCATCCAGTCTTACCCAGATGAGGATGGGTTTCTCTTTCATTCTGGTTTCTTCCTCATATTTCCTTCCGTGCCGCTGTCCCCTTTAGCTTACTTATACGGGAAAAGACTTCTATTGAACTTGTATCTGTGATCTGTGTACTTCTGAAAAGATTTCGGATTACACTGGTGTTGAATTGCAAAACTCCAACAAAAAATACACAGATGTCGGCAGGACTGGGGTTGCTATACTTGGTGGATGACAGGATTTTGTAGCTGTGAGGTTTTATGTGTTTTATGTGTCAAAATTATTCTGTATTGTAGTGTTTTACAATAGTGTATCAGTTTAACAGGTAAAGGATTTAACCACAACATGGTGGGGTGCATGGTTTCTTAATGAAATCTGAAAAAGAAAACTTGCAGATAAAATTGATCGCTAACTGTTCATTTGTAGAAGTACTCGGCGGGGAAATCTTGGCGCACGTTGTAAAAGATAAAGTCTGGGGCATCACCGCTGAAAAAGAAGAAAAGAAAAGTTGTTTTACTGGCTGTACTACATTTACAGTCCGTTACCTTTAAAATATACAGGGTCTGTTTGTTACGTTTGGTGAAACCAATCCAGAGAAATGAGAGACACTGTTGAAGGTATCATCAGAACAGAAAATCAAATTTGGAGAAAATCAGCTATAATTTTGATACTGAAGTTAAAAATGAATGCAGAACATTTGGCTTGTAAAGTCAAAGACTGTTTTTGACATCACTTTCTTATTTATTTATAATATTTTTTAACTTTTGCTCTACCACAGACACTTTGTAGTGACACATTTCTAGTCACTCAATTTAAAGAAATGATCTGGTTTTTTTTCTTGCGGTCTCGCACATTTTTGGTTATGTTTATCAACTGTTCCTACTCTAATAAGAACTGGGCAATCATTTAGCTTGAAAATGTCTGAAAACAGTATTTCTTTGGCTTTATTCAGTAAGCTCAGTACTTTGTTGAAATTAGCATGCTAATTATAATCATGTTAGATGACAGAAGATAATAAAAATCAGAATGTGGATTTGGGTTATATTTATACAGAAAGATATCTATTAATAATAAATATTAACATTAATAATAATAATAATAATAAAACGACTGTGCTGAGCTTTTATGCAGCTCCATAGACGTTTGATTTGGCTGAGCTGGTGATATTGTGTCGCTTATTGCAGTAAATTTAGTTTCAGACTTAGACATTCAGGTATTTTGCATGAAAAGCACATCAAACTTTTTTTATTGTGGATTTTCCCACTTTTTCTCTCCAAACTCAATTCCCATCCATCAAGTATTACCTCCCTTTCAGATACGACAACCACCAACCTGGGACATTGGCTGGTGATCGCTGTGACAGGGAGGCGAGTGTATGCCATCCCTGTCTCCCATGAGAGCTCGGCTAGTTTTCTCCCATGGTTTCCCGGTTGCGGATGGCTGTGGCATCAACCTAGATTCCAACCTGAAGGCTGATAGTTGAGTACCCTGTAATTGTGACCTCAAAAGAAGTGTGGGGCCGGTGGTGTAGTGGATAAGGTGCTGGGCTTATGATCAAGAGGTCGTGGGTTGGAATCCCCATAAACCCCCCCAAACATGCTAGGACCCCTGGGCAAGGTCTTAAAGTGTGCCTCTGTCCACCCCGATAAATGAGTACCAGTAAAAATACTGAGAAGGTAACTTTGCGATGGAACAGCATCCTCATCCTAGTTGCTTCACGCCACAGAAACCGATTCAGGTTCACGCTGCAGAAACCGGATAAGCTCCAGCCTGACGAGCCACTCGGCTCAGTTGTAAAAAGCCAACAGACTCAGAAGAAGTACAGATTAGACCTGTTTAATCGAGCTGAAACAAGGAATTTGCAGTTAGTTAAACATTAATAACCTCTGTGTCACTTTTTTATATTTTCTTGGTTTATATATATGCCTCCGCCAAGGAGGTCATATTTTACCATTGGGTTGTGTATTTGTTAGTAGCATTATACAAAAGGTGTGGAAGTGGAACTTTGGGCAAGGAAGACACCATTACATTTTGGAGATGATTCCGACTAAATTCTATGTCCCGGGATTTTTTAAAGGATTTTTTTAACATCATGATATGGAATGCTTTTTTGGAATTTTGATTTATATGGAGGATTGCTGGGCTTGGCAGAGGTTTGCACTCGCTGAGTGCTCTTATTCCATTATCTTTTCTATGCCTGCCAAGGGCTAGGTCATGTAACCTCTCGAGATGTTTTGCCCAGTTGTATGGAGACACAAATGCAATGGAAATTGGAAGGAGAAAGATAAATATATATAATAATAATAATAATAATAATAAAAAACAGGACCAAAAAGCAACTTTTCTGAGGTAAATTGCAAAATGTGGAGATTCAAATGGACATACACTGATCAGCCATAACATTAACACCATCTGGCTGGTCTGTGTCTAGGCAGCTCCATACACAGCAAGCTGTAATGCACTGTGATCATTAACAGTTTCAGTAGTTTGTGCTGCAGTAGATCTTCTGGAGATCAGCCCAGACGTATTAGATATTACTCCTCAGGTAGGTAGTCATCACCGCATACCAGGAACTCCCCACAAGGCCTGCCGCTTTGGAGATGAATAGACCGAGTCTTTTAACCATCACAGTGTGGTCCTGAGTCACTCGGATCATTACACCAGCTCATTTTTCCTGCTCAAGTCTTTTCACTTCAGCTGTCAGCGGTCATGTTTTTAATGTTGTGGCTGATCAGTGTAGAGATATGAAGTTATTTTCTGACCTTGACTTGGTGGGTGCCAACAAACATCAGAGCCAGTTTAACAAGCACGGTCAGTTCTGTCTAAAGATGTCAAAAACCTCACAAGCAAGCAAGTGTTTCACAGTCTGCCGCCCATGTTTCTTACATTTATCTGAGTTTGTTCTGGAGTTGGCACAGTGTTAATATTCAAACGATTTAGCCATCTGTACCAAATATTACACCATCATGATATCCAGTGAGGTTTACTCAGACATTCTATTACTTGATCTGCTAACCTTCACTTTTTAAGTGCAGTTTACCATCAAACTACACTGACAGCTGACCAAGAACTGTTATTTTCTCCTCAACAAAATGATGATTCAGTAATAGTAACGGAAAGTAATGTTGGCTCTGCCAACTTGTTTCTCAGTTCAGATAAAAGTGCTGAGCTCTGTGTATTTTACTCAGAGTTTTGAAAACTTGGACATGATTAAAGTTAATCCAATTTTAAAGTTTATTTCATGTAACTCAGTTTATTCACGCAGAATTAACACACATTTGAGTTGAGAACACTGCGTAGTTCCAGTGTAGAGACTTCCATTGTTACAGTCCTGCCTTCATTACCTCTACCACAAACAGAGTTTTGGCAGAGGTAGTATAACCACTGTCATTGTCCACTGTCTGTCCGTCCATCCATTTGTTTGTCTGTGAACAAAATCCTGACCAGACCCAAGCAAGGATTTTCACAGGGACACTTCCCTGCCTGAGCCCCAGAGATGAGTTGATTTTGCAATGTCCCGGTCAAAGGTGAAAGGCAGAGCAAGGTCACCAAGTTTTACAGATTGAGTGCTTATAACTTTAAAATGAGTGTCGATGGACATGCCATTCCTGTGAAACTCTGATGAATCGCTAGGAAACCATAAATGGACTTTCAGATAAGACAATAACCTTTGACCTTAAGTGACCTTGAAAGGTGAAAATCACTTTTACGGCAGTCTGGGTGCTTAAAACTTCTGTACAAGTGCTGATAGACATGCGTTTATTATGGAACCCTTATAGTAAACCATATATGGACTCTAAAAAGAGGCAATTACCTTTGACCTTGAGTGACCTTGAAAGAAAATACTCCAGCCGCTCAAAGGAGAGAGTTTGTTTTACTAACTTAGTGATGTCCACGTACTATAGAACAAATTGTAAGATGAGCACGTTGTAAAACCAATACCAATGGGTTTATTTACTACCTTATCCAAGTGGTGTCTCGCCTGCACCCAGAGTTGTCTGAGATAGGCTGTAGCCTCCTCGCGACCCTAATAGGATTAAGAATGAATGAACGAGTAGCCTCCTTCCTGCATATCCTTTGTAAAGTATATGTGGCGTTCAGAAGGACTTGACTGACTGGTTGCTGGAAGCATCCCTGTCAGAGCCATTGGTGTTGAGTTCTACTTGCTGAAAGTAAGATTGTTTATTATTGGAGCTGTTTTGGGTTCCTGCTGAAATGGGGAAAAAGAGGAGTTGGTTAAGGGGCTTTTAGGACTGAAACCCTCTTTATAAAATCCTTTCATATATGAGTCAAAATTTCAAATTCAAAAAAAGAGAACTCACAAAGGAGGACCAGTAGTGAATAAATAATTAGAATATTGGAATTTTATATTATTCAGCTTATAACGAGTTTTTGTGTTTCACAATCAGTGTTGAGATTTTAGGTTGAGATATCTACAACACAATGTTTAGCACCGCCAGAAAACTCCGATCACACAGCATGATGGTTCACTTCCTGCATTCGAGGCAGTTCAGGGTTGGAGGACTTTCTCACTGCACATGTTATGGTTTTCACTTGAACATCATTAGGCCATTTGGCAGAAGTCCTTATCCAGAGCAATGTACGTTTGATCACATTTATGCAACTGAGTAGTTAGTGCTCAAGGGCCCAACAGTGGCAGATTGGTGGTACTGAGTCTATAACCCTGAGCCTTGACCACTGAGCCACTGCTGCTCTTCTCACCGGTTTAAGCAAACGCACTGAGCAGGTAAATGCACCAGGGTTTCATTGTTTGATGTAACAGTTTAATCACCTTGACATAAATATTACACTGAAGTGGCCTCCAGTGACTGCTATTATATTATATTGCATTACATTGCAGTACATTATATTACATCGCATTACATTGTTGTATTGCATTTTATTGCATTTGCCTGTAGAAACTCTGCAATTTAACACCAGCAGGTGCTAGTACGAGTTAGCTCTCAGAAATACATCACAAGTGCAGTCTTTTTCGACAGATGACATTCTGATTCAACATTTGAATCTGGAGTTTTGTTCTATTCAGTTTTTACTGAAGAACTGCTGAAATTTACACTTCAAATCTTAGGCTTCATTTAATGTTTTTAGTGCTGATAATTCTAATGTGATATAATGCACTGGTTGTTCTTAGAGGTTGTTGGGTTGCCCTTTTTGGCCCTCCTGCACCGGTCAGCCGTTTTTTTTTTTTTGTTTTTTTTTTTTTGGAACATTACTGCAGAATCTGGTAAGTTTTTGTTTCTTGCCATGGTAGAAATGTAGGAACGGTCATTTTCCAGTCCATTTCCGATACTCACTAGCTCCGCCCCAAAAAGAGAGTTATTGTAATGCCGAGGTACTGTAATCACTGGTATTTGTGAGTCAGTTTGTCAGCTTGCCTGTAAATAAAATCCTGACCACACCCATGCATGGATTTTCATCTAACTCGGTGGGGACACTACCCAACCTGAGTGTCAGAGATGATTGGATCTTGGAATGTCAAGGTCAAATGCGAAGGTCAGAGCAAGATCACAATATTTTGGAAATTATGTGCTTATACAGACATGCTATCACTGTGGAACACTTATAGGGAACCATTTATGGACTTTCAAATGGGACAAAATTCACTTGACCTTGAGTGCTCTTGAAAGGTCAAACCCCAGGCATCATGTAAAATTTATTTATTTATTTTTTGGCCGTGTCTACATATTATAGGACATATTGTTATATAAATTGTTACATATTATTATTATTATTATTATTATTATTATTCTTGATGATCGCATGGGTAATGAAAACTAGTACCTGTAGTTCATTTTGGTTCAGAGTTTTCCTGGTGAAACCAGCCCAGCTCACGTGCCTAGTATCTCTTATCCATCTGTTTTACATCTTGTTTTGATTCTGTGTCTGTTTACAAGGATAATAACAAGCCCGCGTGACTGAAGGAATGATCTTGTGCATGCATAATAACCTGGCAGAGAAACACCGATTAGTAAAGTCCGAGATCAGGACTTTAGAAACAGAACAAAGCATACAGTTTTAAGAGAAATAAAAAAGATGGTGATGTTTAATAATATCATGAGTGGACCCCTGTATACTCTCAGTTGTAAAGATTTCAATAGAGCCTGTAGCTCTCATTGTTACAGTAATAAGAGTAAGATGATGAGCAGGTGTCAGGACTCAGTTGGAAGGTTGAATGCAATAACTTGTTTCACTTGTTTGATGATTGTACTGTAGGGGAAGGGACAAAGGAAACCTCCATTAATTATTTTCTTTAAATGGCGCAGGCACGTCCCTCATGATATACACCATTAACTGAGTCTTTGTTCATGTCTTTTATCTCCGGCATCTTTTTAAGCAGTCGGTTCATCCAATAAAATTTATACATATATATTGTGAACTGTGGCGTGTTTTTTAGGGGGGTTTGAGTGTATTTTTAAGTTTTAAGCTCTGTAAATTATTTAAACGCCATCATGTGATTGGGTAATTACCGCGCCATGATGCATTATAGCTGAGCAACACTGTACACACCTTCACAAGTCTTCTTTTGTGTTGTGTATTCTTCCATAGTGTGTCGTGATTTTGCTGTGCTGGAGGATCACTGTCTGGCCCACAACCTTCAAGAACAAGAAAGTAAGTATGCTAATGTATCACGAGCATGGTTACTCAAACATGTATTATATAAAGAAAGAAAAAAAAAAAAAAGAAGTGACGGCTGTAGCGTAGCCTTGTAAAAAATGTGAACCTGCAGTTGGGCCGAATGTTGCTAAGCCAGTTCAACAAGATTCATATTTCTAAACGTGTGGCCGTAAGTTATAATGCCTTAGCTATCATTTGACACACAATCCTGAAACTGAAAAGTCAGAGTGACACTCGGTCTAATTTACACTATAGTCAATAGTGTTCAAGCCGTATTCAGATGAGCCACACCCTATTTAAATAATCATTTCTGAATTTATTGCAAAAGAAGAGACTAACTGGAGGCTGTTTATTTACTGTGTATGAAGACTGTGTTGCTTTTTCCCTCAGTCTGAGAAAGCAGCTTATAGTCGTGTGGAGAGTAAATACAGCCCTTTGAAATTTTTATTTATTTATTATTATTTTAATTTTCTTTTTTAAGAGCATACATTTCACTAATTTAATGACCGTGCTAACCTCTATGCCACTCTGCCCAATTTAATAAAGGCATTAGTATTTATTTTTATTCCCAGTCTGTAGAACCCACACCCATATTAACAGTACTTGCTAATTTTAAAAATCATTACGTTGACAGATATAGCTGCAAGCAGTAATTTAGGGACTTTTATGGCCCCTTCTCTTTGAGACGGAGGAGATCAGTACCAACTGGGACCGTCAGCACCTCTTCCCAATATGATGCACTATTACATATTAATTAATGGTAGTATGTTAACAAAAAACGAGAACGTCTCAGTCATTCAGGTATTTGTGATATAACACAGTGGGGAACATGCCCCTGTCCCAACTGTTTTGGAGTGTGTTTGTTGCAAGCGTCAAGTTCAGAATGAGTGTGTGTTTACAAAACAGTAATAATAAAGTGATTAAATTGAACGGTAAATGTCTTGCCTTTCTGAAGCAGGGGTGTAAGCACTGCTGTTTATGTTAATGTTCGTGTAAATGAAGATGGAGTGTTTGTGAAACAGTGTGGCCAATGATTTGTTTTACCCTTTTCCCATATTCTTGCTACCTTGTTGTTGTTCAGTTGAGAGCCACCTGGCCTCCAACATCCACAAGAGTCGTCTTGTACAGCAGGATCTGCGTGTTGCCAAGCGTCTCCAAGAAGAAGAGGACCAACGGGCCAAAGAACAATCCCAGAAGCAGCACCAAGACATGTGAGCAGCCCAGCAATCCATTACTGTAATGACAGGAACAGAACTGTAATTACACGTTTATTAGTGACAGTAGCACCCCTGTTAACCTTGATGCCTTTTGTGCAGGGACCGAACATTGAAGTTACATTAGAGAACATGAGTCTGTCAGAATACGCTTCTATTTTTATACCTGTAAAACCAGCAAATGATCAGATATTGACTCTGGAATGATTTCTGCAGAGGTTTTGACATCAGGCCTAAAAAATGCTGTGCTACCCCTAACAGGATAAAAAATATATAGGGTCAGTAGGTCGGTATTTTTTTCCCTCGCGAGTGTATGTTATACCACAAATACCATGAACAGTGTTCCAGCTAGGATTTTGTGAGGGCCTGGCGCAAAAGGCAATAGAGGGTGCACCGCACAGTGTAATTACAGCACAGAACCGGGGGGTGGGGGGAATTCCTTAGTCTGAAATTCTGTAATTAAAATTAAATCCTTTCATAGAAACTTTTACTTTTACTGTCATTAGTCGATTTGCGGAAGAATCCTTGCAAGGAAACATTTGTCCAACTCCTTCAGCCGTCTTTCATGTTTTGGCATTTTTACATAGATGTGATCTAAATATATCTTAAGTAGATAAATGGATCTGTCTCTGACAAATTATGTTCAGTAGTTATCGTTTTGCCACCGTTTACAATACAGATGGGATGCTAGTTGAACTTTAATATCACAGCAGACAGCTGAGCTGATGCACGCTGTGCATAGATGTTCGGTTAAGAAGAAAAAAAACATTCCCGCCGAAGTGGCGGATCTATTTGCCGGGGTCCAGCAGGGGTCATGGAGGCAGGGAAAAGCATCTAGAACTGAGCTGATGCACGCATTGCCCATGGCCGTTCGGTTAAAAAAAGAAACGAATGAACTAAATGCCGCTGACTTAAACCTTCCTAGTTTCCGGGGTCGTGGAGGCAGGGAAAATAATGGCAGGCGATTGCAGAAAAATAGCATGTAAATAACAACATAGCTGCATGGCGCATGAAAAAAAGGCATGGCGCTTTCACTGATGCTGGAACACTGATGAATGAATTTATGTCAGAACTCAAAAAATTTTTCTGGATTTGTAAATGTGAACAATAAGTTACTCTTGGTTGAAAGCTCGAGTAAAGATTTATATGCACGGAAACATCATTCAACTTAAATCCTCTTAAATAAGCACCACATGCTACGAGCACAATCATGGTAGTATCTTTTAAAATGACCCAAATCTTCAGACAGCTTCTGCTCTGCTAGCTTTTGTAGAATCTTGTCAGTGCAGACCTTGGCTCGCTTCTCCCTACACTATGTGTTGTACAGATCAGTCTGTACTTCCTTAAGCTGGCTGTAGTCTATAGTATTTAAATGCCTGTGCCTGGAACGCTATGCTATTTTCCATAAATATCAGCATGACTCTGGTTTTACAGAGAATGAAAAACACTTAGCGGTGAAAAGACATTTCTTTGTTACTGTCTGCATGGTTTTCACAGCCAACAGCACCACAAGAACCAACCATTTTAACACAGAAATAACAGGAATCCACAACTTAAACCAATCAATTTCGAGGTTTTTCCCATGACTGGAAGTTGAAGCCAGTTACCCACGAGAAAGGGGGCGGTGTGCAGTCTAGATTATTCTCCACTCATTGGCCAAAACTAAGTTAGCCAATAGAATATAGTGTTGTGACTGGCCACACACTAAAACGCCTTCTCATTGGCTGATTCTGCAAGTCACTAATAAATACTCTGTAGGTCAGTGTCACGTAAACAAAATAACCAGCTGTCAGGTGCATTGACACAAAAAAATCTAATCGATCACAAAACTGAGAGGTCAGTCAGTTTAGTTCTTTTTTTTTTTTTTTTTTTTCTTTTTCACTTGGCAAAAAAACTTTTGGGTCGGCACGATTTTGCCGGGTCAGTCGGGTTAGGGGAAACAGCATTTTATTTTTTTACTCCTTAAGACTTTACCTGATGCCCTGGAAACCCTGCCCACTTTTCTCCTGAGAGATGCACCCATGTTTTTTGGCACAGTAAATGGAATAAAAACTAGTCATTTACTGAGTGTGACGTCTGTACAGAGAAATCTTAGCACAGCGTCTTTAGTACAGGTGAGACCTGTGTGAAAATACAAAGGGCTGGGATTTCTCTCTACAGACCGAGTCGAAGGTTTCAAGCAAGATTACTAACTTGGCCACTTTTGTGTGGACTCACTTTCATCCGTGCTTGTCGGGGCTTTGGTAGCTTTCAGCTAGTTTTCCTTTCCGTGACGAATAAGAGCTTTCTGACCAGCAGCGAGTTCTTCGCAGGAGTTTGTAAGCTCTTTTACCCTTTATTATTTTTTGTATACATTTTCTCTTCAAGAAAATGCTCAATGCTTCTCTGGAAGATGCTAAAGTGCATAGCGCACTGTGTAGCTAGCTAACAGCTAAGTTGCCAGTCAGATATGCATTGATACATATGTGATTTATTGCCTGCGTGTCAGATTTAACACCATTTAACTCCACTACATATTTATATATACTTTATATGTTTTTAATAAAACAAAATACTGAGGCTAAGGAAGTGTTCAAGTCTTAAACTAAAGAAACCATTTTAATGAGGAGTGACACAGGATTAAATTTGTTGTTTGCTGCAAACCCCCCCCCCCCCCCCCAAACTTTTTAATGTTTGGTTTTTGTTTTGTTTTTTCTGCTTTTGTTTTTAGTGAACGCATCGACAATGAAATAGCTCAAGAGATTCAGGAGCAGCTGGTCCTCCAGGCCGAGAAGCAGAAACAGCAGGAGGCTAACGATGAGGTTAGAATCAAAGGATGTGTGGCTAACAGCGATATTGTTTTTTTTCCCTCCACATTTTCACAGGAAAAAACATTGTGACCCCATGTGCGATCGTGAGTGATGAATTCTGACATATTACTCAGAGGCTAATTCCAACAAGGGCGACACAAACAAGTGGTTAGCACATCCGCCTCATAGCAAGAAAGTCCTGGGTTCCAGTCTCGTGCTTGGTGATGGCGTTTCTGTGTGGTTTGCATGTTCTCCCCTGTGCTTGCATGGGTTCCCTCTGAGTACTCCGGTTTCCTTCCAGGCTAATTGGCTGTTCCAAACTGTGAGTGTGAGTGGTTGTGTGTGTTGGCCCTGCGATGGTCTGGCGAGCTGTTCAAGGTGCACCCTGCCTTCGCTCAGAGTCGGCTTAGATAGGCTCCAGCCTACGACCCTAGTCGGTTTAATTGGATTAATCGGTTTGGTGAATGAGTGAATGAATGAATGAATGAATATTTCCAACAAATCACATTTCCACTGAGTGCAAGTGCTGGTTTAGTTTGTTTTGCTACCTTGACGCGCTGTATTGATGTAGGAGTTCAGCACTAAAAATGCACATGCATGTCAGTCCATCCACCTCCACGAGTTCCTCAACAACACTGTGTGACTCAGGTCAAGAAAACAAGTCCTTGTTGAGGTCATGCAGGAACACTGCTAACAAACTGCACTGTATAAGAATATTATGAGACGCACATGCAGACACGAGATGTGCATGTTTTTGGTGATACTTTTAGTAACACAAAGGTGAGTGAATTATACTATTCAGGTTCAGAAGGTCTGGGTTTATACATCCATCATGTTTTGCCAGCATCGCAAAAGTAAAAACATGAAGCAACATGACATTGAACCAGTCACATTCCTCTGCATGTGTCGCTAATGCTAACCCTGCTCCAGTTCTGTATAGTGAATACTATTTTTAGGAAGATCAGGGATTGATATCTGTGGACATACAACCACTCACACTCACACCTAGGGGTAATTTGAAACAGCCATGTTAGCCTAATGTGCGTGTCTTTGGAGTGTGTGTGGAAACCGGAGTAGCCGGAGAACATGCACACTTCTCACTGAAACGCCGTCGCCGAGCCCAGGACACGAACCCAGGACCTTCCTGCAGTGAGGCGGATGTGCTAACCTCTATGCCACCATGCCGCGCCTGAGAATTAATTGAATCCACATAAAAACATTAAATGTGTTTGTGTTATTTTCCAGGCCATTGCTCGTAAACTGCAGGAACGAGAGATGAAAGAGGAACGGAGGAGGCAGAAGCAGCTGGAGGCCAAACTAGAAGAGCAGTACTATGAGGACAGAGGTGTGTACCTCAGGAATGAGTAAATAGTAGAAAACGTGTGTGTGTGTGTGTGTGCGTGTTAACTGTGCAGGGTTTTATGGAAATGAGATCTTAGATGTCTGGGTCAAAGGTATCTTAAGTATACAAATGGTGCTCGTTTCCTCTTGCACTCTTGCAACAGATGTTTGGAAGCAGTTGTGTATTTTGTCATTAGGATTTATTCAGCTTTATCCTGCACAATAGAATATAAAGATATCTCTGGATTTTGTTAGCAACGTGTTAATAATAAATATGAAAAACTAAAAATGGAGTGTGCATATATGCAGGGTTTTACGGTAACCACACGGCTCTTGGCGAAGAATTGCAGCTTATCTTATGCAGTTTCAGTTAGGAATGTGCTGAATAATGAATAATGCTAAAAAAAAAAAAAAAAAGAACTTTTTTCCCTAGAAATTGAAAGGTCATTTTTCTTCTGGAAACCCCCCCCCCCCCCCCCCAGAGACTGATGAATACTTTATAACCCTGTATATACGTTTGCACACAATAGTTTGTGTGAAAACAAGTGTTTTGTGAAAAGACTTTACTGAAAATCAAATACCATCCAAGGGTCTATGCATTTCTCTCTTGAAGGCTGTCACTTCTGTTGCGACAAAAAAGGTGAAAGTATTATGAAAGGTTAGTCATAAAGACTCGTAGTTTCCCAGGAAAGGCTCGTGAGAACAGCTGCTGGAATCACTTCTGTTCTGTCCATGAACGGGCTACACGACTGTCTCAGCCTTTCAGAAGGACTGTTCTCTGCGGTACAAAACACAACCGGAAAAGCCAGATTTCCTCCATTACACACCTGACTCTACCCCCTCGTCAGGGCAGGCCGTGTGTAGCTCTGTGGATATTTATTTGTTCTTTTCCTGTTCATGTGTATTTGAGTTTGGAGGCTTAATGCCAGGCCTCCACCCATATGAACCATTTTTGTAGTTCATATACAGTAAATTTAGTGAAGAGCAGTAATAGCATTTATAGCTTTTCATCAGATTTCCACAACATTTAAAGTACAACACACACACCCACATTTGCAGATTATTCCCATAAGAAAATCCATTTTAAATATAGTATCATTGCCAATAAGGAAGATAAAGCATTTGGGATCCTTTTACATTTTCTATAGCATTCAGATCCAATGTCTGCATTCAGGTAAAACCCAGAAGTTCAGGAGTACTTCGTTATTCTTTCTAATGAATTCACATTAGCTAGTTAGCATTGCTAGCTGTACCACGACTTGACCTGAACTCAGTTGGGATGGGCTCCCGTGACCCTAATGAAGCATAAAGAGGTTTAAAAAAAAAAAAATAATAATTATATATATATATATATATATATATATATATATATATATAT
>JBCNYH010000017.1:14140936-14160170 GCA_039654325.1 Tandanus tandanus
GGGCACTTCAGCCATGAAGGTGGAGGAAGGAAAGGTGCAGCTCACTCCCCCACCACCACACATTTTTCCTGCTGGTTCAGGAATCAAACCAGCAACCTTTCGGTCCCAAACCCATTTCTCTAACCATAAGGCTACGGCTGCCCCCAAGCCACAGCTGTACTTACTAACAGTCTGCATATTCTGTCATGTTCTTTTATCTCTGAAAATTATTGTCATATCATCATAAGATATTGTGATAAATATCGTTACTGTGAAAATGTTCAAAAATATTGTCATACAATTTTTAGCTCATATCGCCCAGCCCTTATTCAGATGGGGCCTGATTCAGGATCTGCAGTTGTTCTTTATCCACTGCACAAACTGAAATACATTTTTGTGATGTCTGAACTTCACCCTCAATAGCTGGAATCTCCAACGACGAACATGATGTGTGTTTCCTCATGCTACAGCGTGAGCATAGTAATACACTTGAATCCATAGCTAAAACCCAGATCAGTAGCACTCGCTAAAGCCTACTGGCTGAAATGTGACAAGACTGCTGCCATTTTATCTGGGACTAAACTACACTTGGCAACATCACCAACGCTGATATGAAGAAGTGTTACAGCCACCAGATTCTGCACCTCGAAGTAGAACTGTGAATGATGTGGGATTGTCAGGTGAATCAGTAAAATGAAGGAGATTGTTATAATGTCTTTTTCTCTATTGTAGAGCTCAACTTTGACTCCAAATTATTTAATTCAATTAAATTCAGTTCAGTTTTATTTGTGTAGTGCTTTTTGCAGTTGACATTGTCGCAAAGCAGCTTTACATAATAAAAAAATTTGGTAAAGAATTTAAACATTTCTCCTATAAACCCTATACATCCCTAATGAGCAACTCCCTCAGTCAGCACGAGGAAGAAACCGTGAGAGGAACCAGACTCAAAAAGGGAATCCCATCCTCGTTCAGGTGAAACCATAAAAATACAAACCATGTAGCAGAAGCTTCACTATAGTTTAACATGAAGTCTAGTGGGGTAAGTGTAACAGGAATTGTAGTCCAAAATCATTTGTGTAAAAGAGTTTATATCACCAGCAGTGAAAAGTCATCTTCAAAGTCTCGGAGTGTATATTTAGGTCCATATGGATCATCATCAGCAGGAGCGAGGGGCTACTAAGATCCGAACTCCAACCAGTATTAGCACATCAGGATTCAGAAAGATCACGATCACTGGTCATCTCAGAAGTAGCATGTGTACCTCAACAAACACAGAAAGAGAGAGAGAGAGAGAGAGAGAGAGAGAGAGAGGTTGTAAGGTATGCTCATTGCAGTGTAATGGTTAAAGAAAATAGTTTATTAGTGCTAAGTTCAAGCACAACGTCGTTTTGATGTTACCAAAATGTCGCTCACATCCAGGCCAGCAGTACAGCGCCAAGACAAGGACTGTGCACATCCATGCACTACACATGCGCTCAGTCCTTACAAATTAATGTTACTGAAACATTTTAACAACGTATCTGGGAATCTACAATTACTATCTCAACATTTGTTTAGCGTTGTAGCAATGTTGTTAAAACATACATTATTAGCTGAGATTCGATCATCTATATAATCGAAATTATCTGTTAGTGTGAGTGGTTGCTTGTGTCTGTGTTAGCTCTGGAATAGACTGTTGATCTGTTTAGGGTGCAACCAGACCTCGGAATTCAGTTGGATTGGGTCCAGTTTCCCCTATGACCCTGCCAAATAAGTGGTATAGATAATATATGGCTGGACAACAAGGTAGATGTTGCTGACAACTCACTGAGGCGCATAATTGTTTTAACATGTACTACATGGGAACAGAATTAAAAAGCACACTACAATGATATTTTTATGGTTTATTTCATACATATTTTTAATCATGACGGACACAGTGAGCTCCGAGCCCACACTTGAGCAGGTGTCTCATTAACTCTCTTTAAGAGCTTTACGGCATTGAAGCATGATCAAAAACAAACTAAAACGATATTTCTGTTGTTTATAGTTACATATTTTAACCATGACAGACGCAGGTCAGTCTTTGTGCCAAGCTAAGCGCTATGTGTTGCTAACTCATTCCGTTTACTACATAGCATCCTCTGTAAAAGTGTTTTAGTTTATACTATGAAGAAACACAAAAGAAATAAACTAAAACTACATTTTTAAAGCGTGATAATGTAGATGGTGCCTGCTCCAAGATACCGTGAAAAACGGAACGTCCGTCATTTTGATTCAGGTGTCATCCACTCAGGATAATATTTCCATCTTGAGACAGTGGAGCAGTTAGATTGTGCCATTCATGTGCACTATGTACTAATAATTAATATTCTATAGATGTATTATTGTGTATGCTATTTTTAACAATTATTTATTATATATTAATTAATATTATTGTGTTATAATCAATTCTTATTTGGTTTGTTGTGTTGCCAAATCATCCAATTGTAAACCTCTATAAATTATCATACCCATGCACACACACAGACACACACACACACACACACGCACACACACACACACACGCATACACGCACGTGTGCACATACGCACGCACACATGCGCACACACACTCACACCACCAGAGTATTTCAGGAATGATATTTCTGGGAAACGTATAACACTCCAAACATCCACATCTCCCCTCGGCTATAAAGAACCTTCTGGAAAGGTAGAAGCTTGTCACAGATGCCAACTGTTTCTCCCTCGACAGCGTTTGTGTGTATCTTCTGTTCCTGTCAGGTTTATTCAACCAAATATTTTGTTTCCCTCTTGTAGTCTGTTTGCTTTCCTAAACCGAAAGTCTCCACCTTGTCCTCAGTTATGAATAGATGATATTTATGTCCGTAGCTGCTGTGGTCATTGATCGGTTGCTTTTGGCACTGTGTGTCAGACTGCAGACGGATCAAAGCAGCCAAAAGACTTTTCACCTGCCCTGGAACAAAATGGTAGTCTTATACATCATATAGAATCCATTCACGGGCGAGCCAGCGAAAGTAAACAGTTGGTTTGAATTTTATTTATTTCTTTTCATGTTAAACCTGTTGAAAGTTAAAGTTGCCTCACTCTGAATTATCTGCAAATACTTACATTTTATTACATGCTTGGAAATAGGCTTTCCTCAGACTTGCCCCAGGGAATCGCACCACAGTTTCCACACTGCAATGAATCATTCCTTCTGTCTCGCTCTACAAGCCATTACCTCATTCCGTAATCTCACTGCCGTGTGTCTGACAGGGGATCACTACGGAGACGTGCGTTTTATGTTAGAGCCTTTCCTAAATCTTAATCTGACTAGAAATCCCAAAGCTCGGACAGTAAAGCTATCGGGAATCCTGATCCTCTGTGTATCTAAAACAAGCTTCTCCTTTGACACGCTGCATGAGTTTTCTTTTTGAGGCAGAGTGACCTCTTCTTGTCTCATTTTTTTCTATTTGCTTTATGGTTTTAAGAGGGCAATGTTTGTAAAACCACTCCAGGAAAAAAGGTTAATGCTGTAGATAAGGTCTGGAAAACAGAAGCACACAGGAAGTGATGTCATAACTGCAGCTCTTCGGGTCTCACATAGCCACTATCCTTTCACGTTAGATTATTTGTAGCCCTTTCCAGGTTCAACTGGCATTATTATTCATTAAAAATATTTTCTCATTTCTTATTGGTGGAAAGCCATCACCTTATTCTTGGTATTCTGCTATGAGCCGACTTATTGCATCATTGACTTTGGATAAGTTAAATGATCATTGCACATTTGGCACACGACAGTGTTCTTCCTCAAAGATATCAGGTCAGTAGGCTGCACCCCACGGTAGACGGCTTTGTCTGTCCGCCATCTTGGTTGGGATGTTTCTGTGTGGAGTTTGTATGTTCTCCCTGTGCTTGTGTGGGTTTCCTCCAGGTACTCTGGTTTCCTCCCACAGTCCAAAGACATGCACATTAGGCTAACTGGCTGTTCCAAATTGCCCCTGGTATGAGTGGTTGCGTGTGTGTTGCCTGTGATGGTCTAGCGAGTTTTTTAGGGTGTACCCTGCGTTCACCCAGTGTTGGCTGAGATAGGCTCCAGGCTCCCTGCACCCCTACTAGGATTAAGCGGTTTGGCAAATGAATACTAATGCTGTTGTGTTTTCTTTATATGAGAATTGCTTATTTTTAAGTGTTCCGCACACTTTCATCAGAATACGATAGCCAGGTAGCTACCTTGAACACTGGGAGGGTGTGGCTTCCATTCATGGAAAGTTTTATAGTATAAAAAAATTACCATGAGTTGAGCGCCAAATCAGTTTGACCATTGTAACCATGAAGGCATCCGAGAGGCGTACATGGCCTACCAGATGTTACCGTAGATTTCCATGAAGGTAAAAATGTACATGAAACAGCGACTACCATGCATGCATTGCAGTTCCTGCCAATAGACATGACAGGAAAATTTTGCCTATGCATTTAACCCATCCAAAGTGAGCACACACACACAAACAGTGAGTACCCACACACTCGGAGCAGTGGGCTGCCCAGAGACCAGTTGGGGTTAGGTGCCTTGCTCAAGGGCACTTCAGACGTAAAGGTGGAGGACGGGAAGGTGCGGCTCACTCCCCCACTGCCAAACATTTTTCCTGCCAGTTCGGGAATCGAACCAGCAACCTTTTGGTCCGAAACCTGCTTCTCTAAGTGTTAGGCCCTGGCTGCCCCAGATATGTGAGACCTTAGCATAAGCATTGTTAATTCTGTTTGTGTAACCGTAAGGGCAGCTTGGTGCGTATTTAAATTTATGACTATACGTTAAAACAACAATATAGCAAACAAGGTAAAAAGTACTGTAGCTATCAGACTTATTTTATTATAATAATATATACAGTGTTTTAGGAATATTTTACACATCTAATTATCGTGTGAGATGTGAGTCACAATACTGCGGGTAGAAGCTTTCTGATTGGATTCGTCCTGGGAAGTTTATGGAGTAATGCCGTCCTATTCCGATTACATTATTTGAGGTTATAAATACATAAAGCCCCAAAGTTTAGATGCAAACTTTTACAGCAACATTCGGTGTAACTGTCATACGAGGATGGAAAATAACGAAAGGTAAAATCTTCTGTTTCAGTTTCCTTACAGTTATATTAAGATAAACAGATACAGGTGTATCTCTGCAGGGATCATCTCATGACATTACGAGGCTGTCGGTGGTGAAAACAAGTTGTTTGTTCTGGAGGGTTATAGAGTATAATTATATATTTATTGTGTTCTAACACCGTAAGCAACATGGATGGACCCACTGTGGTGGAAAAAGATAGAAAGAAAGGTGTGGGTGTGTGTGAAGAAAACATAGAAAGAGCTTTTAATGTGCATATACGTTTTTGTTTCCATGTGTGTTTGTGTTTGTGAATTTATTTCCAAACCCCAATTCCAAAAAAAAAAAAAAAAAAGTTGGGATGTTGTGTAACATAAATAAAAGCAGAATGCAATAATTTGCAAAAATCTCATAAACTCATATTTTATTCACAACAGAACATAAAAACATAACGTAGAAAGTAAGACATTTTAGTATTTCATGAAGAATATTAACTCATTTTGAATTTGCTGGCAGCAAAAAAGTCGGGATGGTGCAACAAAAGGCTGGAAAAGTAAGTGGTCCTGAAAAGAAACAGATAGAGGGGCATTTTGCAGCTAATAAGTTTAAATAAGTTTAATCGGTAACAGATCAGTAACATGACTAGGAGTAAAAAAGAACATCTGGACCGAGATTCACCAATCTGCAAAACAAAAATGTCTACAAATTGAGGAACACAATCTCATCTCACTCATTTGCCGAACCTCTTAATTCTATAGGGTCGCAGGGAGGCAAAAGCCTATTTCAGCCAACGAAGGCAGGGAACACCCTAAACAGCTCACCAGACCAGCGCAAGGCCAACACACAGACAACCATTCACACCTAGGGGCAATTTGGAACAGCCAGTTAGCCTAATGTGCATGTTGTTTGGGCTGTGGGAGGAAACAGGAGTACCTGGAGAAAACCCACGCAAGCACAGGGAGAACACGCAAACTCTACACAGAAACACCCTCACTGAGCCCGGAACTTGAAGCCAGGACTGTCATTCTGTGAGGCAGACGTACTAACCACTACGCCACCTTGCTGCCCTACAGCAGAACTGTATCTCAATATTTGATATTGCAGCCAATAAGTCTAACGTGCTTGACTTTGGACTATGGGAGGAAACCAGTGGAACCCACACAAGCACAGGGAGAGCATGCAAACTCCACACAGTGATGCCCTCGCTGAGCCCTGGACTTGAACCCAGGACTGTCATGCTGTGCGGTGGACATGCTAACCGCTACGCCACCATGCCGCCCTAAATCATGGAATGGTTTTAGAATAATTTTCCTCAGTGGAACCTGGAGGAAATAAAAACAGGCGGGATCCTGTTATGGAAATCACTGCTTGGGCTCAGGAACACTTCCAGAAATCACTGACGTGTTGTTGCTGCCATCAGACTAAAAATGAGCCAATATTTTTCATGAAATAGAGAAAAGTCTCACTTTCAACATTTGATATGTTTTTTTTATGTTCTATTGTGAATAAATTATGGGTTTATGAGGTTTGTAAATCCTTGCATTCTGTTTTTATTTACATTTTACACACATTTTCTGGAGCTGGGGTTGCATGTTGTATTCTAATAACTAGTAAAAACCTTTTTGAAAAAGTAGCTTACTTGATTATACAGAGAATAAGGTTTCCTCTGTGGTGTTATTTATATATATAGTTTGTTTTTTTTTTGTATAAGGAGCTTATCTAATGCAACTGAGTTGATTTTGAGCCATGAGTTCATAGAGGTACAAAGCTTAGACTCACCGTTGTAAAAATGTCAACACCAGCACATATTCAACTCGTCACAGTCACTAATGAAAATATCTGTACTACAAACTGAGCACCTGTTTTTAGAGCTAATGATACTGTGGATTCTTTCTGTATCTCACTGCAGTTCTCAGAAAAACAGAGAAAAAACAGAGGGGAAAAAACCCTCTTCATCTGCTATTGTGTTTATCTGTATTAAGAAGAGGAATCTGGAATAAAGAAATGATTTAGCAGATATTTTCCACAACACCGCACACTGTGACTAGCACCATGTGATTTTCCTGGAGTTATCAGAAGAAGAGCTTTCCAGCTGTCGGCACTCGCTGACTTTTCCTGTTTACTCATGCAGCAGAAACCTCCCCTGCGCTCCCAGGGTTCTTATTTATCAAAGTGCATGTCGAGATGATACTCTACATGAAACATGTATACACACACACACACACACACACACACTCATGAAATTCTCACTCATTTGCTGAACCATTTAATCCTATTAGGGTCACGGGGAGGCTGGAGCTCACCTCAGCCTACACCCTGAAAACCTCGCCAGATCATTACAGGGTCAACATACACTCATACAACCATTCACACTCACACCTACGGGCAGTTTGGAACAGCATTTGGACTTTGGGAGGAAACCAGAGTAACCCCACGCAATTACAGGGAAAACATGCATTATTCTATGCTTAAATGTTACAGCACACTAATCCATTAAACTGCATAGATTTCTGTGAAAAAATGCAGGTGCTCTAAGCCTTTTGACTCGTAGTGCATATCCTATACATCACTACTGAGCAAGCCAGGAAAAAACACCCTGAGAAGACATGGGGAAGAAACCTTGAGAGGAACCAGGCTCCAAAGGGAAAGCCACAGTCATTTGGGGGACTCTATTCTCTGATGGAGACTTGAGTGCAAACCCTGGACACAAACCCTGCAAACTTGAGTGCAAACCCTGGCACACCATGGACAGCTCGCCAGGCCATCGCAGGGCCGTAAACTATTACATAATTCAATTCTCACGTATTTATAAAAAGTTCCAAAAGTAATATTGTATACACACAGCTTAATGTTTTGTGAGTAGTAATATGGCAGCCGGCTGGCTTCACTTCTTAGCAGGCTGATAGGCCGATTGCTTAATCCCGTTATTTTTAGATCAGTGGCAGGGACTAGGGTATAACTCGAGGGGAAAGCCAGAACGTAACAGAGACATGAGGACGCCCCGGGACATAAAGAGGCCAGACACTCAACCGGCAACAAAATCATTCATCACTTTTCATCCAACTTTTTTTCTTCTTCCATGAATTCAAGTAACAAACTAACAGAGGAAGTTTGAGCATGACTTTAGAAATGGACTTCTGTATGAATTCTGTGTCACTTCTCCTTTTATAAACCCCTGAAAACAGCCCTCATGGGATAATCGACCACATGCACTGTAGGGGGCGCTGCATCAGAGATCAGAAGAAGAGAACAGTAAATAAGTTATTGAGGTAAACAGACTCCGGTATATCTCTGTAGGGATCGTCTCCATGTAGTCATATAGTTTGATGCCGTTGTTTGGCCTGTGGTGTTACTCTGAGTGTTCTGTTCTAAACTACCACTGGACTGATTACTATCCTTTTTTTGTCCCTCATAAAAATTTGAACCCAAAAAGATGGGAAACTCCAGCCGTGGCTAAAAAACTCTCGACATTTTCCTTTAAAGGGCATTTTCTTCCCAGAAACTGAGGACGGCTCTTGGGATTGTTTTAAGGAAAAATGTCAGGCGAAACCGTAGCAGTGGCGTACAGAGAAACTGATATTTACTTCAATTTCATTTACATTAAATGAATTCATATAGCTTAGGCGGTATGATGGTGTAGTGATTAGTACGTCTATCTTACAGCAAGAAGGTTCTGGGTTTGAGTCTCAGGATCAACGTGTGCCTTTCTGTGTGGTGCCTTTATGAATTGGAGGAAACTGGAGTACGTGCAGTTACTCCAGTTCCCTCTGATAGTACAAAGACATGCACATTAGTCTAACTGGCTGTTCCAAATTGTCCCTAGGAGTGAGTGTGAATAGCTTTGTGTGTGTGTGTGTGTTGCCTTTGTGAGCTGTTCAGGGTTCACCCTGCCTTCACCAAAAGTTGGCTGAGATAGGCTTCAGTCTCTCTGTGACCTTTGTATGATTAAGCAGCTCGGCAAATGCATAAATGATTGTTTTCACAAAAGACCCCAGAACTCAGGATGTATATGCATATTAATTGAGACACCTAGGATCAGCCAACACTGGGCGAAGGCAATCGCAAGGCCAACACACACACATCCATTCACACTCACACCTAGGAACAATACACAACAATTTGGAACAGCCAATTAGCCTAATGTGCATATCATTGGACTGTAGGAGGAATCCGGAGTACTCTGTGGAAACCCACACAAGCACGGGGAGAATGCGCAAACTCCACCCAGAAACTCCCTCGCCAAGCCCGGAACCCAGGACCTCCTTGCTGTAAGGCGGACGTGCCAACCACTACGCCACCTTATCGCCCCAGACGTAGAGTTAGATATGTAAGAAATAGATAAAGTGTTCTCTCAGCATGCTCCTTATTAGGGAAATTAAATTTATATCCAGCTGCTTTCTCCTTTGTTCAAATCACTGTACAAATAGAATTGAACTGTGTTACAAAACCCGCTGGACCAAGCAGTCATTTGGGCAGTGGGAGCTCAGTGCTTAAGGGTTACTGATCAGAAGGTTGGTGGTTCTAGCCTTAGTCCAACCAAGCTGCCACTGTTGGGCTCCTGAGCAAGGCCCTTAACCCACATCTGCTTAGTTGTACGAATGAGATAAAATGTAAGTGGATAAGGGCGTTTACCAAATGCCATGAATGTAAATGTTTTAGTCCCTCAGCAAGCTTCTACCTGAAATAACCTGAGCACTTAGTCCTGATTACTCTGAAGAAACTTGAGACACACAAATGTAGACAGAAAACCTCACATTAAAGCTCATTAACCTAATGTAACTGCATTCAGCTTACAAATACTGAATGTTTAGATGCAGTTTGGGAATGATTGAGAGTAACGTCCTGATTTTGACCAGTCGGTTTTTTGGGTTTTTTTTGACTTTCAGAATCTCAGAGTCTCTAGCCATGTTTCCATTAACCTGCTTAAAATCCCACCAGCCTTCATGCACTCCACCTTTCCATGTCCTTGAAAATCACCATACGGTTTGTGGAACATATTCTGTAACACACTGACCACTTTAAAAGGATAGATTTCGACAAATTACAGGCTCTATATTATAAACAGAGCTGAAGGCTCTGTATAAACGCTGGCTGAGATCGCAGGTGGCATGACTGGGTTGTATCCTATTTTAAGCCGTACAGCTTGCAAAAGAATTACAGCCAGATACAAGCAGATACATGTGGGTTTCCTTGTCTGTTAGACATTTTAACTCTGGAGAAGTGATCATTCAAGGATGTTATAATTAAATTCTCTATCTCTTATAACAGGGAAAATCATGTCTTTATTAAAACCCATACGATTTGAACAGTTTGCTCTGTATAGTCACGATCAGAAGCTTGGATGTCAAACTAAGTTTCACTCAGATCTGGTCCTGATTGTACATGTGGTGGCAATTTAAAATTATCACAGGCAATTCCATTTTTTATGTCTTATGTCATAATTTTTATGACTTGGTGGAGGTTTGCCCTCTCCAAGTGCTCTTGTTTCAACTGTATTCAGCAGTTCTCTGAGATGCTTTCAGGATTGTAATCTGGTAACAATATAAAAATATGAATACATATATATATGATGTTCAAAACAGAATAGTATGTGAGTTATCCCATACAGTATACCTGCTTGTAACATGGGCAGCATGGTGGTGTAGTGGTTAGCTCGACCGCCACACAGCAAGAAGGTCCTGGATTCGAGTCCCAGGTTCAGGCGTTTCTGTGTGGAGTTTGCGTGTTCTCCCAGTGCTTGTGTGGGTTTCCTCCGGGTACTCTGGTCGTACAGTCCAAAGACATGCACAACAGGCTAATTCCAAGTTGCCCCTAGGTGTGGATGTGAGTGTGAATAGCTGTGTATGTGTTTTGGCACTGTGATCATCTGGTAAGCTGTCCAGAGTGTACCCCATTTTTGCCCAGTGTTGGCTGAGATAGGCTCCAGCCCCCCTGCGACCTTAGAAGGAGTAAGCGGGTTGGCAATTGAGTGAGGGGAGCGAGTCCTGAGAACTCTGAAAGCTCCTTCAGTGCTTAAATTGTTCACTTCTGCAGTAAGCAGCTCATCATTCTGTAATAATTCCACTTTCTGTAATTATTAGCGATTAAGGACTTCCTCTGCTATGAAAACTTTCTTACAAATTATATTTATACAGTGTAATAGGTGGCTGAGATTCTTAGTTTTTAATATATTAAATACTAATCTTTTTGCTCTGTAATGAATGAGGGAGGAAACCGAATCTCTTCTTTTTACCACCTCATTAAAGTGACCCACAGAAACATGGCACGCACATGTGCTTCAGGAAACACTCACAGCTCACAGCTTGTAGGAAGCCTAGCGATGATGTCATGTCTTTCGTTGACCCTCCCCTCGGTGAGACACTTGTTCTTTTATTTCTTCCCTGCTCTGCTACTGACACACTCGTCTATGGATCTAAAGTAATGCAGGAGGAATGTAAGCGAACATCACACAAAACCACTTTTATTAAGGTCAGCAACGGGAAACAGAAAGGCGGGGTGGGGGTCGGTGGTGTGCACAGAGTGGAAACAGGCGTGGAAACAGGCCTTCTACTGTATACCCCAGAGCTTGAGATCAGCACAAACCGGTAGCCACTGAAAGCTGTGTATAGTCTGATGCACATTCAGTACTGCTTTATATTTAGCATGTTGACTTTAGTTAATTTGGGCATCAAATGCCACCCAGGCAAAACCTCTCTGAATCAGCCTATCACCCCACCCAAGTCAAAAGTTCGACTTGAAATTTCACTTCTCGGGACTCTCACCTCACCTTACACATTTCAGTGACACAATGAAACAACGAAATGAGTTAATCAGTACAAATAACAATTCTTTGTTACTTTTTTGATTAAATGAAAAAATTTAGAGCAGGACTTTTTTTGTTTGTTTGTTTTTGTCATGTTGTGGTTTGGAATATTATATGTTCTCTTTACACCTCGGTGTCGAAGTGGTTAATGCTTAGTGCTTCAACAAAGCATTCATTCAGGGGTGTGCACATTTATTCAACCAGATCATCCTGAGTTTTTAGCTCCGGCCCCTCGGGAGCTATAGGAATGGGTTACGTCCGTCTATGCGTCACACAGTGTATAGGCTTTTTATATCCACTGTCAGTACAACCTTAACCTCAGAAGCTAGTTTTCCTTCCTTTAACTGAAATAATGTCTTGTACACATTTTGCCTAACAGTCTCTGACATTAACTTGCTGAAATTTTTTGACCACTCGTTCTTCATTTGCATTTCATTCATTTGAGGGTTTCTGGCATTTCTGCAGACTTACCATTTCTTGTTGCCCTTTTCAAACAATGTTATTGTTTATTTTATTGGGATTCAGTTCAGGCTGACTTTGACTAGGCTTTCATCCTCATTTGGTGAATTTGCGAGTGTGCCGTTCAACTTTTATACAAATGGTCCCACATTATCCCCAAGCACTGTTTGATATGATGGAGAAGTCATAGTTGCATCAACTATGTATCAAGCTATCCAGTCCCCGAGGCAGCAAAGCAAGCCCAAACCATAACACTTTCACCATCATGCTTCACAGTTGATATGAGGCTGTTCTCCTGTTCACATGTGTACTGTGACTGTGACCAAACAACTCTTCCTTTAATTTGTGTGTCCAAGGCACATTATTCCAATTATTCTTTAGTCTTTCCCTGCATGTTTATTGTACAAACTGTACTTTTGCGTCAATGTTTTTTTTTTAACAGCAAGGGAATTTCCTGGCATCTCTCCCACGTAAGTCAGCTTTACTCAGTCTCTTTCTGACTGTAGACGTATGCACGTTCACACCAACAGCTGCAACATTTGCTGAAATTTTTCTGATGAAGTTTGGGGACAAGTAAAAAGAATCAAAAATAATTCATACATACAACCTTTTTGTATTGACTTGTTCTACACAGTCTAATCCTTTGTTTGTATTTTTATTTTGAACTGTAGTGAAACTGGGATTTTTATGTATTAAGATTTTTTATAGGGCATTACTGATTGCTTAACTCAGCTTAGTATCACATTCAAAACTCTTTTGTTATGGGCTCACTAAGCATTAATAATTAAAACCTGACATGGTTTTTGTGAAATGATTCTTCATCCACATTTGGAAAGAAGACAAAAATGATCACGAATTCTGTCGTTATTTTCATCCCAGGGGCCTGTTTCTGTGACAGAGAAATGCAGTACAGCAATGCAGTTAACTTGGGGTGACAGTTTAACATTTCAGAGGAAAACTCACTCCTTTCCCCAGCGCAGAAGCAGTTCTTTATAAAAAATAAATTATAAGCTGAGAGGCAACAAACATCCCATCATTTTGGAGATTGTGTTCTGGGTTACTCTGCATTAAAGAATGTGTGTTTGTGCTTCTGGAGGACTTTCCAGTGTGGACTTGTTTATTATCTGTAATTGTACTGAAGCACAATCACTTTTATCTGTGAAATGTAGATAGTGAGCTCAGGTCCTTGATAACAACCTGAGAGTGATTCCACCAACGCAGGATTAAGAAATCCCATATAAAAGAAAAAGTGAGGTTAGACCTACTCTGGTCAATGAATCCTGGCTTGCAATGTTTCACGATGACTGTGTCATTATGAGGAGGTGAGACTGCATTAAGCCAGGTGTAAGTAATTGTGGTAAATGCACTTTCATGGCCTTCCTCGAAAACCCTCAAGCGCCAGTTGCAGATTTACTGATGCTGAAACGGAAAAGTTACATGTAATATACTGAACACCATGTGGGCCTTTGGACCTGGCAGTATGCAAAAGTGGTGTATGTCATGCCCAGAAAATCTGTACCTCTTATACAGGGAAACGCCAATGGCCGGAAACACGTTTTTTTTTACCCATCAGAAGGCTTAATCTAAGCCTGAAACCTTGTCAAGAGAAGCGCACCACATGTTATAAAAGGAAACAGTTCTGTAGCAGTTAATGTATTGTCCTTTCTTAACAATCATTCATTTGCAGACCCGTTTAATCCAACTAAGGTTGCAGGGAGGCTGAAGGCTACTCTCAGCCAACTCTGGGTGAAAGCACGGTACACCCTGAGCAGCTCACACCTAGGGACAGTTTGGAACAGTCAGTTAACCAAATGCCCATGTCTTTGGACTGTAGGAGGAAACCCATGCAAGCACGGGAAGAACAACCCCCCACCGAAACTCCCTCACCGAGCCCAGGACACAGTCCCAGGACCATCGTGCTGTGAGGCGTATGTGCTAAACAGAACGCCACTGTGCCGCACCTATCAGCCAATAAAGCACCAGAATTAACACCCAAATAGACTTTTTCGCAGACAGCTCTAAACCACACCAAACAGAGTCACCAATGACCCACAGGTGTACCAGCAATCCAAAACAATGGTTGTATACGCAATGGCTACTCTTTAGCACGGATTACACAGCAACCACCAACAAAATGCTGCATTAAGTAACATTATGATATAACCAACCCTGGCTGTTAGCTTTATAGGTACCAGGCTAGCTGCAGAGAATAGGGGGGCTTTCACACTGTAGCTTTTGGTGCGGATTGGAGTCCACTTGAGCTGATAGTTTGGCTTGTTTTGAACACTGTTTTCTGAACGCAGGTGCACACCACATAACCAGGGTCCTCCAGAAATTAAGGGTCTTTGGCTCGGTTCGCCTGAACTGCAGTGAGATTTGTAATTGGCGTGAAAGCTATCTGATCTTAGGTAAAGAAAAAGTACTCTCTGGTCAGGGGAGCATTTGAAAGGTTTGTTAGAAATTTGTGTGAATGAAAATCTAAAATCTCAAATGGAAAATGCTTACAAAAACACAAATATTCAACATTTTAAGAGAGCAGCTGAGCCAAAAGAGGTTCTCTTACATGTTGTGGTGCATTTATGGCATAGTAAAAATCCTGCACATGGATATTTTTGTGCTGACACCATATTAACAAAATTAAAGAAAAAAATAGTGTAGCTTTCCTTTTTGCCTGTCTTTTGCACCCTTTGTTGTACGTTGTTGCCTAGCAACATCTGTAAATAAAAGTTGCACAGTCCTTATGGGGTGATGATGTAAATGGGTAAGGGTTCTCACTCACTCATTTGCTGAAATGAGTAATCCTGTTTGGGTTGTGCGGAGGCCGGTGCCTATTTTAACTGACACTGGGGAAAGGCGGGGGACACCCTGAATACCTTGCCAGACCATCGAAGGAAGGACAACACACACAACCATTCACAGTCACACTCACCTAGAGGCAAATTTTTAGATCAGGCAATTAGCCTTATGTGCATGCCTTTGGACTGTGGGAGGAAACTGGAGGAAACTCACGCAAGCATAGAGAAATCATGCAAACTGCACACAGAAACACCCGAAGCTGGGACTTGAACCCAGGACCTTCTTGCTGTGAGGTGGACGTGCTAACCTCTATGTGCTGCCATGCCACCGTGCTGCCCTTGGGAACCTCTACCTTTAAATAAAAATATATACTGTTCATCAACCATCTACTGAAGCAGTAAGTGAATAGTTTATGTGGCTACTTTTAAATGCTAGATGCCAGACTGTTACGTCCGTATCGAACTCTCTCTCGCACACACCGCGAGCACACTCCCCCGAATACTAATGATCTTCACCTGCACCTCATCACCGGCGCTGATTAGCGTCCCCGTATAAACCACCGCTAGACACACTTCGGTGTCTAGCCTCGTTGGAGATACACGTAGATACTCTGTTACTCCTTCTAGCGTCTTGGACGTTGTCACTTCTCCTGAAGTTTACCCGATCCTCGGTTTATCTCCCTGTGGTTTCCGTTGGTTTTGGTTCGCCCCTTTGTGGCAGGTTTCCTTTCATACCCCGTTTTGTGTTTTCTGTGTTTTTGTGGCTCACGGAGCCCGTGTTTATTTTGGGACCAATAAAACCCACATTATTTCCCCTATCCTCTTGTCTCCGGGAGTCTATAATAACACAGACTGTGCTAACTGAAGTATTTCAGAATCTGGTCGTCTGAAGATTGGAACATCACCTAGCTGTTTTGTTAAAGCTGTCCATTTCTGGGGAGTCTGTGTCCGCCGTAGCCTCAGAGATCCCTGTTCTATCTACAGGAGTGGGATCAGATGTGGTCTTCTGCTGTAGTAGCCCGTCCAGGTTTCAGCATGTTATGTGTTCTGAGATGTTTCTCTGCTACGACTTGGTTAAGTGGTTATTTTTGTGATGATGACCTTCGGGTCAGCTCAACTTCTGGACCTTCTCCTCTCACCAAGAAGGCATTTCCACCCACAGACCAGCCACCCACTGGATGTTTTTTGCTCCATTCTGAATGCAGTTCAGACTGTTATCACTGAAAATCCTAGGAGATTAGCAGTATCTGAATCACTCAGACCAGACCATCTGGCACCTACAAACATGGCACAGTCAGATTCACTGAGATACCTGTATATTATTCAAATCACTTTACGTCCGTCGTCTGTCGGTTAACAATTTTTGTGGCAGTTAATCCAGGAACACTACTGAATATTGGATGTAGGATATAGGTTCCCCCTATTGTCTGGATGTCCACCTGGGTATTTTTATCTCATTTTCACAAAAAGATTATTGTTTAAGTGAAAAAATTGCTCCGTTCTCTGTGTCAGTTTAAGTATTTGGGACAACTGCTAATAAATTAAAAATCATAAGAAAATTATTAAATTAATAATCACAGCAAGAAATATCATGAGCATCATTTACTAAAGCTGAGAATAAATATTCTCTACAACAACAAGTAAATATTCTTCAGTAAAAATGCAGCCAGTAAACCAACGAGGCTAGAAATCTAGAGAATTTTTTATCAAACGCATCAGCAGTGAGGTTTTCCAAATCCTGTTAGTCTTTTTAAATATCTGAAAAAAAGTAAACACTATTAAAAGCTTGAGTTCAATGCTGTATGTTTGCTGGATGGTGGGCGACAAGATCTGTATGGATCTCTTGTTTTTCATTAACTTATATCTCTGGGCCTGCATGATCACATGACTGATGATAATCATGAATGAGCAGGTAATCTTATTAAAGTGAGTATAGTTATAGTCCCCTCTGAAACCGCCAACAGTGTAATGAAAACTCAGGGCGTTCAGGTGGGGTACAGCCTGAACAGGTCGCAGGTTTAACACAGAGACAGACAACCATTTACACCCACCTTCATTCACGTCAATTTAGAGTAGCCAGCTAATCTAATCTGCATGTCTTTGGACTGTGGGAGGAAACTGGAGCACACAGAGAATGTGTAAACCCCAAACTGAAAGGCTCCAGTTGGACTCCAGGTTTGAACCCAGAAACGTCTTGCTGTGATGCGACAGTGCTAACCACTGCACCACCGTCCCGCCCTGTGGTTACATCATTCCTATTTATTTTAGTTTTTTGAAAACGTTTGATGATTAATAACAGAGCCAAACATTTGCATGCAAGTAGTGATGTATGCTGGTGTGCTTTCTACTTGTTAGCATTTTTCAGCTCTAAAATTGAAGTTGCTACTCTGGTAGATTAATGGAATGACGGTGAGCTCATTGTTTTCCAAACGTAAACTCTTTTTCCGCTCATAAGCTTGTCGATTTCCACGTAAAAAAAAAAAAACCTGGATCTATTTCAATAATAATTATTTGGTCATAATGAGTAAAACTGAACTAAAACTAACATTGTTCTCTTTCTTTCAGCTTAAGCAGCTGGACAAAGCAGCAGCTGCTGCTCACACATATTTCCAGGCAAATCCCGAGCACATAGAAATAGACTTGGAACAGTTCAAAGCTTTACACAACGTGGACGAGAAGCACTTTGTTGACCGAGAAGCCCGTTCACATCAGGCAAGTGATCTTTGTTCCCAGTATTTACAGCAAAATTAACAAAGTACTTTAATGTAAATGACTGCATTATTTAAATAATTAACCTTAAGCTCCTTGTGGTGTTTTCAGAGGTGCAGAATATTCTTCTGCGTCTTTAGTGCAAATTTAATTACACTGCAGTGGTACTCTGGCATCCATCTTGGATGATCTGATCACAGGTGGATAGGGCTAAAGAACGGTCTGAATGGGGTTAGTGAATGTTGCAATCTGATCTGAGCATGTGCAAAGGTGACCGCATTTGTAGTGTGAACAACAATGCACCCGATTGTGTCCTCGAAGCTCATGCCTTTTCACTGGAACCAATCATTATAGAACTGTGGATTTTGGTGCACAGGTTGGTTTGTTTTTGTGTATATAGATACATTAAAAGCCACAGAAATTCTCATACACACTTAGTTATTCTTTATTTACCATATATACTATATAACAAGAGCACTCAGCAAGCACAAACCTCTGCCAAGCCTAACAATCCGCCACATGAGGCGAAATGTCAAAAATCGGTTATGTTAAAAAATCCTTTTAAAAATTCCTGGATGCGTTATTTGATCCAAATCATCTCCAAAATGTAAATGAGTCCTTCTTGTCCACGGCCCCGCCTCTGGTAGAAATTTCACCAAAATCCACACATAGCTTTTTGTGTAATCCTGCTAACAAGCAAACACACAAACCAAATGTAAAACATAACCTCCTTGGTGGAAGTAATAATTTGAGTTGCACAATGCGCCAATATCTCAGGCATCTGATTAGAATGAATCCCGAACGCCTCCCTGGTGTGGTGTTTCGGACATGTTCAACCGGGAAGAGGCCCTGGGGTGGACCCAGAACACGCTGGAGGGACTACGTCTCTCGGCTGGTCTGAAAACGCCTTGGCGTCCCCCCCCAACCGGGAGAGCTGGGGGAAGTGGCTGGGGAGAGGGACATCTGGAGCTCACTGCTAAGGCTGCTGCCCCCGCGACCCGACCCCGGATCAAGTGGAAGAAGATGAAGATGAAGAGGTACACAATGTGTTCGTCTGTGGGACAACAATCATCCCTCATGGATCTGTAAGTCATCAATCATGTACATGTACATGTCATCAATCATGGATCTGTAAGTTCTCAAGAAAAGTGGTGTCTGTTCTTAAAGTTCATAAAACATTCCTCTAAATCCTAACAGTGTCTCTTGGAATTATCTGTGAGAGGATGACAGGGTAAGTGTTGGGGGGTTTGTACTTTATTGCACAAAAATGAATTTCTTTCACAGTAAACTGTCAGTTGTTAGTTTGTTATCAGTAAGAAGTCAATCTATGAGTGTGTGTGTGTGTGTGTGTGTGTGTGTGTGTGTGTGTGTGTGTGTGTGTGTGTGTGTGTGTGTGCGTGTGTGTGT
>JBCNYH010000017.1:14226008-14239439 GCA_039654325.1 Tandanus tandanus
GTTTTCTGTGTGTGTGTGTGTGTGTGTGTGTGTGTGTGTGTGTGTGTGTGTGTGTGTGTGTGTGTGTGTGTGCCCCCATGTGTGTGCGCGCTCCCGCTCCATCTCCACCCTGTATACACCCCCCCTCTCCATTTTTCAAGTCATGGAACTTAGGATGGAGACCATCGGGAACCTTCGCACGGCTCCACAGCCTCCTGCAACGGACAATTTGATGAACTCTTCTTACGCAAGACAGCCGGTGTCGCACCGGAACCTGGTGCACGGCCGATCTTCCACCATGGTGTCTAGCATGTCCACGATACTGGACGGGTCTGGGGACTATCGCAGCGACCACTCGCTGTCCTCCCCTCTCCCTACAGCTATGACTATGTCCTGCGATTCTGCCATGAACATCGGTAGCACGTACACCACCTTGTCACCGCTCCAGCATCTACCTTCACTATCCACAGAGAAATTCGCGCATCATAATCACCATCATCATCATCATCCACACCCGCATCACTCGCATCATCACCATCATCATCACCCTGCGCACCAGCGCCTGACGACTGGAAATGTCAGCGGCAGCTTCACGTTAATGCGAGACGATCGAGGTTTATCCTCCATGGGCAACCTGTACGCCCATTATCCCAAAGACATCTCCTGCATGACACAGCCTCTCTCGCCGCTGTCCAGCGGTTTAGGCACTTTACACAACGCGCAGCAGTGTCTTGGCGCATACGGTTCTGGTGCTCAGCTCACCAACGACAAGCTGATTGCGCCAGGAGGCTTCGAGTCTCACGCAGCGATGCTGGGTCGGGGTGATTTTGGGGGCCATAGTACCGGAATCGTGTCCACTCTAAACGGCCTTCACCACCCAGGTCACTCGCAGTTGCATTCTAGTGGTTCTCTGCTGTCGGAACACAACAGGCATGAAACCGGGGCAACCCATGCAGGCGGATCCAACCACACAGAGGAGCTCAACACCAAAGAAGTGGCACAGAGAATAACAGCCGAACTGAAACGATACAGCATTCCCCAAGCTATCTTCGCCCAGCGGGTACTGTGTCGATCCCAAGGCACACTGTCTGACCTCCTACGGAATCCTAAACCTTGGAGTAAACTAAAATCAGGACGGGAGACGTTCAGGAGGATGTGGAAGTGGCTGCAGGAGCCCGAGTTCCAACGCATGTCGGTCCTTAGACTCGCAGGTGTGTAAAGGTTCTCGTGACCGGTTCATGTAATATGAAATAGGAAAGACAAGTAATATTCAGGGGGAAGAGGAAGCATGTCTATTATCCCAAAGGGGTAGATTTCACAATAGTGTTGAGTTTTTCAAAAGTAAGCCTTTATTCTGTTGTGTTGATTTAAATTGCTCTGTACTGATCAAATCCTGCGGATACAGCCTATAATGAGGAATACATTTCCATATTGATTTGGGTGACTGGTTGTTGTATTATACATCGAGGGAGATGGCAGTCCTTCACACATTCATGTTAATGTGAATATATTTGTTATAGGCTAATTATTGATGTTTTTTCTTGTGTACTGAATAAAACAGATATGCCTTGTGTTAGACCACCCCTCTGCACACCTGATCTCGGCGGAAGGATTCATTTAACAGGACATGGCACTGCCTTGTTTTATTTCTGTTCACTGGATCAGTGAAACGCAGCTGATTTGTTTTCTTTGCGCACTTAAATTGGTAGCCTAGGTGTTAATATAACGTGCAGTTTTATGATTTAAAAGCTTTTCAACGGCTTTCCTCACTAAGGGTCGCACAGTTAAAGCTATACTTGTACCTCCAGGTTTTTTCTGATTTTTAAACACTCCAGTTAAATTAAAAACTTTATTATTTAAATTATGAATTAATAGGCTGAACTTCTGGGGTCATATAAATATATATTGTAAGTATTATTGGGATATATACCAGTAGATTAGCTTCTCTGCAAACGAATTTATTACAGCAGCGTAGAATTTAAAAACAGCTGTTTTTTTCCCCCAACAAAACTGTGTTGAGTATTTTCCGAGGTATTGCCTATTATGCCCTCAAGTGCCTCAGTAAAATTAATTTTCGTCCTGTCTACATACACATTTTGTAATCAAGGTCCAGTGTGCAACAGCCAATCATCCAGTTTTTTTTTATTATTATTTTATTTAATTTCGCGTAACAGTATGCGCATGTGCGCAGGTGGAGTCTGGCATCAATCAATTCATTTAAATTAGAGCACTATTCTAGATTCATCACAGTCACAAAAATCAATGCCGTTGGTTTGTTTCGTTAATGTAACAGTGTGAGTCCAGTTGTCAGTACTTTAGCCAAACCTGTTTATAATTAATTCCAAAACAGACGGTAAGACCAAGACTGACGTTAAAAAAAAATCCATTAAGCACGAAAAACAATTCATATCAGCATAATTCTGTGCCTAATCTCAGTGTATTTGGTCAGATCAATACAGAGATCGATAAAGATAGCCAGACTATCTATCAATTATTCCAGTTCAGCACTCTCCCCATGGAGGCTCTCTGGATAAAGACATTTTAAATAACCGAGGGCAAAATGAATTCTGTTCTCATTAAAGAAAAACTTACATTTTGAGCACATTTTTGTTTGTATTTTTTCCAAACGGGAAATTTAAATGGACCAGAATATAAACACATAGGAAATGTAATAAAAACCTGACCACTTGATATAACTAGGCTATAGCTTATTTATACAAACAAAGACTTCCAGATTTACCAGCCTGTCTTATTTAGGGGCTGAAAATATCAGTAAATAAATCTTAAAAACAGGTGGTGTAATGTATGTAGGTGAATGCTGGCTGGCAGATTAATAAAATAATGCACATAAATGTTTTTATTTATTATTTATAAAATAATGCACACTTTCTGTGAATGATTTATTTGTTAAGGGGTGATAGGGCTGTTTTACTTTAAAGTGTATGTTGCGTATTATGGTGTACATGGCTTAACCTTTACAGAAATCATTCACACTGAATGAGTTCGAGATGACTGATTCCCAGCCATGCAGTTGTAAGAAATGAATGGTGGTGGGCAGGTTAGAGCTGCCTGTATCTCAGTAGCAGTTCTGGAAACCCCTGGTTCCCACTCAGCGCTGCGCATTTCAGCGTCAACACAAACAGGAGTCACGTGGTTATGGCGCTGGTAAACACGTCCCCCAGGCAGTGCCGCTTCTGAAACCCCTAAAATACGGTGCATTCTGGGTTGATGTGATCAATCCCAGCGTGCTGTTCGCAGTGCGCTCGCCAAACCGATCGATAGAACAGAGTGACCTTTAAATACGATTGTTAAAAGGACAACCGGCTGGACTCAGTGTGTCAAAGCCTTCCACTGCATGTCGTCATTTTACCTAGATGTGACGTAATATGTGAGGTCCTGGGTTCGACTCCCTGGCTTGGAGTTTGCATGTGCTCCCCCGTGCTTGCGGGTTTCTCTGGGTACTATGACTGTACTATGACTGTACTATGACTGTACTGGTACACTGGTTTCCTCCCACAGTTCAAAGACCTGCACCTTAAGCGGATTTAAATTGCCCCTAGGTCTGAGTATGCGCGTGAATGGATGTGTGCGTGTTGGCCCTGCGACGCTCAAGCTGTTCAGTATATTTATTACAATATCAGTGTGTGTGTGTGTGTGTGTGTGTGTGTGTGTGTGTGTGTGTGTGTGTGTGTGAGTGTGTGTGAATAGCCCTCGCACAGAGTCGGCTGGGATGGACGCCAGCCTTCCCGCGACCCTAATTAGGATTAAGCGCTTCAGAAAATGAATGAATGAATGAATGAATGAATGAATGAATGAATGAATGAATTAACTGACCAAGGTCGAATTTAAGATTATTTAAATACAACTCATAAACTGCAGGCATGCAGCGACTTAGAAATATCAGTGGAGCTGAATTTGTCTCTGGATTACTCTTAAACCTCGTATGATCAGTAAAAATAAATAAATAAATAAACAAACAAACAAACAAATAAATAAAAACAAACCACTATCAACACCAACCATATCTCACATCTCAAAGCAACACCGGGCTTTTGAGCAAAGCAATGTTTGTATTGATTATTGATTGATGTGTTGCACCATGATAATAAAACAAATAACAAACAATCACCGACACTGATACAGCACTGATAAACAAAATAAGTCTTAAATATTGGTCAGAAACATTTTTTACGTTTTTTGTTGTTGTTGTTGTTGTTGTTAGAATTACTCATAGATACACATGTATTAATATCTGCAGCCTTAAAATGATGGAAGAACTCAAAACATGTAATCAGTGGCCTAAAACCAGGGTGGGGAATGGACATGCAGTCGGATATGCAGTAGGATGGATAAACTATGAAACCATCAGTGTAATATTAAGGTACATAAGTTTAACTTTATAAGAAAACATAAACAAACCACACCAAACCAACCAAACAAACAAAAACCAGGACAACAGTGTTCAGGCAGAGGTGGGCAATGATCAAAATATAACACACAAAATCTATCCATGTCACATTAAATATATCAGTGACAAGCATGAAATATTCTGATAGCTTTCAGCCTAGCATGGAATTCTGCCCACTGGCCTCCCTTCTGCATTGTCACATGACACTTATGATGGCCTGGTCACAGTGGGCGAGGTCTGTTCCTTGCATCAGGCCTCTAAAGTCACGTTTGGAGGAAAAAATCTCTAAATTCTTGTGAAAATAATATTTTTAAAAAATATTAAATTTGGTCATTTAAAATTTTGCTGCTTTTTATGGAATAAGTCTAGAATTAATGGAAGAGCCATCTGGTTAGGGATAGCTTTTAGAGGTGATCACTTCTGGGGGTTTTTTTTTAGTTGTTGTTGTATTTTTTGTTAGATTTTTTTTTTTGTAGTGATGTAGCTACTATATGAGCTGACATTCAAGTAGTACATTAGCCAATCAGAGCATGCAAATGTTTATGTCCAGTGGGTATATCTAGAATAATCAGTGATATCCGCCACACCTTTAGTGAATAATTGTTATATACACTTTACAATAAAATGTGCAACATTTAAAAAAAAATATCAAAATGGTTAATGATGCACAAACAAATACTTACATTTCGCAAAATTTTATATTACTAACTTATATTTATCAGAATATTTTCTTTAAATTTTTATTAAAATTTGATGAATACTTCCAAAGTAATTAATAAACATGCTAGTTATCATTTATGATTTAACAGTAAATCCACCCCAGATTCTGCACAGAGTTGGTCACATATTAACTGAAGGCTACTGAAGAGAATTATATCATATACTATCAATTACGTATTACAAATGTGAAAACAATTTGTATTTTGTTGAAGCCTGAGGTATTTACACACTAACAACTTAACATGCATATCCTCTACAAACTTCTTTCACTAACTCATTTGCCAAACTGCTTAATCCTGGTAGGGTTGCGGGGAGGCTGGTGCCTATCTCAGCCAACACTGAAAAAAACCATTCATACTCACACATAGAGGCAATTTGGAACAGGCATTTTGCTTAATGTGCATGTCTTTGAACTGTGGGAGGAAACTGGTGCACTCGGAAGAAACCCACACACGGGGAGAACATGCAAACTCCAAACAGAAATGCCCTTGCCAAGTCTGGGACTTGAATCCACTACCTTCTTGCTGTGAGGCGAATGTACTAACCACTACACCACTGTGCACCAAACCTTACAAAGTTGAAATATCATAATGTCAAGAAAAACAGAAAGAACAGTTCCACTTAGTCCTTAACAGAAAAGAAAAACTTTGATGTACTCATCAGGTCAGGTAGAAATAAAAAAAAAACCTGTTCAGGAGTTGTTGTGACGAGCTTCAGGGTTTCCCTGCTGATGTGCCTGTGGAAAGAGAGGCTGGTTTTGTTATGCTTCACTCAGGATTGCTTTGAGTTCTTTGTCCAGCATGGTTATACAAATCATTCTGTTTCACAAAATGTGCTCCTCTAGTTCATGTAGATTTGGAGAAAGGCTGTTGAAAGTGGCAAACATACACTTAAAAGGCACACATACCTAACTCTGACCTGCAGGAATGAGCTGTATGCATTCCAAAGCAGATCTTGAAATGACAGTGTCACATGACCACTGGATATAAATCTTTGTTACTTCATTGAAACGGCACTCAGGTTTCAAATATGTGCCTCAAATATATGCCCTAGTGCCTCTGTGTGCAGCTCCTGTTCAACTCTACTCTTGTATTTAATTGAGACTATTTAAATGTATTTTTGTACATCTTACTGATTTTATACAAAGAAGATGTATAATACAAAGTAATTTATCCAGAAGTAAATAAATAATTATTATTAAGAACTACCCATTGAAACTAAGCTTTGTATCAGTCTGATACCTGAAGACATCTTATTAGCAGATGTTGTATTTACATATTAAAAATCATGGGTGGCACGGTGTGTGTTGGCCCTGCAATGGACTCCTGCCTTCACCCAGGGCTGGCAGAGAGACTTTAGCCTCCCCATGATCCTAGTATTAAGCAGTTCAGCAAATGAGCGAGTGAGTAAAGCATTCACATTAAACAATTACGCAATGAACATAATACTCTAGGCAGATAAAGGGGCAGCCGTGTCCTAATTGTTAGAGAAGCAGCTTTGGGACCGAAAGGTCGCTGGTTTGATTCCTGAACCAGCAGGAAAAATGCGTGGTGGTGGGGGAGTGAGCTGCACCTTCCGTTCCTCCACCTTCATGGCTGAAGTGCCCTTGAGCAAGGCGCCGAACCCCCAACTGCTCTCTGGGAACCCCAATGTGTGTGGCAATCCACTGCTCCGAGTGTGTGTGCTCACTGTTTACGTGTGTGTGCTCACTTCGGATGGGTTAAATGCAGGGGCAATTTAGTATACAAAAATACAGTATAGCAAAATAAAATCAAAAAATCAAAATCAAAGGTGTTTCATACAGTAATAAATAATAAATGGTGCATGTGCATTAGTAGTGAAGAGAAAAATGAAGCTTTAAAACAGTCACACATTTTCATTCATTTCATTTTTTGAACGGCTTTATCCTTTATTTGGGTCTCAGGGAGGCTGGAGCCCATCCCAGCTAGGTCCAGAGGAAGACAAGGTCCAATCAATCACAGAGCCAACACACACACACACACGCACGCACGCACGCATGCACACACAAACAAACACCTACAGGCAATATAGAATATCCAATTAGCATAATGTGCATGCCTGGGCTGTGGGAGGAAACTAGAGTACCTGGGAGAAACCCACGCAAGCATGGGGAGTACATACAAACTCATTCATTCATTAATTTTCTGAACTGCTTTATACTAATTAGGGTCGCGGGGAGGCTGGCGCCCATCTCAGCCGACTCTGGGCGAGGGCAGAGTACACCCTGGACAGCTCGCCAGGCCTTCGCAGGGCAGAAACACGCTGACGGCTATGCAGCTACTCTTTACGAAAATCAGCAATGGTTCTTTTACATGCCTCTCACCACAGACAGTGAGAGACATGGCTGGTATTTGATAACCCAGTTAGCTGCACCGGGGGACATGCAAACTCTCCACATAGAAAAGGCCGAGCCCGGAACTACGCCCAGTCACACATCTGAAGTGAAAATAATTTGGAGCATCGAAGCCCTAGCATTCAGGTATATACTGACCTCTGCTGGACAATAAGTACACTAGTCCAGGTGTCAATGGAGTGTTATTGAGTTGCTTTGCATACTTAACATAAGGCACACATTTTGTTTTTCTAAAATAAAGAAGCTACAACATTTTTGATTTTGCATAAGTTTATTCATTGAGAACAACAACCAGAACAAAGACCAGGAAAAAACAGGGCTTTTGGAAAATCCAAAAATAAAAATAAAAACAAAAATGTAAATGTGAGTAAACAAACTACCGTATGTTTGAAATCAGTGATGCCTTTTTCCAGATGGAGAAATCTGGATTCTGACTCTGCTATAGGCCACAGTCTGCCATCGGGAAATTTTTAAATTTTGATTAGAAATGTATGTTAATTATTTAAAATTCTACATAGATTGTCTCTTAATTAGCCCTTTAGGCAAATATTGCAGAATTAAAAGCATTATTAGTATATTCTACACAAAACAGTGTCTTCTGTTTGCTTCACTAGCTCAGATTTATTCAGGTTTATTTAGGTTTGTTAAGGTTGATTAGACATTATCTCAACAGAAACGGACTCTGAAATTCTAATATCCTTTTTAATTGCTATCATTTGCAGAGTTTTAGGACAAAGTCAGGGTACATTTTTGTATAACTGTGTACGTGACAAATAAGAATCTTGAATCATGAATTTTAGAAACAAAAAGGCATCCGAAAACTACATAGAAAGTTCTGTGATATGGTTCTTCATGTTTTCCAAGGTAAAAAAGCATTTTATTCAAACGTTAAATAAGTTTTAAACGATGCACTTAGGAAGCGTGAGGATGTAAGGATTTTAATTTGCTTTTCTTATGTTTCCACTTAATATACACTAAAACTTTGAATAAGTTTATAAAGACGCTGAGAATCAGAATACTTAATTGTTCCCGGAGGGAATTGTGTAGAGAGGGCAGACACTTATACACAATTAAAAAAAAAAAGTTAAATATTTCGGGAAAAGGAAGAAACGACTGAAACAGGCTGCATGCTGGTTAACGTACACGCACCGAAAATGCTGGCATGTGCATTTACATTGTCTATGATATAATGAATCCAGACAGAATTCAAGAGGGAAAAACAGAGTGTAGCATTTACTGAATCAAGTTAAATGTAGGTTGCTATAACACAAGGCTATACTAGAACCCCCTGATAGGGGAATTGCACCTCACCATTATAAACAATTTGCAGCCATTTTGCTGAGCTTGAACTTGACCTGCAATGACCTTTTCATTAACTCGTTTCAGCCTTTGGAAAATTTGACTGTACCCCGCCTTCATCCAGAGAAGGTTGAGATAGACTCCTCCTAGTAGGATTAAGTGGTTCGGGGAGTGAATAAACGAATGAATGAATAATCGAATGAAGGAATGAATGAATGAATAAATGTTAAGTACAGGGTTAGTTTTCTTGTTTTGAATAGATAGTCTGAATGTTTTATTTGATAATTTTCTATTCTGTGATTGAAATTTTTCAGGTTATCACTATTACCTATAGCTACATAGGCGTGCATGTATCTGTGGGAGTTTTATTCCTAGTCGTCTGTAGTTTGCTACACTATTAAATATGAACCTAAAATTAAATTTGTTTATTTTTAATCTGCCAGCACAAAGAGGGTTTTTTTTTCTATAGTTCACAATCCATGCCATTTAAAATAATCCAAACTAATTTAATTAAAAATGTTTGATCACAATTTGCCATTCATTAACAATACTGAGAATGGCTGGTTTAGAAGTCTCATGCTGGGGTGGCATGGTAGCATTGTGGTTAGCATATCTGCTTCACAGCAAGAAGGTCCTGGGCTCAAGTCCTGGGCTCAGACATTTCTGTGTGGAGTTTGCATGTTCTCTCTGCGCTTGCGTGGGTTTCCTCCAAATACTCCAGTTTCATCCGGCAGTCCAAGGACATTCAAATTAGGCTAATAGGTTGTTCCAAATAGTCCAAGGCGTGAGTGTGAATGATTGTGTGTGTTGCCTGCGATGGTCTGGGGAGCTTCAGGGTGTACCCCACCTCTGCTCAGTGTCAGCTGAGATAGGCTCCAATCTCACCGCAACCCTACAAGGAGCAAGCAGTTTGGCAAATGAGTGAGTGAGTGAGTGAGTGAGTGAGAGTTACACTTAAGGATTAATATATGAATGTGGAGCACAGGGAGTTCATGCTGCTGTAGATGTTTTGTGTCACTGATATACTTTGACTTATAATCGCATCTTCCTTTTTTTTCTGGTTTCTCTTTTTCTACAGCTTGTAAGCGAAAAGAGCAAGAGCAGCAGAAGGAACACTGCACAGTCCCTAAAAAGCAACGTCTTGTCTTCACTGACCTGCAGCGACGTACACTTATTGCCATCTTCAAGGAGAATAAGCGACCGAGCAAAGAGATGCAGCTGACCATTGCACAACAGCTGGGCCTAGAGCTCAATACAGTGAGCAATTTCTTCATGAACGCCCGGCGTCGCTGCACTAACCATTGGTATGATGAGCACCAACAAGGCCATGGGAGCAGCCCTGGGCAATCTGGTACCTCCAGTGCCAATTTCTCCAAAGCATGACGTGAATAGCTTCTGAAATATGCTACTTTCTTCAGACAGCATACACAGTGTGCCATACAATCCCACTTGCTGCGAACAATCAGTAACATTTTTCATCAATCAGTCTTTAAACAGGACAACAGAGAAAAAAAACACTTTTGTTCTTGCAGTTAGTTTGCCTATTCAAGGAAGGCATTGTGGACCCCCAGTAGCCTCCTTACTGTAACAAGGGGTGCAAGTAACACACAGGTCTGTACCCTAACAGGCCAAACTTGTTGCAAAACATGTAATAGGGCAGCAATACACACAACATCAGCTGTCTCATTTACTTTCCAAGACTTCTTCTCTATTTCTGTCCTAGATATCACTGCAGTTAAGTGCTGGCTAATTCATGGCACCTTTCAGATCATACACTATACAAATGAAAGTGAGGGGTTGAACCAGATGTGTTGATCTTTACCAAATGCTTCATGTTTCCCAGCAGTGAAGTTGCAAACATGCCATTTTGATTTATTTTGCACAAACAGAAATGGCAGCATCCTCCACACTCAGTGAGTAAAGCCCTGCAGGTGGGACGTCGCAGGGTGGTAGCACCCCTCTCAGTGACCCCATTACAGAGTGTGTAGGTCAATAAGTAGGTGAGGGTCAGGTCATGTGACACAATGGCAAGACATCATGACAAAGAGACAGAGAGACACAGAGTCTGGTCCCTGAGTGGGCACCATTAAGTGGTCTGGCTAGTAGATGGAAGATCCTCCAATAAATACTAACCTGCCTGTACAGTGCAGGAAAGCCCAATCTCTATATTTACAATCAGCACATGACAGCAACATCCTCCTGTGCTTCCCAGTTATTATCTAGAATCACCCACCCTGTTCCTGCAGATCTACCTTACTGCAAGTTATCTCTCAAAACAAAATCGAACACACCCTTTTTAGTTAAATAAGAACTTCTTAAGGACCTGATCAGGGGTCATGTGGGCATGATTACGGTTGGAACTAAAATCGTCAGGGAGGTACAGTGAATTAAATCAAAAGTAAATAGACCCCATAATTTGTGAAAGATTTATACATCTGGAGATGGAGATCCCTCACAGCAGTACTCCGACTCACAAGGAGTTTCTCTGCAACATCAGGTTCCTTACAACAGGGATTATTTTCAGCAGGGAATCAACAGCATCCCTTTCAGGGCGACCTGGGCGAAATTATAAACTATTATGTTAGATTTATAGTATATAAATTATTTATAGTAACTACCTATGCTGCGAACACCAGGAGCAAAACATATGCAAACATATTCAGAGCAATATGCAATATGCAAACATATTCACCAACATATGCAAGGAATCAACAGCATCCCTTTCAGGGCGACCTGGGCTCTCTGACAGGTTTCTTCAGACAGTAGAGCGGACCATGTTGGTCCGTGCATGGACCAGCATGTTTTTGCTCCTGGTGTTCGCAGCATAGGTAGTTACTATAAATAATTTATATACTATAAATCTAACATAATAATTAATAATAATAATGATAATAATGATAATTATAAACAACAACAACATCAATATGGGTGGCACGGTGATGTAGTGGTTAGCACGTCCGCCTCACAGCAAGAAGGCCGGGGTTCGATTTCCAGCTCGGGGTGTTTCTGTGTGGAGTTTGCATGTTCTCCCTGTGCCTGCGTGGGTTTCCTCCGGGTACTCCGGTTTCCTCCCACAGTCCAAAAACATGCACAGTAGGCTAATTGGCTGTTCCAAATTGCCCCTAGGTGTGAGTGTGAATGGTTGTGTGAGCGTTGGCCCTGCGATGGCCTGGCGAGCTGTCTCGGGTGTACCCTGCCCTCAGATGGGTGCCAGCCTCCCTGCAACCCTAATTAGGATTAAGCAGCTTAGAAAATGAATGAATGAATAACAACAACAACAACAACAACAACAACAATAATAATAATATATTAAGTTTGATCAAATACGTTTCGCTGATGAAACTCTGTAATGAGGGTCTATTTACTATTGATATATCTCTGTGTAGCTCCAGGAGCAGAGTCGGTAATTACTGAGTTATAAGATTACACTGCCACCTGCTGATCATAACAGTGCATTGCTGTAGAAATCAGTGAACTGCTTCTAAAATTCTTGGAATGAAAAGAAGCTGCCATCACCCTGCCTAGCTGGTAGTTGTCATCTGAGGGAGAGCTGACTGGTGGGTAGGACTTGCCAGGTGACCAAACTGAGTAGAACATGGTGGGAAAAAACAGTGCAGTAAAGTGGGAAGGCTATAAAACCTTGACTCCTTCTTGTTTCATACACTTTTAAAACATTGATGACAAATCAAACCACCAGTTGCGCTCACTATAACAATCAATCAATCAATAAATGGTAAACACAACATTTGCCTGAAAGTAATACAGTATTGTAATCACCTTTCAATACACAACAGTAGGGTTGTGGCAGTGGTTGAAGCTCTGGGTTATTGATCCAAAGGTCAGGACTTCAGGCCCCAGTCACCACTGTTGGGCACTTGAGCAAGGCCCTTATCCTCATCTGCTCTGTTATCTAAATTACATTTTTTTTTAAAAATGTAAGTCACCCTGGACAAGGGCGTCTACCAAATCACATCGATGTATATGTGAATAAATATCTTTATTCCTGTGATTGGCAATAAATGGTAAAAGAAAACAAACAACAACACAATCAAGATGAGACTTCACTATGTTTCTTTAAAAAAAACGACAAAATATTCCTTTAACTATTTTGTTGCATTTGATACATAATCCAAGTAGAAAAACCCACTGATTGAGTTTTTTTTCTATCTCTCTTTCTGTACATATGTAACATAATCCACCTCTTTAACTTTGTAATATTGATGCGGGTAATTGAGATGTAACACTTTTCTTTCTTCTTACTGTTGTGATATAATGTCCATATGGTACATAAGAGACTTTGTTGAGAATGTACACTTCTGAAGATGAAGACACTTTATGCAGGATAAAGCAAAACAAACTGACAATGTTAAAAGGGGGGAAACTTTAAACAGTAAACACATTCTTTCTGGAGAAAACTGCAGTACATCCACTCTAATGATGTACAATAATCGGGTAGAAAATCCTTTTAATGGCTTGAGGGGAGGTGGCGCAGTTTCCAAACAAACATTGTATCTGTGTAGCATTTCTGACCTCACTGCTAGGTAAGAGTCCAGGAATACTGAAGGACCCGAACTCATTTTGCCCTAAGTTGGCAGTGTTAAAGGAGGTATTCATGGCACAAATCAGGCACAGATTATTCTGTACATGAAAT
>JBCNYH010000017.1:14267141-14277554 GCA_039654325.1 Tandanus tandanus
ATGTGTATGTGTGTGTGTGTGTGTGTGTGTGTGTGTTTATTTTATTTATTGACTTTTTTTCTCATTTCACTTCACCAACTTAGAATATTTTCCATTTTTATTTATGATCCATCATATAAAATTCAGCCCAGGTCAACCTGAACAGTATGATTCCTTGCCTTGTTGGTGAATTGTACAATCACTCTTTTGACTGTGCAAGAGGAATCCCAAGGTTTTGTGCAATCTGATGCTGGTTAAGTCCGCCATAGAGATAACTCTTCTAGTGTTCACGGCATCGCTAGTTGCTATAAATGATTTATATACTTTATTCACTCACTCATTTGCTAAACTGCTTAATCCTATTAAGGTCACGGAGAGACTAGAGCCTATCACAGCCAACACTGGGCAAAGCCGGAGGTACAACCTGAACAGCTTGCCAGACCATGACAGAGCAACACACACACAACCATTCACACCCACATCTAGGGGCAATCTTCACACAGTTATTCTTGCCTAAGACCCAAAGTCTACCTGCTGTGTCCACTGCCCTGGCTTCAGGACCACATACTTGAGCAGGTTTTGTTCAAGGAAATCAATGTATTTGGCTGAATAGATATTCAATTTTCATCCTACTGCTCTCTCTCTCTCCATCTTACTATATATTAGCCCTAATGATAGAAATTGTGTTACTCAAATAGTTACATTTATGTTTCATCAGACTAGAAAATATTTTTACTAATTTTTCCACTGCCCCTCAAGCACCTGTCTTTTATAATCTCGTTGTATTTTTCAAGACTTATGTTAAATAGCAGTCAGTAATTATTAATCCGTGATCTGATTGACCCCAAATAAAGTTCATCTGTTCTAGTCGGATCGTACAGCAAAAGCCATGGTCCACAAAGGACTTCTAAAACATCACAGGGATCACAATGTTGAAAAGTATCAGTCAGGAGAAGGGTACAAAAGAATTTCAAAGGTATTGATACACCATGAAACATAGTGAACACAGTCTTCAACAGTGGGGAAAATATGGCAAAGTACAAAGAACTGGACATCCCTCCAAAACTGATGAAAAGACAAGAAGAAAACTGGTCTGGGAGGCTACTAAGAGGAAGATTAATGGAGCTGGAGTATTTGTGGGGAGTACTGCTTGTGTTCTACATGTGACAACAATCTCATATATTCCTCATATGTGACCTGATCTGCCAAAAATGAGTCTGAATGACCAAAAATTGAAAAATGAGTTAATGACAGGGTTGAAAGGGGGAGACTGAAAGCTTTACAATGATATACCAAGTTTGTTGAAATATCAATATAAGCTATGAACATTTGAAGTTTGTTGGATTACTTTTTAGATCCTTTTTTTAAAAAAAAAAAAGGAGAAAAATGCATTTAAAGTTTTGAGTCTGTTCTAATAAAGTATCCTTCAAATGTCCTCAGCAACCAGTTATCTTCCTTCTACTGACCTAAAACTTAGCAGGTCGTTTGATTACAGCATTTCTTATAATTTCAAGAGAAAAGGAAATGAGGGAGATGTCAGAATTCAAATTTAAATTAAATTTATTAAACTTCAATTATCTGTACCAGCTCACAGGGACAGAACAAACAACATGAGGTAACGGTACTTCAGACAGGCATCACTTGAGACCGACACTTACAAAGAGATTTGTCAAACTATTAAATTTATCTTCATGAAATAAAGATAGAATCTGATCAAAACATAATTAAGAACAGGATTACATAGACTAGGTACAATCACCAATTGAAAAGCGGCCATGCACTTGTGTGGAAACACATCCTCTTTCTGAATCCAAAAAGCAACATTGATAGCGTTGTTCACAGCATGTGGAAGTGCCAAACTTACATGTGGAATTGCGGTCAATCAACGATGACCCAGTTAGTGTTCATTTAATTCTGGATTGTTCGGTTTTAATAAAAAAAAAGATTGTCAGCAGGACCAACGAAGCTGTTGACGTGGGTTTTTTCATCCGCACTTTTTTCATGTGGGGGAAAAAAATCACATGTGTGTGGTGACGAGAAACTAAACATCTGATTTTGCTGGCCTTATGGATATTTCCTGGTCTTTTCTGTTAAATTTAGCGGCAGGACCCTCTGCTTAATGGCCACTTTCATTACTTTATATAAGTTTTGAAGTGGTGGAAAACAGCGTATCAGGTGCAACTGGGGGCGCTGTGTGGAATGAAGTGGAGGAAATCGGGGTATCAGGCGCCACTGGGGGTGCTGTGTGTTTTGGACCCATGAACCGTGGAAGGCCTGTGGCCTGCAGGTCTGAAATGTAATAATGTCATATATTTGGTCCTCCATAAATCTTATGCAAATTGCTGGACTTCCCAATCATGCGCTCAAATTAATTATTGATCATTAACAGCATCAACATGAATATGAATATGAATACAGAAATTGTAATATCTGTGGAAGGAGTGATCATATTTCCTTTATTTAAAGACATTTGTAATCCTGAAATGGAGAACTGTCCAATGAAGTAATCTCTAATGAAATATATTTAAATGGTTAATGATTATACCTATAGAAGAGCAATTGTATGATTTACTGTACTATTTGGTTTTTGTATGATTTATGTTATTATAGTATGGAGAGTTTATTCACTGAAATGAGTGTAAGATTATTTTATTACTTCCATTCCACTCTGTACGAGTATTGCTCAGCTGACCTTGAACACGGAACATTGGAACAAAATGTCGGACCTTGAAAAGTAACAAAATGGGCGTCCTAAGCGATGGGTAGACCCATCAAGGCCAATTCAGGACATGTTGAGACTCGGGACTTGTGGAGACATGTCAAGACCTTTTGAGACATGTTGAGATATGAGGTCATGAGGGACCAATCAGAGTCTAGTGGGTACTGCAGATAAGCCAATGCAAATTTCTTCTGTGTGATTGATTGTGTGCTTTTTTTCCTTTAAAGGCTAAATAAACACCTGAAAAATGGATTTGAATCTCTTGCGTCGTAAACTGGACACTTTTCGCCACAACAGTTTCTAGGCTATAAAACTTCAAGAAATTATAGATTAATAGTTCATCTATCAAATTAAAGGAAAAAAAAATCTATATCTATCTATATTTTAATGCATTACAATGTACTTTGGCCTGTATCTCCGAAGTGGTACTTGTGACTTCCAACTCACTTTTGCCAGATTGGGTCACATAGTATGTCTACAAAGAAAAACAAAGAAAAACATCCAAGCCTGGCTAAAACCTACCAAGTCTTCCAAAAGCATGTGGGGAAATGTGATCTGGTTTGATGAGACCAAGTTTCAAATTCCCGAAGGTATGTTTTGGAGAACACAGCGTCATGCTTTGAGGACTTTTTCTTTAGCTGAAACTGGAGTTTTATTCAAGGTGGAGGGAATTATGTACAGTTACAAATATCAGTCTATTTAAGCACAAAACCTTTATGCCTCATCACAGTGGTAGTGGTTAGCATGTCTCCCTCACAGGAGAAAGGTCCTGGGTTTGAGCCCCAGGCACGGTGAGTATGTTTCTGTGGAGAGTTTGCATGTTCTCCCTGTGCTTGTGTTGGGTTCCAGTTTCCTTCCATAGTCCAAAGGCTGTTCCAAATTGCTCCTAGGTTTGAGTATGAATGTGAATGGTTTTGTGTGTGTGTGTGTGTGTGTGTGTGTGTGTGTGTGTGTGTGTGTGTTGGCCCTGGGATGGTCTGGTGTGCTGTTCAGGGTGTACCATCCCATCATCTTGAGTCAGCTGGAATGAGCTCTGGTCCCCCCTTGACTCTAATAAAGGATAAAGCGATTCAGAAATGAGAGGCTCAGACCTTGAGGCCTCTGCTAAAAAGCTGAAGATGAATAGGAACTTCAGCATGACAATGATTAAAAACATACCTTCAAATAAACAAAGTAATGTCTTTACAAGGAAAAGATGAACATTCTGAAATGGTCCAGCCAGAGCCCAGACCTGAATCCATTTGAAAATCTATGGGGTGACCTGAAGAGGGTGGTGTACTGAAGATTCCCTCACAATCTCACAGATTTAAAGCACTTGTGCAAGGAAGAGTGGGCAAAGACTGCCAAGTCAAGATACATATCAGCATATACAATGCTGATAGACTTTGAATCAAAAAGACTGAAGGTAAAAAGATTTGTTTTACAGTGGAACTGTACAGGTGAGAGGAGGTTACATTTAATGTGGAAAAAGTTATTTTTTTTTTTTACCTGCCATTTTAGCAGGGGCGTGTAGACTTTTTATATCTACTGTATATGCATGGGTGTTAGCGCTCGGACAGAAAAAACGTATGTCCGTCAATTTAAAATAAAATTATCACCTCGTGTCCACAAAGTCATTACTTGCTTTCGTTTTAGTAACACATGCAAATATTTAGTCAAAATGTTACTGCAATAATACCACTAATTTTAAATTTCCTGCTGTGAATCAGGTTTGAGAAGTTCTCACATTTTGTGCATAGCATGTCCTATCATAACGAGCACAGAGCGAGCACAAGGATTTCAGTATCTGCATTCTTAAGACCTTAGATCTTAAGATCTATTAATAGTGACAGGTTGCGGCAAAACATCACAGGATGGTGTTAGTTTGTTTGGTTTTCTGTTCTGACCCAGAAGAAAAAGAAACATGTGATGAATGGATTAGGGGATATACACACACACGAGCAGACTGGAAAGCACCCAGCATTCATTCCGTCATTTATAGTGACCATTTTACTGAAGATTGTTTTGAACCAACTCCGGCACATCGATGTGAAATGGCTGCAGGTTTGACAGCTGTCATGCAACCAACTGTTACAGGTGTCCACAGTAACACCGCCATGTTCAGAAGCTGTCAACAAGCTTGAACGGAAAAGGGTAAGTAATCAAATCTAAATTTAAAATAAGAACGGCCACAGACATATTACTAGGCATTGGAGCTTGGTAAAGCGTGTTGCTTAAAGTGTGCAATGTGCCTTTTCGAATGCCCTTAGTGTAGAAAGAAGTTTGGAGCAAACTTCAGACACATAAAATTATCAGCTGATTTTTTTGTTCTCACCCAGGACAGACATGCGCCTCCTTTTGCTGGTGAACTCCAGCAGGGCCAGCAGGTGGTACTGATGTGTGATTCCCAGTTCACTCACCATGAGGGAATCGCGTGTGCGTGAGAGGAACACCCAACCTAGCTCTCGAGCCGCATACACCAGAGCCTGCTCGTCGGGAGACGCTGCCTGGTAATGAGGAAACCCTAGATAAAACACAAGATTAATACGATACAATCCGCAAAGACCCTGGCAACAGTGTTTTTGTTTTTAACCATATAAAGCCTGGCACATGCAAAAAAATATATAAATTTTTTTTTAATGAAATTTGTCCCAGTGTGTAAGAAAATATATTTTTGGCATTTTTGCAAGCTTGTTATTTCTGTTACATCATATCTTTTGATAAATCAGGCTCATTTAACCCATTTACCATTTTCCCATAACCATTTTAATTTTTTTTTCCAAAGCAAAATTTGAATAATGACCTATGGTACTTGTGGTTTGAGTTTGTTAATCCAAAGCCCATGTTTTCACAGTCAGAGCAGTGTTGAGGTGCACCAACACCAGATTTTGTTAAGCAACTCATCACTATCTTGATTTAACTTAAAAATGCTAGTCAGTTTCATCTTCCATCAGTAAAATGTTAGATAAGAATGGACATGCCAAGCAGTTCAGGGTGTACTTCGCCCAGTGTCGGCTGAGATAGGCACCCTCCCATGACCCTAATAGGAGTAAGCAGGTTGGCAAATGAGTGAGTGAGTGAGTGAGTGAGTGAGTGAGTGAGTGAGTGAGTGAGTGAGTGAGTGAGTGAGAATGGGCATGCATTATTTTCAGGCCTTGTTATTTTCTCTCGTTTCCTATAACATAAGGCAGACTGTTGCCGATTGCTAATGAATAATTGTGGTATCACTTACAGGTCAGTTCTGGCATTTGGTACCATTGTTTTCTGGCAATTATAAATTTGTTTTGCTCATGGAGTTTTGTTTTAAAAATGAAATGCAAAATGAAAATATAAATCTGTAAAAATGAGAGGAGAAATACAGTAACACTGACCATCTCGCCACTGACTCATGACAGTGTGACACAGTGCCAGGGCAGTGAAGAACTCCCTGCTTTCAGGATAGCTCTGTCCTCGCAAGCGATCCACCAGCCGCTGGTCCGAGAAGGGCAGCCCACCGCAAGAATAGCAGTTCCAGCTCAGGTCCAATGGCTGCACAAGACAGCAGATGTATATATCTACAGTCAGGTTTGTATTTATTGGTTAAAAAGAGATTATACTATTATTTTACTGTGATTAAATGTGTCATTGAAAGTATGAGAGCATTGTATACAAAATTTGATTAAAACACACTTATCTTCCTTCGAGTATTCCAGTTTTCTCCCACAGTCCATAGATGTGCACATTTAGCTAATTAGTTGTTCCAAATTGCCCTTAGGTGTGAGTGTGAGTGTAAATGGTTTGTGTTGCCCTGCAAAAGACTGCCAGGCTGGTCATTGTGTACCCCACTTTCACCCAGAGTTGGTTGAGATAGGATCCAGCCTCCCCGCGACCCTAGTACAATTTTGTGGTTTTTCAAATGAATTAATTTATTTATTTAATTTGGTTCAGCTAAATGACAGGGAACTGTTTTAATGTCCTTTACCTACTTTTATCAACAGAGCCTATAATTCAGTAGCAAACTCTATATTATGCACAAAAGCACATACACTTTTTTTATTATAATTATAAAATTATATAATTTTAGACCTTACCTTTAAATTTGCTGCCAAATCTCCTGTAACATGAACAAAATTACACATTAACATTTAATAAACAACAAAAAAAATTTGTGCTGCTATGGGCCTAAATTTCAACACGTATCACTGCAAAACACAAAACCTATATGAACATTATTTTAACAACATCCTTGAAGGATCTGATTAGGTGCTTGTAAGATGATAGAAGAAATAATACACCGACCGTAAATCTGGCCAGCAATGCAGCACTTGCGAAACAGGAGGTGGTTCTGTGTGAGTGTACCCGTCTTATCAGTGAGCAGGTGGCCCACCTGACCCAGTTCTTCAGTCAAAGACTTAGTCTGGGCCTGTGCAGGGCTATCGTTCTCCTCCCGGTACATCAAAATATCCCAGCCAATCAGTAAGCATTGCACCACATGGATCATCTCAAACCTCAACATGGCAAAACATAATAACTGAACAACAGTTTACATGTTGCATTTTAACACAAGTTAAATTATTTCGAAAGCACTTAGAGAAGTCACATCAGTTTTGATGAAATGTGTATTAGGAGACTTTACGAGATGTAGAGGGAGATTGGCATTGCAGGGCTTAGCAGTATGATATAGCCCCAGAATGTCAAGAAGCCCCAGTAGGCAGCATTGAAATTGCCACCAATGGCAGCAAGTACTTCGATATTTGAGGAAACCAAATGCTCAAAGAGTCCACATCCCACAGCCAAGAGTACAGCAATAAGCAGCATTGAGAGGACAATCTAAAAATAGACACATAAAACTTTTATTAGAGACAGTGGAGTGGCTGATTGCCTCATGTTACAAGGTGCCCTCATGTCTGTCTTCCTTCTGGTAGTCTCTTTTTTAGTTATGAGTCACAGTAATGCTGGAGTACCTGCTTGCACTCAGCACTAATAAACCCTCTTCTTTAACCATTCTCTCTCTCTTTCTCTCTCTCTCTCTCTCTCTTTCTCTCTCTCTCTCTCTCTCTCTCGCTCTGTGTGTGTTTTGTTGAGGTACACATGCTACTCTTAGATACCAGTGATCCTGATTCTTCTGCTCTCTGAATCCTGTGATCTGTCCTTATATGCTACTACTGATTGGAGTTCTGATCTTACAAGCTCCTGCTGATGATGATCCATATGGGCCTAAATATACATTCATTCATTCATTCATTTTCTGAAGCGCTTAATCTTAATTAGGGTCGCGGGGAGGCTGGCGCACATCTCAGCCGACTCTGGGCGAGGGCAGAGTGCACCCTGGACAGCTCGCCAGGCCATCGCCGCCTAAATATACACTCAGAAATTTTTCACTGCTGGTGATATTTACTCTTTTAATGAAATGATTTAGGACTACAATTACCATTACTGTTTTAAGACTTCATGTTAAATTATAGCGAAGTTTCTGTTATGGTTTGTATTTTTATCTGGTTTCACCCAAATGAGGACTTGCTCATTGGGGATGTGTAGGATTTATAGAGAAACGTTTAAAATCATAAGTTTAAATTTTTTACCAAATTTATTTTTACTGTGTAAAGCTGCTTTACAACAATGTCGATTGTAGAAAATGCTTAAGAACACCACAACAACAAGGATCAGTATATAAAATCACCCACTTACTCACTCATTTGCCGAACCACATAATACTACCTACTACATAACACTAGAGTCACGGGGAGGCTGGAGCCTATCTCAGACGAAGACAGGGTACACACTGGACGAAGGCAGGGTACACCCTTAACAGCTCACCAGACCACTGCAGGCACAACAAACAACCATTCACACTTAGGCGCAATTGTAAACAGCCAGTTAGCCTAACGGGCATGTATTTGGAGGAAACCAGAGTACCAGGAGGAAACCCACGCAAACACGGAGAGAACATGCAAACTCTACACAGAAGTTTGTTTGTTCCACACAGACTTCTTGTGGTGATGTAAACGTGCTAACCACTAGGCCACCATTCCGAACACAAAATATAGTCAGTAAAAACCTATAATATGAATATTGATGCTAAGTTGACCTAACACAATTCAATGTTAGTTGTAAGTATATAATATGTGTTTGGGGCAGCAGGGTAGCACATCACAGCAAGCCCATCTGCCTCACAGCAAGACGGTCCTGGGTTTAAGTCCCAGGCTCAGTGAGGGCGTTTCTGTGTGAAGTTTGCATGTTCATGCTTACGTGGGTTTCTTTCAGGTACTCTGGTTTCCACCCACAGTCCAAAGACATGTACATTAGGTTAACTGTTCTAAATTGACCCTGGGTGCGAGTGTGAATGGTTGTGTGTGTGCTTTTGCCCAGTGTTGGCTGAGATAGGCACCAGCCTCCCCGCAACCCTAGTAGGATTTAGCGGTTTGGAAAATTAAGTGAACGAATGAAATGTATTTGTACTTGAAAGGTAATAAGCTTTAGTCCACACTTACTATTGCTACTGCTTTGTTAAGAATCTTCTCCACCTGCGTTTTCTTATTTTTCAGACTCCCGCTGTTCCTGAGAATCTTACTGTCAGAACCTGGGAAATCATTAAACAGAATTTTTTTTCTTCTACTGTTTTCTTAAATATGATATGTTAGAATGTTCTGAGTCCAAGCTTGCCTGACTGTAAAAAATTTAATGAATAATGCATACTGTATGCACTATCGAGTAAACAGGTGTGTATACCTGTGTAAATTGCAAGGCCGTATGCAGTGTCAGTGTTGCGCAGCACAGTTTCTCTGAGTAGTATGTGATTATTGTCCAGTGGGTAACATTTTCCCTGCCAGTGTAACTCTCCTCTGAAAGAGTACAAGTGACTGTTTGGCTCCTCACACCAAACAACCCCTGAGAAATAGAGAAACGTGTTAATAGGTTTACAGAAAGAAGTGGATTCTCCAGAGAAGGCATCTGTCTGAAAAGTGGATCATGTCTATATTGCTCTGGTTGATCTAGGACCATATCTGAATGTCTGTTTAACATGCAAATCAGATTAAGTATCTAAGATAAGTATTTCATACACTCACTCAATCACTCACTCACTCACTCACTCACTTAGTCACTCACTTGCTAAACTGCTTAATCCTACTAGGGATATTGGGAGGCTGGTGCCTATCAGGTGACACTGCGCAAAGGAGGGGGTACACCCTGAACCAAACCATCATAGGGCAACGCATACGAAAGTGCACATTCACACCTATGGGCATCGAGAATATTCGATTAGCCTTATGTGCATGTCTTTGGACAGTGGGAAGAAAACTGGAGTACCCAGAGGAAACCCACACAAGCACGGGGAGAAAATGCAAACTCCACAAAGAAACATCTGATCCCTGGTAATGAACCCAGGATCTTCTTTCTGTGAGGTGGACCACTACACCTCCGTTCTGGCCTATTTCATCCAAAATAACTGATCTTTATGAAGCACTGGCCATAATTTTATGGTATACTGTGGAAGTACATAGAGTAGTACAAATAGTGGTGTTACACCAAGTGGTGTTCCACTTTATAGATAATTGGAGTACCTTTGAGGGTAAACCTGGCCTGATAGTGCGGGACGGTATTCATCTCACTCAGGAAGGTGCCACTCTCATTTCTTGCAGCATAGCACATAGTCTCAGAACAGGACTAGTCAGTCAGTGACTATCCAGAGCCAAGGTCAGAGAGCAGACAAACAGGCTAATCCGAGCGTCTGCTAGCTGCACAGAGTCGTCACTCAA
>JBCNYH010000017.1:14283847-14295999 GCA_039654325.1 Tandanus tandanus
ACTATGTAAAGCTGCTTTGTGACAATGTCAGTTGTAAAAAGCGCTATACAAATAAAACTGAATTGAATTGAATTGAACATAGAGGCTCCCAACAGAGCAGAGAGAGCAAGCAAGCGAGCGAGAGAGAGAGAGAGACAAGAAACTATATTTAGTTGTTGAGTTAATAATGCATATGACTGATGATCTAACCATCAAACAACTGGAGAAGCTCTTCGGCTGGACCACTTGTCAGTTCATCATGAGTGATAGACAGAGCCTGCCGAAATTTCAGGTTGGTCTCTCTGTAAGCAAATCAAGAAACTGGAGTCAAATATAAAGATCATACGTTCCTATAGGTAAAAAGGTCTTCTTTCTCATCTTATTCTCAGGGTCAGTGTTTAACAGTTAAATACCTTCTTATACATTCATTAATTTATTCATTTGCTGAATGGCTTAATCCTACTAGTCAAAAGTCAGGTTTCTCCACTCATATGCACCCAATTTTAAACATTAGGCACAATTCTGCTTACTAATATTGAACAAATGCAATTGTATGTACATACAAACGTCCAATGCCCACCAGTGGAAATTGTTGTACAGATAATTCCCAGAAAAGACAGACTGGTAGAAAGATGAAAGTTAAAGTGACAAAATCACATGGTTATGATATTCTTCAGACCCACTTCTGCGGTGCTACTGCTTTTTCCCCTTGGAGGACAAAGAAACCCCAGCAGGCTTTCCTTTAACTCATCAGTCTCTTCAGTATGTAGTAGCTATGTCAGGTGACATAATGGCAATGACAAACTACACAAGCTACAGATTGCTGATGTCAAAGTCAGAGAGGGGGAATGGTCACTGAGTGACAGCCTGATCAAGTCACTGTCAGGTTGGAGTCTCTGTGAAAATCCAGTCAAGTAACACCTATTCTGTACTGACTGATTACAAAAGAATGTGGGTTAATATGTATACGGTGGCATATTTCTTGACATGCCAGGTGGAGTGTACTGGTTTCTTTTGTGTGCTCTTTTTTTACCACCCAGTGATGATTGCTATTAGCTGTGCTAAAAGCGAAGTGAGATACTAAGCAATTATTGAATGAGACGAAGTGTGATATACAGAATTATTCTGTCGAGGGGTTGTTATTTGACATATCACACAAAAGCTGAATTCTATACTCTCTTATATTTATTTAAAATATTTTCAAGCCCAAAGAAAAGCTCATCGTAGCTAGTGTGATAATTGTTCATTCAAAATAATTTCTCTTTTCTGATTGATGGAAAGCCACCAGCGAAGTTGAGTTGTCTATTATTGACATTTGATAAGTTGAATGATTAGTGCATGATTTATTTTTTTTTTATTCCTCCTCAAATTACTTTTACTATGTAAAGCTGCTTTGTGACAATGTCAATTGTAAAAAGCGCTATACAAATAAAACTGAATTGAATTGAATTGAATGATTGGCACGCACAAATGTTCCTTCTCATAGATGTCATTTATGGTAGATTATGTCCTGCGCTATGAATTCAGTAACAAGGTCAGCTGCTTTAGATTCCCCAACAGATTTAGTTTATAAACCCTCACTAATTGTCAATAGAAAGGCACATATCTACTGACATTTCTGAACCTTGTATCTTGGTGAAAAGATTAGAAGTTTTTAAAACTTTCTGCAAGACATGGAACTGAGAAACCGTTGAAAACCTTGGTGAGGTCATTCCACCATACTTGTAGATCTTTGTTGGGATTTCATTGGCTCCAGAAGCCTTCCCAAGCCTATCCCCATTAGACTCCCACTATGCTAAGACCCCTGGGCAAGGTCTTAACCACCAGTGTGCCTCTGTATACTCACCAGTATAAATAACTACCAGTACAAATACTGGAAAGGTAACCTGCGATGGACCATCCAAGAGGAGTTGAACTCCTTGTTGCTTCACGTTATATTAACCAGGATAAGCTCTGGCTCTGATGAGCTACTAGGCTCGGATTTATGTATATAGGGTGGTGCATGTAGCATCTGGAAAGAATGTCCAACTGTTGCTTGACAGTAATGTCCTGAAGGAGTGAAATACGTATGTGTTTTGGAGGGTGTATCTTTAGTTGGACTTTCAGTTGTATCTTGGAGACAACAAGTCTGCATTCTGTCCAACAGGGATCACTGCAAACAGCCTTGTTGTCCTTTCTGTCCTTACTCCAGGCACAGTAATGCACGATGTGTTGTTGAAAAGGTTCAGTGCTTTTCAGTGTAAAACTGCCGGATAAGGAGGCCATTACATGTAATATAATCAGTATGTCAGACTTTACAATATCTCTTGTCAAGGCCAGAGTAGAACTTCTCCTTGACGTCCTGTGGTTTAGTCAATATTGGAGCATAAGCACTATCAATAGTTGCTTGTTTTTTTGCCTTTTAGTAGGAGCCTCAGTACGATTAAGTATCAATAATCAAATATTATTAGCAGGCTTAAAGAACTTATGAAGGCTTGGTATACCCTGAACAACTTGCCAATCCATTGTAACAGCCAATTAGCCTAATGTGCATGTCTTTGGACTGTGAGAGGAAACTAGAATACCCAGAGGAAACACCCGCGCCCAGGATTCAAACCCAGAACCTTCTTGCTGTGAGGCTAACGTGCTAACCACTATGCAACGGTGCCACCCAGAAATTGACCAATTAAATTGTTTGAAAATTAAAGAGTGGAAAATAAAAGAATTGTTTTCACATGTGACTCCCTTCATCAATCTGAGACACCACCATCTTCAAATTTAGATTGTATATATCATTACATTCCTACTAATTACATTGTAATTGTGCTTCTACAAACACCAAAAATAAAATGGTTGAGTTTCATTGATAAACACTGATTGAGGCAGTTATCTTTGTAGCAAATGCTACATCATTTTATCACCATGTGGTTTTGTGATAAAGTCTGTGTGCACAAATTCTCAAGAAGATATCCAGGTGTTAAATGAATCACAGATAGTACATAACATTTTCACCACTAAAACACTCATGGAAAAACTGATTAAATGTCTGCACATATATCTTACATTACTTTTGAGAGCAAACAGAGCAGCAGGACTAGCCAAGTTCCCTACCCGTCTATATCAGCTGTTTCGATATAACATAAACTGTGGGCTTCAGTGCTGCATAGGAGGAGCAGGTCTGCCTGAGAAACACAAAAATACCAAAACAATTAATTTCCTTTATTACACATGCGCTCACCCCCACCCCTGTCCACCTACACACACATACCGGTATCACCTGGTCTTGATTTATTCTCAGTATATCGCCAACGACTACATCCTTCCACTGTGCTGCTGAGAAGCTGCAGGAAAAAAAAAATTAAATAATAGTGCAGTCACAGATTATTTTAACCTGTACAGTGGAAGCTCCAAATATACACTAACAGATATGTTCAGTACGAACCCCTGGGAAGTAAGGATGTCACAGTGCCTTTTGTTAATGCTAACATCCCTGCGACGCCGTCCCTACAAGGAAATAAAGAAACGAAGCATTTTTATTCTATTGTATAAGAATATAAGATATAAGTTCATCTCACTGCTGAGAAAGTTCTAACCTGAGAGTGACCCATGCTATTGATATTTGCATTTTCTTAAGAAACAAATTATTAATTGATTCATTAATTTTCTGAAGCACTTAATCCTAATTAGGGTTGCGGGGAGGCTGGCGCCCATCTCAGCTGACTCTGGGCGAGGGAAGAGTACACCCTGGACAGCTCGCCAGGCCATCGCAGGGCAGAAACATGACAGCAATCCAATGGCCTACTCTTTATGAACATCAGCAGTGGTTCTTTTACATGCCTCTACCCACAGACAGTGAGACATGGCTGGCCTTTGATAACCCAGTTAGCTGTACTGGGGGGACAGCAGTGAAACTTGGTGATAGTGGGGCTTGAACCCCCGACATTCGAATCAGTAAGCCACCACCCTACCACCGGGCCACCAGAAACGAATTATTTATTAATTAATTTTCTGAATTGCTTGATCCTAATAGGGTCACAGGGAATCTGAAGCCTATCTCAGCCAGCTCTGTGAGGCGGCAGGGTACACCCTGAACAGCTTTCCAGGCCATTGCAAGGCTAATACACAAACCCATTTACACTCACACCTAGGGGAAATTGTGAACAACCAATTAGCCTGAAGTGGGAGGAAACTAGAGTACCTGGAGGGAACACATGCGATTGTAGCAGGATGTAGTAATCATCCTTGCTGGTGTTCAGCTGGTTTGCCTTTCCTTTGCCGGAGGCTGGGTCCCATCACTTCCTCACTTCCTGATGTCCCTCACTTCCTCTTTCGCCTGGTGGCTGAAGTTTGTTTGGTTGCTGCACGCTGATTACCTCTCGCTGTGCGCTGCCCAATGTCTGCTGTTGTTATGTGCGGCTTCTCGTGTGTACTCCCATGTGACATTACACGTGTGGCAACTTGTTTGTTTGTTTGTTTACAGATGGCCCTGCGTAACGTCGATTGTTTGCTTCACACACATCGACTGAAACTGCCTGACCGGTATGTAATACAGTGGTTTTAGCTTTCCCCTTTCAGCCATTCGTAATTTAAGTTTTTTCTATGTTTGTTTTTCGTAGGGTTAATCATAATAGTGTAGCGCTACAGCACTGACTGGCCCACCCAGAGAACTCGCTGCTGCTTTGCCTTGCCTGTACCTGCTTCGCATTGCCTGAAACTTCTTCGCCTTGCCTGAAACTTCTTCGCCTTGCCTGAAACTTCTTCGCCTTGCCTGTACCTGCTTCGCATTGCCTGAAACTTCTTCGCCTTGCCTGAACCTGCTTCGCCTTGCCTGTACCTGCTTTGCATTGCCTGAAACTTCTTTGCCTTGCCTGAACCTGCTTCGCCTTGCCTGAAACTGCTTTGCTTTGGCTGAAACTGGTTCGTCTTGCTTGAAACTCCTTCGCCTTGTGTGAAACTGCTTCGCTTGTCTCAGAATCTGCTTTGCCTCGCTTGGCTTCACTCTGTGCCGCTTCACGCGGAGCTGCTTGGCTGCATCACAGGGAGAACATGCAAACTTCACACAAACATGTCCTCAACATGACTGGGACTGGAACCTGTTTCTTCTTGCTGTGAAGCAGATGTGCTAATCACTATGCAACTGTGGCACCCAGGGACAAATTAATAAACTGGAAACAACAAAGGGTGGCATGGAGGCTCGTTAGACGGACGACATGCACTTACCTCTTCTGCGTGGCGATAGCTTGCGGTTTAACACCTTGCCTAAAGTCAAAGCACTAAAAAGGCACTCGAACTCCCCTAACTAAAAATAAATATGCATATAAAAAGATCTATCTTCTAATAGCAGTATTAGCTCTCCTCACTACTCCAATGCTACGCTCACTCCACTGGCTTCCTGTAACTGCTCACATTAAATTTAAATCAATAATGCTTGCCTACAAAGCCAAATATGGACCTGCACCCTCCTACCTCAAAGCACTTTTCACACCCTGCATTGCACTGGATTCTCTGCAATCCTCCAGCACTGTCCGAATCGTCCCTCCTTCTATCAAGGGACAAGGAAAACATTCATCTAAACTTCACTCTGTTATAGATGTCCCCTAGATGTCTGGACAGCTGAGTCACTGGGTGTCTTCAAATGAAGAAAAAACTACCTTTTCAGTACTTGGATTAGCACTGTGTCCTAGTGAATTAGTATCACAATGTTTTCACTGATAGTGAGCTCAAAGCACTTCTGTAGGTCGCTCTGGATAAGGGCATCTACCAAATACCATAAATGTAAATGTAATGTGAATGTATTACTAGTAGTCGACAAGTTCCCCTCTGTTTGATTTCTTAATGGGGCAAACAGTAGTACGGAGGTACTAAGTATGTGCAGTAGATGTCAATCGGCCGCATTAATAACTATTCAATAACCAAAATATGTAACAAAAATACATAACAAAAGCATAACCAATCTTCCTCACCAGGTCTGTGAGCAGGTCTTTTGCCCCGCGGATTGTCAGTACAATCATCAGAGGCAGCATGATGATATACCATGAAAGCGTAGCAATAGCTGGAACACACTAGAAAGCAGCCAAAGACATTTGGTCATTATTAAACTGTTCCATATCAAATAAAGCAGAGCTCCAAAATTTTACTGATAGCCTGATGGTCAATCGTTACTGAAACAAAATAAGGTGAATCCATTCCAAAAATGATTTATACTGTCTTTTATGAATGTCTTATGTATGCTGATAATATCAGACATGCCCAATAAGATTTTTCTTATTTAAAAATATATCACCATATTTATCACCATTCAAAGAATGAAAAAAATCATCAACGACATCCTCTGAGCTTGAGGCTGCTAACTAAGGAGAGAGACTCACTGCTGTTCTAGAGCTAGCAAATAACATAACTTAGAGGTATACGTTTATTAAGTAGTAAGTTCATGACTTGAATATGGTGGCACAGTGGCATAGTGGTTAGCACGTCCACCTCACAGCAAGAAGGTCCTGGGTTCGAGTCCCTGGCTTGGGTGTTTCTGTGTGAAGTTTGAATGTTTCCCCGTACTTGCATGGGTTTTTCTCCGGGTACTATGGTTTCCTCCCACAGTCCAAAGACATGTACATTAGACAAATTGGCTGTTCCAAATTGCCCCTAGGTGTGAGTGTAAATGGCTGTGTGTGTTTGGTCTGTGATGGTCAGGCGAGCTGTTTGGGGGGAACCTGTCTTCACCCAGTGTAGGATGAGACAGGCTCCAGCCTCCCCGTGACCCTAATAGAGGATTAAGCGGTTCAGCATATAAGTGAGAAAATGACTGGAATACACTTTCAGAGCCAAAGATCATCAAGGTGCACCTTTACACTGCCCCACAGTGAAGGGTCCTGCCCTCTGTGGGCGTTTTTCCAAAACAGCTCAGAGTTTTCTGACTTTTCTGACTGCCTGTGACAGAAAACAGGTGTAGTTTGGATCTCAGCGCTTTAATCTACACAAAGGTAACATTTCCTTCAACACTTGTTTAACTCTTCATTTTCCATATCTGGTATATCTGTTTGAAATTTAGCTTGCTGTGCAAACATCTCTAAAGTAAAAAGTATACCAAAACATTCATTCATTCATTTTCTGAACTGCTTAATCCTAATTAGGGTTGAGGGTTGAGGGAGGCTGGCGCCCATCTCAGCCAACTCAGGGTGAGGGCAGAGTTCACCCTGAACAGCTCACCGGCCATCGCAGGGCAGAAACACACTGATGGCAATCCAATGGCCTATTCTTTTCGAATGACAGCAATGTTTCTTTTACATGCCTCTCACCACAGACAGTGAGAGACATGACTAGCCTTTGATAACCCAGTTAACTGCACTGGGGGGCAGCAGTGACAAATCGGTGATAGTGAGGCTTGAACCCCTGAACTTTGGATCAATAAGCCAGCACCACCACTGCCCAAAACATTTAAGTTTATATAGAAATGTGCTTAGTAGTTTACTGACAGCCATTCACGGTTTTAATAAAGTGCTTTTTTAACATTAAAAACATGCCTGTCATATTATCTTGCTTTCTTGGTATTTCCTGGAACAACATTTAGTTGAATTTTTAGGATTTCTGCCTCAGTGACCAAAAACCTTAAGTGTTTACCATTTGCCAGTGAGGCTTTATCCACTCAGAATAATGATTTTTACTCCCAAGATATCAAACTGATCAGATCATGCTGTTCTTGTGTACTAATAATATTTATCTCATTCCCAAAATTACTGTATATCTTCATATTGCCTATCGCAAGTTTATGATATAATATCTTTGTTCCTTTAATGTCATACAAAAAAATATGTTATTAATATGTCATTTAGCACAACATGGATCCCTTATTTAATATTAATTAACTCACTCACTCATTTGCTGATCCACGTACTCCTACTAGGGTCATGTGGAGGCTGGATCCTATCCTATCGTGGGGTACACCCTGAACAGCTCACCAAACTATAACAGGGCTAATACATACACAACCATTCACACTCACACCAAGGGGCAATTGGGAACATCAAATTGGTCAAATTCATGAGGGGAGCATGCAAACTTTACACAGAAACGCCGAGCCTGAGACTTAAACCCAGGATCTTGTTGCGGTGAGGTGGACATGCTTCCATTACGCCACCATGCTGCCCCATTATCATGCTAAATTAACTAAATACACCAGCGATGAATAATGTAATAAATGAATTCGTATAGTAAATAAAGAAGAGAAATCTAACAAAAATACTTTTTTTTAAATTCATATAGAATACTGCACAGTTTTTTACAATGTGTTGATAAGTTACTGAACTCTGGAATATGGATATGTTACTGAACCTAGATCAAACTATTTGAAGTTATTATCTTTATTTCAGATTTTTTGTCTTATAGTCTTTAGTGTGTGTGTGTGTGTGTGTGTGTGTGTGTGTGTGTGTGTGTGTGTGTGTGTGTGTGTGTGTTTGCGGTCCTGTCAGTTGTCATACAGTCACTCCTCACTGCACTGCCTTCATTTTGTGAAATCGCCTGTTTGGCCTAGTTTTACATAAATGGCTGTTCCAAATCACCCCTAGGTGAGAGTGTGAATGGTTGTGTGAGCGTTGGCCCTGCGATGGCCTGGCAAGCTGTCCAGGGTGTACCCCACCCTTGCCCGGAGTCGGCTGAGATGGGCGCCAGCCTCCCCTCGACCCTTATTAGGATTAAACGGTTTAGAAAATGAATGAATGAATGAATGAATGAATGAATCCACTAAGCCATCAAGCAGCTTTATGGCCTACTGTTTAGCACCAAAGCTTCAAAAACCTCATTACAAAGACGTGTCTATGCAGATGCAACTGAATATTACAAGATTGCAAGCAGATAAATGTCCTGTCATTCATGGCAAACTTCTAATGATGTTAATGCTGATAATTTAAGAGCTTAAAGTAAATTCTTAGATAAATTGAATGAAAAGGATACCTTGGGGCTATTTTAAGAGTTGGGTGCTTTAATGCATCCATACCAATAATCTTTTTAATTAACTAAAAGAATGTTTTGAAAGATGCGCACCAAAGTCCTTTAACCATATATGGAATGGGGCCTGAACTCGTGTGGGTGGGTGATGTTAAATGGGGCATCACTCATGTGCAATGCACAATTTCTGTGGAACTTAGGGAAGTCTGGATGGGTACTTCTCTCTGGGAAGTGCATGCTGCAGTCAACTAAAGCATAACTCAATGTGTTCAGTACTCGTGCAAGATTTTAAAAAAATCACTTTTTTAATTCTTCTCATATTTCATTCATCTCACTCATTCATTTGCAAAACCACTTAATCTTACTGGGGTCATGGAGCTGGAGCCTATCTCAGCCAACACTGGGCGAAGGCAGTATACACCCTGAACAGCTCGCCAGACCATGAGATCATTGACAAACCAGGGTTAACATGCAGCCAATTGGCCTAATGTGCATGCCGTTGGACTGTGGAAGAAATGTGGGGTACACGGAGAAAACCCACACAAGCACAGGGAGAACATGCAAACTCCCCACAGAAATGCCAGAGACCGGGGACCTTCTTGCTGTGAGGTGGAAGTGCTAACAAGATAAATATGAGCTAAATTCCATAATGTTCTTTCCTGGTTTTCAAACAGATGAATGCTGCATGTCATAAATGTCCTTTATAATACTACCAGTAGACACCATGCTAACTTTACCAAAAGTTAAGGATCTGGCAGAATTAGTTTTTTAAATTTATTCAACTCTTATTTACCTTTAAGAGAACTTTTAATGCCAAACCTTGATAAATGTTGCATAATACTCCTTTAGAGGAACCTTAATATAAATTATTGCAATAAACACAAACACACACACGTGCGCGCACACTCGCAGGCGCGCAATTAATGTGGATTTTTCTTTATCTGAGCAACAAACAAACAAACAAATAAATGAATACCTGCATGATTACAATGAGCAGGAAGAAAAAGTTTGATGGACGCTGGAATTGTTCATACAGGTTGTGAGGCAGGAAGGTCAGGGGAGTGTACTTATAGCTGCGCACTAAATTGTCCTGTAAGAGACATTTTATTAGAATAACATTTCCACATCAGACAGGGAGGGTTGATTATGTGCTATTGCTAATCATTTCCTCGCCAAAAGTCATTAACTAAAAAAAAAATTAATACAAACTTTAAAAGAATATACTTTAATTTCCACTTACTGCGTAACGCATCCTGTGACATCTCAGGAAGGTCCTGAGTTGCAGGGGCTGATTAAAATTATGGCATTTTGCTTGCACCTGCCAAGTCATACCTGAAACAGCAAGAGAGACGACTTCTGATTATTTTTTACATGCTGCACCAGACTTCCAGACTCACAATCTCTCTTTTTGTTTTATTCACTTCACTTATTTTACAAATTAATATTAGAAATATTACTTATTATTGATTTTGAAATGTTACTGGCAGTCACGTTCAATAAAGACACATTTAAATGAAGAATTATCACTGTTGTGTCCCACTGCTCTAGTGAAGCAATTCAACAGAAGGAACAGACACATTTCCTGTCTGTATATCCCTGATAAACAAACTAATGTTGTGCCTCAATTTGCCAATGTGTTCTATTTTAGTTACTCAGGGGTTAAACTTTTAAACCTCATTGTGTTCCTGGGCAGTATGGTAGCGTAGTGGTTAGCTCGTCCGCCTCACAGCAAGAAATGCCCTGGGTCCAATCCTGTGCTCGGATGTTTCTGTGTGGAGTTTACATGTTCTCCCTGTGCTTGTGTGGGTTTCCTCCACGTACTTCGGTTTCCTCCCACAGTCCACTGACATGCACATTAGGCTAAATGGCTGTTCCCAATTGCTCCTGGGTGTGAATGTGCATGCAAAAATGCGTGTGTGCATGAGGAGATTGGGGAGACGTGCTGGATGTGTTTGGATGCAGTCTACAATTTAATACGGTGTATAAAAATACAGCAAGTGGTAAACTGCTTTACCCACTACTTCCATTTCAGAGCAAGTAAAATTCTTCGCTGTTAGATTCTGGCACTTCAATGGATTTGCACGTTTGCTTTCACAGGTTTCCGACTTCATAAATATTTGTGTGCACACATGCCTTTATGTCCTTTAATGGGTATTTAGGAGCATTGACCTAAGCTAATTAGAGCAACTGGCCCACACTTTCAATTTATGAAGACAATGGGATTCACCATTCAAAGAACGCAGCTGGGAACTAATCCCAGGTTTATGAACACAAATTTTCTTAAAAGCAAATTTATGAGAAAAACCTTATTTAGGAGAAAAACACATTGATGTGAAGACTCGATGTTTTCTAATATTTTGGTACCTGGTGCAGGGGTCATTGACACTGGCCTATAGGATAAACAAATTCTTTCAAAAAGACATTATGGTTGATTCCATTTCATTTCCAAGATATAACGCTGTATTTAATCCTTATTTAATATACCCGGGAAGTGAATAACCTTTTGACCAAAGCTCTCATATCCTGTTTTATTACATTATGTAATATAGTATGTGTAATTTCTTGACAGTATATTGGTTTAATTTTTTAGCTCCCGCCCTTCGGGAGCTATACAAATGAGTTCTGTCCATCCATCCATCTGTCTATCTGTCTGTCACACTTTAGTTTCTGGACATTTACTTGCCACATGCTGAAGCTGGGGCTTTTGAACTTGGTATGCTGGCTCACTACTATGAGTGCTAGGATGAGTTTTTGTGTGAGTGACCTTGACCTACTTTTCAAGGTCACAGAGGCAAAACTGTATAAAATAATATTTTTAAAAAGTGAGGTACATTAAATTTTTTTAAAACCTTATATGAAGAATAAATGGATACATATTAAACAATTTAATGGAGCAGGTAGCGCAAGTCACAAAATGGTGTCAGAAATTCAATTGAGACATAAAGGACAAGTTATTTTCAAACACATTCTGAGGTTTTGAGAAAATGTTATCTTACACATATAATCAATTATTACATTTAAACAGTATACAATTAAACACATTAATATATTGGTACTCATATATGCAGTTATTAAGAATTAACATATTGTTACTCATATATGCAGTAATTTAGAATTAACTTATTGGTACTCATATATGCATTCATTTAGAATTAACAAAGGGCTACTCATATATGCAGTAATTTAGAATTAACATATTGCTACTTGTTTATGCAGTAATTGAAAATTAACATATTGGTACTCATATATGCAGTAAT
>JBCNYH010000017.1:14297739-14309365 GCA_039654325.1 Tandanus tandanus
TGAACCGCGCTTAGTCTGGACCTTCACCTAGGACCTGTTTGCCTTGGGTGACCCTACCAGGGGCATAATGCCCCCGAAAACATAGCTCCCAGGATCATTAGGACATGCATACCCCTCCACCACGATAAGGTGGCGATTCAAGGAGGGGTGGTACTCATATATGCAGTAATTTAAAATTAATATATTGGTACTCATATATGCAGTAAATTAAAATTAATATATTGGTACTCATATGTGGTAATTTAGAATTAACATATTTCTTCTCCTATGAAGTAATTTAGAATATTTCTTGCACTAACTGGTTTTTCTATTAATTTGAATTAATGGGGGGGTTTATGATGGTACTCTTGGCTCAAAGCAAGAAGAGCCCTGTGGCCAGCAGGGGGGCATTTCTGTGTGGAGTTTTCATGTTTTCCCCAGATCCTCCGGTTTCCTACCACTGTGCAAAGACATGCACATTAAATCAACTGGCTACTCTAAATTGTCCATTGATGTGAATGTGAGTATGAATGGTTGTTTGTGTCTGTGTTAGTCCTGCAATAGACTGGGGAATTGTTCAGAGTGTGCCACGTTTCTCAGCTGAAGTCAGCTGGAAAATGCTCTAGCATCTCCATGACCCTAAAAGTAAGCGGTAAGAGGTACCTGGGACCAGCATTACAGGTAATGAATGAATGGTTTGAATTAATTATCATTATCTTCTTCTTCTTCCGCTTGATCCGAAGTCGGTTAGCAGGGGCAGCAGCCTAAGCAATGAGGTCCAGATGTCACTCTCCCCAGTCACTTCCTCCAGATCCTCAGGAGGACCCTGTGGCATTACCCAGACCAGCATGTTCTGGGTCAACCCCGGGGTCTCTTCCTGGTTGAACATGCCCCAAACACCACACCAATGAGGCATTCAGGAGGCATTCTTATTAGATGCCCAAGCCTCCTCAACTGGCTCCTCTCAACACGGAGGAGCAGCGATTCTACTCCGAGCTGCCACCCTGCGAAGGAAGCTCATTTTAGCCGCTTGTATCTGCAATCTTACTCCTTCGGGCACTACCCAGAGCTCGTGACCATAGGTGAGGGTTGGAACGTAGGTTGAGTGGTAAATTGAGAGCTTTGCCCTTCGGTTTGGATTAACGTTTGATAAAAATAAAAAAATAAAAAATAAATAAAACACTCATGTCCTCATGTCACCAGAATTGTTGATTTTAAAATTAGTTATTACGCTGAATGTAATGTCAGAATTTTAGATAAGAGATGCAGCCCATTACGTGGCAGAAAACACAATAAAGCAGATAGCAGAAAGTTTTAAGATAAATAGGGCTTGTCAGTGTGCATGATCTCGCTAAACATTTTACAGTTGAAAACCTGAAATCTGAAGGGCAGGGTGGCACGGCGGTGTTGTGGTTAGAACATGAGTTGTAGTCCCAGGTTTGGGCATTTCTGAGTTTGCATGTTCTCCTCATACTTGTGTGGGTTTCCTCCTGGTACTCCAGTTACCTCCCACAGTCCAAAGACATCCACATTAGGCTAATTAATTTGTTCCAGATTGCCCCTAGGTGGGCCCTGCGATGATATGGTGAGCTGTTTAGGGTATACAAGGCCTTCGCGCCATGTCAGCTGATGGGCTCCAGCCTCCCCACGACCCTCTTAATATTAAGACGTTTGGAAAATGAGTTCGGCACCACTTCTCCATAGATCATTTTCCTACTGTATATCAACATGTCTGTCACATTTATTGTGAGTATTGTTGGCAACTGGTTGTAACAGCTGAATGAGAAGTACCACCTCAAACACTCCTTTTTTAAAAACATCTGCAAGCTCACATTTTACACTACAGTTTTAGTCACTTACTGTACATTTCACACTCATTAATATTATAATAAAAATATTTACATAAGTCAGAAATGATAAACCTGGAATAAAAAAAATGTGTAGGGCATAATGTCCATTTGGGATCATTTACCCAAAACGTTTAGGAACTCCTATCATACTGCAAACAATGCCACTTAGTGAACTAGATTCACATATATAATTAGTAAAATTACTTGCTCGATGATGATCACTAGGGAGATTTGTAGACAAACACCTTACCTGGCGAGAGTTCACAGTTGTCATCTCAGGAGGAGAATTTTTCCTCATTGCTGTCTCCAGGGTCTCACACAGATCATGTAACCACTTGAATTGATTCAACATCAAGTTTTTTGAAAAGTTAAAGACCCTGCCCAAAGCAATATACTTACATTTATCCCATTCAGTTTGTTTCTCCTCTGTCTTCCCCATCTTTCCAACAATAATTTTGAAAATGATTTCTGCAGACGGAAAAGGGATGGGCTTGAAACATCAGAGGCAAAGAGGAGGAGCGTGGAGACAATCTGTGGCACACACAAGGTGATAACATACATATAAGCACAAGAACCATGTCCCCTGAGTGCAGAGACAGAACAATGCCATATTAATACCCCACCCCCAGGTAGATCCTTAGTCATTTAATGAGCAACCACATGCTCAGGCAAGTTTTATCTTTAAAAAAAATAAACATTGTATCCAGGTATATATATTAAATAGAAGAATATTATCTGTGACCATATACATTCTTTATGAATCACCCGAATCACCACCTTATCGTATATTTAATTATAGCTAGGACTCAGTTTCCCTCGCCTGAGCACAGGTTACTGGGGTCCCATAACGTAACCCCCCAAACCATCACCCCCCACCCCACCCCCCTGGAAGCCAGGCCTGGAGGAGGGGCTCAAAGATGCATACTTGTTGCCCCTCATCTCTGTGCCAATGTTTAGGTGGCCTCCCTCTGCCAGGAGGACGAGTCCTGACTGTTGCCTCTCAGATCTTTACCCAAACGTTGCTTTGTTGTTGGGCATATGTACTCTTCACGGTTTATCCATCATAAACAGCATGTTTGAACATAAGGGTGTCCATAAGTGCACTTGGCACCAGGACACCCTAGGCCGCAGTTTGATGATGGACTTTGTAGTCATGTCATCTGACTTGCAGCTGCAAGTTCAATACACTCGGGTGAAGAGAGGAGCTGAGCTGTCAACTGATCACTGCCTGGTGGTGAACTGGCTCCAATGGCCACCGTAGTTAGGATCTCCTGGGAACATTTCGCAGAGTGTCAGACGGGCCTTCAACTCCCACCACTGGCAGAACTACTACCACATCCCAAAGGAGGCAGGGGACATAGCCTCTTGACTATCACTAGTTTAAATTTGCCCCTTGTGAAGGACATTTTTTTTCAAACCTGAATATCTCCAACCCACTACATACTACTGAGTTAACTCCTTTTGTCAGCTAAAGAGGACATTGAGGGCTTTTCAATGGTACCAAATGTGAAGGGGTGGGGCTTTGGTACCTTTCTTTTTTCTCAACAAGGAAGATGGCATCCATTTGTTCAAGCACATTTTATGGAAAGTGGAAAAGTAAGTGCATAATGCTGTTTAATGAGCAAATTTTTGTCTTGAAATGTTGTTGGCATGTTTTATATAAATCTCTTAAGAACACATTAAGACATTTACTGAATTACATTAACTGTATTTTACCGGAATATTCAAGTGTTTCAAAAATGTTCTCCAGAGTGGACATTTGTAGTTATTTCATCCATTTTGTTCTGTAATTTTTTTTTTCAAATGAAAAGAAAGGGACTGGTACTCAGAAGCAGAGAGAATTTTACTGCAAATTGTTGATGGAAATTCGGATATTGAGTTGTCTGATGAGGAAGATCAAGATGCAGTGTTTGAGGCAGAAGCAGAGGAAGATGATTTAGAGAGCTCTTAGGATGAAATTCAGGCAGGGCAAGCAGAAAAGTCTACATCTAAGTCCAGCTGGTGCCCACTGTGGAGCAAGAATACAAAGTAAGACAGGATAAGATAGATAAGTCTTTATTGACATTTTGTAAAAAAAAAACAACAACAATGAAATTGACAAGCACACCTTGAGTTTGTATTCTAAAAAAAACCATCTTTTCTCAAACAATTGAGACTCATTTTATTTTTCTCCCTTTATTGCTTTTCTTAAGATTCAAGTTCCAGCTGGATGATCCTCCCATTATTCAGAGCAATGATGCCATGACACAGAAACACTGGACCCCAATGAATTATTTTAAGCAGTACATCGATGACTCCATGTTTGAAGAAATGGCTGTGTGCACAAATCAGCACGAAGTCCTTGTGTCTGGAGCCACACTAAATACCACTCCTGAAGAGCTGAAGACATTCTTTGGGAATTCTATTTACATGGGCTGTCTAGGATATCCAAATATTCAAATGTATTGGGCCTCAAATACCAGAGTTCAAATTGTGGCAGAATCCGTGACCAGAAATCGTTTTTTCAAGCTAAGAAATTCCATTAAGATCGTCAACAACCTTAATGTTTCAGACGATGAAAAAAAAAGAGATCTCTTGTAGAGAATCAGGCCCCCCCTGACCAAAGTAAGGCAAGGCTGTCTGAGTCTGCCAAGAACAGGAAAATTATGCATTGATAAGCAAAGAGTTCCATTTACTGGTCACTGTCACAGTGCCGAGCAAAACACAACCAACTGGATTGTTGTGTTTGTCTTGGCCGAACCAACTGGTCTGGCCTTAGACTTTGTGGTCTACCAAGGCAAGACTACGTTCAGAGTTACAGGAGGACAGGGCATTGGTGAACAAGCTGTTCTTCATATGGCTGGGTCTGTTCCCCAGGGAACCCACCTATTCTTTGACAGGTTCTTTACAACTGTCAACCTCCTTGACACCCTGATGACAAAAGGGCTGACAGGGACTGGAACCATCATGAATAACAGGAGTTCCAAAGGAGTGCAAGATCATAGGAGATAAGCCCTTCAAAAAGAAAGTAAGAGGGGCATCGGAGATGGTAGTCAGACGAAGCCCTCCTGAACTTGCTGTCATAAAGTGGTTGGACAAAAAGCCAGTTGTCATGGCATCCTCTGTCTATGGCATTGAACCTTAGGACACATGCAGAAGATGGTCTAAGAAAGACAAAAGGTTTGTCCAGGTGTCAAGGCCACTGGAAATTGCTGAGTACAACAACAAAATGGGTGGCGTGGACTTAGTTGACTGAATGTTGAGTTGCAGGATGGTCTCTCGCACTTGGAAAAGGACAGTGAGTGCAGTTTTTCACTTTTTTGATCTGGCAATCACCAACTCTAGGCTTCAGTATAAGACTGACTGCCTGTTTCTGGGGAAGAAACCACTGAAGTTCCTAGGCTTCAAACTGCTGGTTGGTGAAGAGTTGACTACTCGGGCCCAAGTAGGAATTGCAAGTGACAGTGAGGATGACTACACTTCCCTACGTCAAAGGTGGAAACCACAGCCAAATACAGCTCTCAGACACTATGGCGCCATCCATCTGCCAGAGATGGTGGACGAAACACATGCATCAGGGTGTCGCAGATCCGGTTGCAAAAGCAAAACATATGTGATGTGCACGAAGTGCAAGGTATTCCTTTGTGTTTTAAAGAAGGGGAATTGCTTTTTGAAGTATCCTACCAAATAAGAACAACAAAGCAGTAAGTGCTTATGTTTACTTTTTTGTATGTTCATCCACTACAAAACAAATATGTGGAAGTTAAACTCATTCTCATGTTGAATTTTTGGTATTTTCTTTTGGACTAACTGATTGCTATCAAGGTTCAGTTTCACATGTATGGCGTTCCGATGTATACTGTAGTGGACACATGATATCTCTAAAATAAAAACTTTTAAAAAAATGTTTTCAGTGTCCTTACAAAGATTGGGGAAGTAAAAAAAAATGGTGATTGGACAATATTTTTATCCCTGGTAGTCAGGAGGATAGAATCCAAATGGACCATGGTTATTATTGAAGTTTCAGCCTATAGTTGTGGCCGTAAGGACATCTGTCGTGGTGGCAACCCCTGAAACCTGCGGTGAGGGGGCCGTCAAGCTGAACAAAGAGGCCTATCGGGTATCTTTGCTCAGTCGTATATACATTTTATTTTACTTAATACAATATCAAATACGTACAACCAAAATTTACCTTTCTATGAATTTCTGAATGCTGTATCATGAACATAATATGTATTATACTTGGTTACTCTACTCTTTCTTGTAAAATGCTACTTGATTAGCCAGTAAAATGTGCAATTAGACCTTTCAGTGCATTAAAATATTGTAATATGTCCCTGAAAAATGGCAAAAAGCCAAATTTGTATCATATCGCCAATTATATAAAAAATATAAAAGTCCATAACTTTGGAACTATTCAAGATATAAACCTCAAATTTTTCATTCGAATTTACTTTACCTTACAGAACTGGCATGTGAAAAATGAACGAAATATAAGTGATAAATGCAGACAACTTTCTGAGTAATAGTGTATTTGACTTTTGAAATTTTCCTTGTCCAATGCCCAACCTCTGATTGAAATTTCAGTAAAATCCACCCATAACTTTCCTGCTAACAAATAAACAAACCATAGATTTAACATAAGCTCCTTGGCTGAGGTACATTTTTTCTGTTTTTCTGAGTTTTCAAAGGAAGGCAGAGTGGTGCAGTGGTTTGCACTTTCGCCAAAAGCAGCAAGATGCTTCTGCATTTATACCTGCTGGTGAACTGGGGCCTTTCTGTGTGGAGTTGCATGTTTTCCCTGAGCCTGTGTGGGTTTCCTCCGGGTGCTCTTGTTTCCTCCCACAGTCCAAATGCATGCACATGCGGTCAACTGGCTATTGTATATTTCCCCTAGGTATGAGTGAGTGTGAATGTTGTCACTTGACGTTCGCCCCATGAAAAATTGATGACCTGGTCATAGTATACCGTCGTCTCATTCTTATTGAATTTGAGTGAATAAATTCTCTCAAATAAGGCTTTGATAGTCTATGAGTCTCTGAGTGTGAATGATTGTGTGGGTTGCCCTCCAATGGTCTGTTGACCTGTTCAGGGCCTACCCCAACTTCACTCAGAGTTGGTTGAGATAGACTCCAGCCTTCCCGTGACAACTGAAGTGGGGCAAGCGGTTTGGCAAATGAATGAATGAATAAATTTTTTTCATATCATTATGAAATGTTTGTAACTATCATATTTTTTGTAACTCAAATATTTCAAGGGGCAGAAAGCAGTTTCTGTGTGTCAAAATACAAATTTTAACAAAAATTTATTTGAACTAATTGTAATTTCATCATTTAGTTTTAATGACTGTCTTCTGCCTGCCACCTAAGTTTACATCCATCTAGTGGTTATTGCCTCACACTGCATCATAATTACTGTCACTGTTCAAATGATGCAAACATACAGTAATGGACTTTTTGTGAGTTCTGACAAGATTGGCAGTTTAAAAAAATTAATAAATAAAAAAAAAACATAATAATAATAATAATAATAATAATAAAAAGGAAAGTTTTGTTGGTCCTAAGCCATGTCCCTTCCAATTGGCTTCCACCTGATGACCTACAGTTAACAGAACGTGTGTGAATACAGGGGTGTGCATGTGTGTCAAGGAGATAAATAGTGCGTGTAAAAGCCTATGAGGCCAATCTATTTTTAAACATGGGCTTTTTTAGTCACTGGGTGGTTTGCAAGATGAGCGGCAGATGGTGGCAGGTAGTTCCAGGCTTTTGGGTAGTGACCAGTTGGCCTGGCTGCCTTCCGCTAGTGTTTCCACTTCAGTTTAACTGCTTTTTAGTACATACGAAACCGCTTTGCACACATCTTGCTCTGCAACCAGACAATCTCCACAAACCGCCCAACAGTTGCTCGGAATACCAAAGGCTGATCATTTGTTGACAGTTAGCCAGGAAATCAGATTTCCTTTAAAAAAAAAAAACACTTATATCAGTAGGTTTTGGTATCGAGTCCAAGAAAAGGCCAAAAGTTACCGCTGTTTAGATTAAATATCTGACTCATTTCTATCACTCCTTTTATTATGTATACTATATGCTATATGCTATCACGCCAATTATTATGCAGGCTGTTGACTGGAAAGTTGATTAGTTGCTTTTTAAGTTTAGTAAACACGACCAAGGAATTACAGGCATTAGTCCCAGGAAAACTAAATCTTTGCCAGTTAAGATATGTTTAATTTGTGCAAATTTACGATTATGCAATAATTATAAATCAGATATAATACTGTGTAGCCTGTTTGAAGATGTTTTTACATTCCAAGCTTAAAATTTTCTCATTTTGCTCATGGGTTATTTGGAGGGTTGAGAACCTGAGTGGTGTAACTAACAGAAAGCTGTTTCTGAGAAAATTGACATAAAAGATTTTTTTAGTAATCTAAAAAAAAATCAGGTATAATGCCCACAATATGATTCAAGATCATAAGGAAGATGACGGGACCATTCTGGTATACATAGAGCTTATCCACATCTATCAAAATATCACCTTATCTCATTTTTCAGTTTTTGTGGGTTAGACCACTATGGCTCTCCACCCTTCATTTTACATCTTCATTCATTCATTCATTTTCTAAGCTGCTTAATCCTAATTAGGGTCACGTAGTTGGACCGTGGGAGGAAACCGGAGTACCCGGAGGAAACCCACTCAAGCAGAGGTAGAACACACAAACTCCACACAGAAACGCTCCGAGCCCTGTAATCGAACCCGGGACCTTCTTGCTGTGAGCTGGATGTGCTCATTTCACATCTTTCTGGAAATTATAATTTTCAATAGGAAAAATAAAAGATTATTTATACATAAGCAGGGAATTTGTATAAGGCTCTTTATTTGCACTTGGACCCACTTGCACATGTAATATTAAAAATCTAAATTAAAAAAATATTTCAATGCAATTGTAGGTCCACCTTAATAACTGTTTAAAATGTAAGTCAAAATAATAGTAAAGACAATTTCAGGAGATAACAAAGCGCCGCCGCTTCCTTTTTTGACTTTATTTATACTAAAATTGCCGATTTTTCAGCATGAAAGTCAGACATATCTGGTCAAGTTCAGTTACCGGCTTCAAAAATAAATATTACAAATTCGTAATTTGTGTTTTATTACAAAAAAATAATTTTGGAGTGAAAAGGATGTTTAATGTGTGTTTTTGCTAATTTAGTTATATTTTGACACAAAAAATCTTTTGACCTTTTTAATGAGATGGGTCTCTGAACATAACGTGTGTCAAGATCCATATATTTAATATCTTGGTCTATATGATGTCCATACCGGCAAATATCTGTACTGGGTTTTAGTAAACTGGACAGAAGGGAGCATTGGTTGCACTCAATAAAAGAATTGTCCTAAAATATCCACACAGGTAGTTCTATCATCATGAATAAAACACGGGTGAAATGTCTGTCAAACCAATTACACGTTACGTTCATTTATAAATTGGTTCACACATCAGTCAGAGAAAAAAACCCTGAAGCCAAGACCGAGTCTCGTGAATATTTATTACTTCTGGACATGCTCAGTGGACACTTTTTCGAATTCCTTGATTTTAGCCACAGGTGACGTGATGTGTCCTTAAAGTGGCTTTAGAATTTATTCTGTGGATAATATTATCTTTTAATGAACATTATTGTTTTCTTTAGAGTCATAAATTGAGAAGTATTTTGATTGTTTTTATGGTTTTAAAAATTTTAATAAATGTCCCCCAGAATGTACCCAAGTAATAGAGTAAAAAAGACCAAATAATGAGACATAAATGTCAAAAATAAGAAAACTAAGAGAGCAACACTATTTGGTTTTCAACACTAGATACATTTGGCTATATTCAACATATTGTCGATTGCTATTATTTATTGAATTAATTTTTTAACTGTTTTTAGGAAATTTAGAAAACCGATCCAGGTTCTGTGTTCTCCTTTGATTAATAAGTTATGAATTAAATCACTAAAGATTCAAAAAGAAAAAAAAATTGGGCATTTGGAATGGAATGATGATTAAATTGAGCTGAAAGTACTAACGATAAAATATGAGGCTCCAACATGACACATATTTCAAGCAGGTTTAATTTATCTTAGCAATTTATTAATCCATGTTTTGATGCCTGTGAAGAAACATACGCAAATGTTTCTGTGTGGAGGTTGTACAACCCTAACCCCAACCCGTGCTTGCATGGGTTTCCTCTGGGCACTCCGGTTTTCCATGTTAAAAACATGTACATTAGGCTAACTGGCTGTTCCAAATTGCCCTTGGGTGTAAGTGTAAATGATTGTGTGTGTTGCCCCGCGATAGTCTAGCAAGCCGTTCAGGGTGTACAGTGCCTTTACTCAGTGTTGGCTGAGTTGGGCTCCAGCTCCCCTGTGACCCTAGTGAGATTGAGTGACTCAGCGAAGGAGTGAGTGAGAGTGAGTTCCTATTAAAGCGACTGGTGGATGTACCATAAACATTTGAACATTTGTATTTGAAGCATTGTAGGCAATTAGTAATTTCAGAATTAGGGGCTAGCAATGTAATACAGGCACCTTTAAATGCTAGACCCTGTTTGTTAGATATAGTAGTGAATGCTAGCTAGCGAATGATACAACATAGACCGGTGTACAGTGAATAATCACTATGTAATGGTAGTTTCAGAATTTGTCTAGGGTCATGTACTTGAGGGTGCCACCTTAAGTTTTGAAATGAGACCTTGTGTGGGACTAAATGCAATAAACTGAAAAATATAAATAGGAAAAAACTTAATGCTAAATCAGGTTAGCCTTATAATATCATTGTCCCTTGTTCTGTTTTCTCTCTTAAAGTGAAAAGAATAAGAATGAGAAGAATGAGAATCTAATGAAATGAGGTCATTTAAAGGAGTGGTGGGCGCTCTAAAACAGGAAGTGGTTTCCATTTTCTTGAAAAAGAAGCAAAGTGTGATTGGGTTTACTGTACACAGTGGTGTGCAACACTATTGCAGTCATGCTGTCACACCGCACACATACACAGCACGCATGCAGCCCAGCACTTCGAAGTGAAATGTTGTGTGCAGGTCTGGGTTTGTAGTGATTAATCATCTCTCATGGCCCATGCACTACTCAGTATGTGTGTGCTGTACATGTACATGTGAATTTACTCCCCAAGGTCAGGTTATACTCTGTAAAATGATTTGTTTCCAAGGAACTTTATGTTGTAATTATGAGTCATTGACAGCAGTGCAAACAATCACAGAAAAACTGAATAGTTCTTTGATGAGTCACTGTGTGCTACCCCCTCTCACACACATTAACCACAGCAAGTTACCCCTTATTCTAAGGATGTATTCTGGACACCCCCACAATTACCACACCAATATCTCATGTTTAAAATTCATTGCCCCTTTTTCTACACCTGTCTATCCCCTCTTTATCACGTCTGCTGAAAAAATGTTAAGCACTATTGTGGTAGAGTTAAAACATTTTCAAACCCTTATTCATCAGATAACCAGTGTTATCAGTTGCCTAACTGAATTCCTCACAACTATAGTGGTAAGCTATTATTAGCTAAATCTATATAAATAGCTTAATAAAGACTCTCTCCTCCCTATGAATCAGGCTGAAATATTGAGTTTTGAGTAATGTAAGACATTCACAGGGTATTTTCGAACTATGGTTAGCCCGTCCACCTCATAGCAAGAAGGTTCGAGTCCCATGCTTACCAAGGACATTTTTGTGTGGAGTTAGCATGTTCTCCCTGTGTGTGTGTGTGTGTGTGTGTGTGTGTGTGTGTGTGTGTGTGTGTGTGTGTGTGTGTGTGTGTGTGTG
>JBCNYH010000017.1:14348326-14365042 GCA_039654325.1 Tandanus tandanus
GGCTGAGATAGGCGCCAGCCTCCCCGCGACCCTAATTAGGAATAAGCGGTTCAGAAAATGAATGAATGAATGAATGAATATTCATATTAATAATAATAATAGTAATAATAATGATAATAATAATTAAAATAAGAGTATTAATGATAATAATACTAATAATAATACTAATAATACTAATACTAATAATAATAGTAGTAATAATAATAATAATAATAACAATAATAATAATAGTAATAATAATAATAATAGTAGTAATAATAATAATAATAGTAGTAATAATAATAATAATAATGATAATAATAATACTAATAATAATAATAATAATAATAATAATAATAATAATAGTAATAATATTAGTAATAATCATAATAATAATAATAATAATAATAATAATAATAGTAGTAGTAGTAATAATAATAATCATCATCATCATCATCATCTTGCAATACAATCTCTTTACAGTTCCACTGATGATTACAGTAAAATGCTGGTAGAGTTTATCCTACAAAACCAGAGTCGCCATTCTTTCACCTCCTGTAATAAACCTGCAATACTTCACTCACTCATTTGCCAAACACTGAGTGAAGGCAGGGTACACCCTGACCAGCTTGCAAGCTCATCATAGGGTCAGCACACATTCACACCTAGGGGCAATTGAGAATATACAATTAGTCTAATGTGCATGACTGTGGGAGGAAACCAGAGTACCCAGAGGAAACCCACACAAGCACTAACAATAACATGCAAGTGAATGAAATGTAATTGCTTTAAGCAATGAAATAAACAGAGGTTGTTTTGCCAAGCAGCTTATCTACCAGGTCCATGTGAGAGTGAACACTCCAGAACACAATCAGAGAATTAAACGATTACCAAAACACTTACAAGAAATGAGGACAAGAATGCACACATCAGCCACCTGAGGCAGATGCACAGCTCAAAAACCTCAAAACCCCAACGTGTTGCCAGATAAAGTACTGAAGAGATACAGGCGCAGATAGCTATGTGGGCATCTCACACAGGGATCATAAAAAAACAATGACATGCAGTTTATATACATATCCAGTACTGCACCAGAGAACATCTACAAATGGTGACAAACATTCTAAATCAAGACCACAGTAATCAGCACTCAGTGAGAATCACATGGTTTACAAAGAAAATCCAAAAACAATACATCAGTAATGAGCAGAAGCTCGACACTCACTCATTCCTTTCCTGTACCACTTAATCCTATTTGAGTCGCTGAGAGGCTGGAGCCTATCTCAGCCTACCCTGAGCGAAGGCAGGGTACACCCTGAACAGCTCGCCAGAGCATCGCAGGGCCAACATTCACAATCATTCACACTCACACTTAGGGGCAATTTGGAACAGCCAATTAGTCTAATGTGCATGCCATTGAACTGTGGGAGGAAACCCCTCAGAAACGTCTGAGCCCGGGACGCAAACCCAGTACCTTCTTGCTGTGAGGCAGACATGCTAACCACTATGCCGCCCCTCCAGCATTTTTATTTACAGTATTTATTAATTTATTTTTTAATTTTATTTTAAAAAGCGGGCGGTGCAGTAGTCGTTAACACTCGCGTACAGGAGGAAACAAATGGTTTCAGAAAGACATCGTGGATCCGATTCCATTTTATTTCCACGAGATACCCCACTGTATTTCATCTTTATCTCGATCAAACTGGCTGAGTATGCTCTGCAACACAAGAAGCAGGGCTTACACATACAAACCGTGAGGCTCATAAAGACCAAACCTCACCTTTCATACATAAGAGCAACAGAACTATGTGTAGTCACAGTGTCTAGTTTTTAATCATATTAGGGCTGCAGAGAAGCTGGAGTCTATCTCTGCCGACTCTGGGCCAAGACAGGGTACACTCTGGACAGCTCACCAGTCCATTGCAGGGCCAACACACACACACACACACACACACACTCACACCTAGGGGCAATCTGGAACATCCAGTTAGCTTAATGTGCATGTCTTTGGACTGTGAGAGGAAACCAGAGTACCCAGAGGAAACCTATGCAAGCACAGGGAAAACATTCCACAAAGAACAACTCCACAAAGAAACAGCCTCAAAGCCAGGACCTTCTTGCTGTGAGGAAACCCACACTTTCTAGTTTTTAAGTCTAAGACTTCAGACTTCAAGTGCATGGAGCCCCTCAGGGGACATGGGCAAAAGAAGTTGTTTTGTTTCTGGTACTCATGTTAATGTTACTGGTGTGCGTGAGAAAGTTTCTGATGAGCGCGCGACTGTTGGTCTACCATACAACCATGAACACTTTCTTGTGTGCACATTAAACTTTCCCATGTGCACGGGACCCTGGTAGGATGAAGCATTTTAGTAAATGAATGAATTAGATCGAGGCAATGAAATGTTGCAGTTACTCTCTAGTACTGCAGGTGGCGCACTCTTCACACATTGGCAGGCGGCACAGCAACCTGTGTGTTGAAGAACATTATTTGTGTAGAAATAACTATGAACAAACTTTCTTTTACATGGTTCATGGTTTTAAAATTCTAACAGAGAAATCAGAAAAAAATATAATATTGAATCGGGGTGTTTATAGAATTGCGATACTTACAGAATCACAATACAAATCGAATTGGCATCGATGTATCATAATAATATCGTATGGGGGGGGTCTATTTGTCTTATTGACTTAATGTTAAGGCACTGTATATAAAAGAAATATAAAGGAAGGAAGAAGGTTGTTCCTTGTACTTTCACACACTTTTACACAGACCACTTCATTCCCTGTAGGGTAGCGGGGAGGATAGAACCTCAACAGACACTGGGTGAAGGCAGGGTACACCCTGGACAGCTCGCCAGACCAACATACACTCAACCATTCACACTCAACATGGTGAGAACATAAAAAAACTTACACAGAAATGCCCGAGCCTGGGACTCAACCCCAGGACCTTCTTACTGTGAAACAGACATGCTAGCCTCTACACCACCATGCCACCCTTGTGCAGTTTTAAAAGGAAATTGTTGGGTAAGTTTATCCGAGTTTCTTCGATAATCCTCTGCGGTTCTTCTAAAGGATTTTCACCATCACATTCATTCATTCATTTATTTATTTGCTTTTTTTTATTATTATTATTATTATTATTATTTTTGTATGCATAATCCAGCTGCCTCCATTACTCTTGATTAAAATGTGGTCTGTTATGTAACACATTTTCTTTTACTGATAAATGGTATTCTGTAGAATTTAATTTTATGGTGGAAAAGTACTGCAGAGAAATATAAATGTTTTTGTACTGAATCAATTACGCAGAAGTCATTAAACAACTCCTTCTACAAAACGGGTACTAAAATAGGGAGGTACAGCAGTGTAGTGGTTAGCACATCCGTCTCACAGCAAGAAGGGCTCGGGTGTTTCTGTGTAGAGTTTTCATGTACGTCCTGTGCTTGCGTGGGTTTCCTCTGGGTACTCTGGTTTCCTCCCACATTCCAAAGACATGCACATTAGGCTAATTAGCTGTTCAAAATGGCCCCTAGGTGTTAATGTGAGTGCAAATGATTGTGTGTTGCCCTGCGGTGGTCTGGCAAGCTGTTCAGGGTGTACCCTGCCTTGGCTCGGTGTCGGCTGAGATAGGCTCCTCGCAACCCTAGTAGTAGGATTAAGTGGTTTGGTAAATGACTGATGAAAGAGTGGTAATAAAATAAGGTGCAGTTTTGCACCAAGGTGTATCTACCGTATTCTACTCACGGATAAACTTCAGTAAAACACAGCAGCCTTCATTTACTAATGGTTTGTTTTTGTTATATGATTTTTTACAGAACAGTCGCAGTATGTGTATATTAGGTGTATTAACATTTAAGATTCAAATTCATCCTAGCTAGACTAAAATTTGCTCATGCCATTTGCATTTGCCATTACATTTTATTGAAACACTGGTTAAAACATATTTTATTTTTTATAGTCAAACATTGTTAGCAAAGGAGAGTCTACTTCCTGATATTGTGTCCTCCGCTTCAATACATATGATTCATTTACAACAACATAAAGAGGATCAAGGAAACATAAAAGTGCTGGTAGACAGTACAATGACATATAACAGAAATAATAATATTCATTTCATCAGTAATTCCATTCACTACGGACGTCCTAAGTAGACGGGCATTCATACACCCTGCCACCCCCCCACCCCCACCCACCACCCCCTCTGTTTTCTCGAGATAGCGAGTTATGTATGTTGTTTTCTCAGGGTAACAAAGGCTGTTTTCTTGTGATTACAACATAATTAATATGAGATCTAGAGATAACAAAACAATCGTGTAGATTAGAAAAATAGGCAACATCAATCATGTCAGAGGAGCAGGGGTATAGTTCACCACATCACATTTCTCTTCAATCAAGTCCTGATACAGGCTCAGATAACTTTATGCCTTGCTAAAAAAATATAAGTTAATATCGCGAGAAAACAAAGAGAAAAACCCTGAGCTTCCGTTTAAGGCTTCTGTAATTCACTGATTCCGATTTACCTACTCTTTGCCTAATATCTAAATATTTATTAGAGAAATAATTGTATACGATTCCAATAAAAAAGAATGAATAGTATTTAAATATTGCCTCAGCTACCAACATTGCATATGCTATAACCTTAAATTCCTGATTACCTGCACTATCCCCACTACCTGCACAAGAAGGAGGACACATAAATTATCAAAATGCACACGTATAAACTTTTTATTTAGGATCTTAGTAGGTCAGGACATAAGTATATTGCTGGTATAAGTTACAGTTCTTTTGATCTTCATTATTTAACGCTTATAATATTGTGCAAATTGTGTATATAAAACATAGAATGAAGAAATAAATACCAAGAAAACACATATATCAAATGTATATTCTGTGCAGTAGCTAGTTACCCATTTGTACTGTATATAATACACAGAGACCCTAGACTTATACCTCTAGATCATTTTCATATTAAATTTTCGAGCACCTCCTTGACCCCCACCCCCTGTAGGGCCATCCACCTTCCTGAAGGAGTACTCAACTGAAAAATTATTTTTGTGCTGTCCACGTCCACGGCTCCACACAAACAAAAGCAAGAAGCAGAAGATAACTACACCCAAAAACGTTATACAACCCATTGCTGTTGAGATCAAAATTGTCTTGAGGTCTAACGTGAACTTTAGGAAGACACGCGTGTCATTCAGATTAGTGTCATTGAGGTCACCAGCATAGGTGCGATTTGCTGTAACACTTGCATCTAAGGGTATTCCAATGACAGTTAATGTGGCAAAGTAGGTGTCGTTACCTCCTGCATTGCTGGCAATGCATATATAGGTTCCACTGTCTGTAACTTGGGCATAGTGTATTTCTAATGTTCCCTCTGGCAAAACTACAAGACGACCACTGCTTTTAGTAGTAATGCGACGACGCTGAGGTGAAATCCAGAATATGGTTGGAGTTGGTTCTCCGTCTGCTTGACAAAAAAAAGATACAACCTGACCCTCTCGTGCAGATCGCTGTTGTAGTTTTCGGTTGCGTATTTTTGGCCGTTGGCAGGTGAAGTGCTCAAGGAGCGTGGAGTCAGAGAAAGCGCTGAGAGCTTTACCTTGCACTTCAACAGGTCCTGCACAAACAGGGTACTTGCCATCAAAGTTAAGGGTCTTTCGCCGCTGCAAGATCCATAGCAGACGGCAGTCACAGGACAGAGGGTTACCATCAACCCGAAGCATTTCTAGTGTGTTCACAGAGTGAAAAGAACCTTCTTCTAATGTTACCAGCCTGTTGTTGGACAGGTTGAGTAAACGTAACTGCTGCAGACCTCCAAGGCCATAAGGCTGCACGCACATCAAATTAGTGCCCACAAGGTGTAAGTCCTTCAAATTGACAAGGTCACGCAAAGCCCAAGATTCAAGAACAGAAATGGGGTTGTGTGAGAGATTCAGACTGCCTAAATGGATAAGATTACGCAGGGCACCAGTTGGAACTGTAGTAATGTTGGTGTTAGTGATGAAAAGCCAGGATAAATTGAGGCCCTGGAAACTGTAGGGGGAAATGTACTCTAAAAATGGCCAGTGGTCAATCTCTAGTCCCCGCAGTCCACCCAACTTATAAAAGTTCTGTTCCTCTAATGAAGCAATGTTGAGGTAGCGCAGTCGTAATGACACCAAGCCACGGAGATAAGAAAGTGCCTGTCCTGAGATAGAGGTCAGGTTGCACCTCTCAATAGTAAGTTCTCGTAGACCAATCAAGCCAAGGAATGCCTTGTTGGATATGTACACCAAGTCATTGTCACCCACCTCCAATTTCTGGAGCTTCCGCAGATCCTGAAAAGTAAAGTCTACCAATATAACCAATTTATTTCCACTCAAGTCCAGAACTGTCAGATTGGCAAGACGTGAGAAGGCACCCATTGGCACCAGTTTCAACTGGTTGGCACGTAGGCGCAACACACGTAAATTTAGTAAGCTGGAAAAAGCATTGGGTTCAAGCACACTGATGAGATTCTCACTAAGATCTAAGTCCTCCAAATGTGTGTAGGATTTCAAGTCACTATGCTCCACCCAACGCAACTTATTTCTGCTCATGTCCAGCAACCTTGTATCAGTTGGCATTCCATTTGGAAAAGAATTCAGGTGCTTGTTCTGACAGTTCACAGATTTTCTCTGGGGTGTACAGGCACAGACTTGAGGACAACCTTGGCCACTGCATATGGGAGCTGTGATCTGTAGAAGCAGCAGGCTCAACAAACCCAAGCCAGGATAGACAGCCATGACCTTTTTCTTCCTTACTCAGGTTGGATCACTGCACCAGAAACCTGGACAGAAACCAAAACACAGAGAATATGAACACTGTCAGGTTTTCCAACATATTCAACAAGTACATCTTAAAAACTCTGCGAAGGTTATCCAATGGCAATTTGTAAAATTATGATCCGGATCCAGGAATTTATTAAAGGCTTTTGTTTTTTAAAAGCATTTCATAAAAGAATGGCATATCCCTGCCTGCTCCCAACCCAGGGTAGACCCAGTAACAGGGATTCAAGTAAAATATAAACATGGCAGAGATCAATCAGGTTAACATACCTGTCACAGTATTAGTCGTTTACATTTGGTTCATTTCTGTTGGAATTTTTATGCGAAGACAATTTAGGAAAATCTAAATCACTGAATAAAATTTATTAATAGATGTATTGAAATTTTAAATGGTTTGTGATTGTTGACTGTGTTTAGTAATATCAAGTTTTAAAGGTATTTCAAATGCAGATAGTCACAAAATATTTGAATTGTATTAGAAGTGCTTGTAATTTACTCATAGTGGTTAGAACATCTGCCTCACAGCAAGAATAATATCAGCTTGAGGGCACAGAATACCTGTACGTCAATCTGTAGCCCAAAAACCAGATACCTGCATTTCAGATAGTTGTGGTTCAGAGTGTGTATGAAGTGAAAAAAGGTGGGTACGTGAGTGAGGTATACTGCAAATATTGCATTACACATAACTGTTATAACTATATTTTAATGATTACCCCAAGTCACAAACAAATTACAACCTCAATCTTACAAATCCAAATCATAAAAAACAAGAAGGAGGCATTCATGCAGAAAACTACCCTGAGATTTTGAAGCAAAGTCTTTTTTGCGACACTCATGCATAAGACAAAGCAAAACCACAGTCTGTACAAGTTACAAAGGTGTGGCTGCAAAAGTAGAGAATGCAGGTGCTGGATTGGCCCCCAATAGAGAATGTGTGGAGAGTTTAGAAACAAGACTCTCCACTGTTGCATACTTTAAGTTCTCTTTACAGGAATATCATGTGAAACAGTTTGTCACTTGGAGACGTTAGTCACTAAACATCTTTTAGGTGCTGTGAGAAGGAAAGGCAACATTACAAACTGGTAAATTGAGGCAGCGAGGGCGTGATCAATCACCCTCTGCAGGTGGAGAAGGGGTCAGATAGCACCAGCAGGTAACATGATGAGCTTTATCTGTGTGTCATCACTGGTACTATTTATGTGTGTTCTTTGAGTGTGTTTGCAGATAGAGAGAGAGCTGTAAGCAGTCGTGTGTGTGTGTGCCTGTGTATAGTGTTTGGTTTGATGCAGTAAAAAGAATTTAAAAAGTGAAGAATTAAAAAGGCATCTGAAAAGGGCCTTCTTAAGTTAAAAGTGATTAAGGAGAATAAACTTAAGTAATACAGGTCAAAAATAATTTATCAGTTTTCAGTTTCAATTTCAGGTTTAACATGCTTTCTGATTTGCGGGTGAACTTATTTCATTAAATAATTCTTAAAATCCTAAATTCTAAATGTAACTAATTTAACTCTGGATAATGCTCGAATCAAAATTCTGCACAAAAACTTGGATTTGATGAAATGTCCACTACAGGCAGGGCTTTGGATAAGGAAGACTCCATTAGATTTTAGAAATGATCCGGATCAAATTCTGGATCCAGGAATTTTTTTAAAGGATTCTTTAACATTGTGAGATAGCATGATTTCTGACATTTTGGATAATATGGGGATTGCTGGAGGTTTGCACCGTCTAAGTGCTATAATTGTTAATAATCCTGAATGGATAAAGCTTAAATTAAAATGGAGGACAAAATTTCCTGGTTTGTCACAGTCACAGATTCTGAAATCCTTAAAATTCAAAAAATCCAAAAAATAAAAAGAAAGTACTCAGAGATTTTTCAGTGATGTCTACCTTGGCTTCAGGAAACGATTGTTATTTATGCACTGTTTTATTTAAACCATGTACATTATCTACTGTAGAAAATAATAATCAATTAACAAAAGCTCTACTGATTTATCGAAAGAAAAAATTAACTATTTAACTGACCTTTCATGCAAATGTGAAAAAGTGACCTGTAACCATCTGAACTGAAAAACAGCACAACACACAGTTTCAACAGATTCCTCCTGTAAGGCTTGAGGTTTGAAAGATGAGGCTTAAGAGAGACCCCCTTACTCAACTCTCTCCATCTTTGGTAACCCAAACACATGAGCAGCCTTTCATTTAACCTTGTATCAGGTAACACCAAGGGCTGCCCACTCTACACAGGACTTTATAACGAACTGGTGGACTATAGGATTATGGATTAAATTCCTCCCAAAAAAAAAAAAAAAAAACCAGATCTCTGTTCCCACTCCGGACAGGCTTCACACTCAGGCACGAATGGTATGAATGTTCTGATATCCACAGAAATTAAATTACTTCTTAAATTAATTTATACCCTGCCAACTTTATCCAAGCTTTTGGTCTACAGAGCATATTAAAGACTTTTCACAACTCAAAGCTCACATGCATAATGCATGAATGCTAATGATTATTGGTTTTGCTTTACTGTCCCCAAATCTACTCCTCTGTGGCTATTAAAGCCATTTTTCCTCATTTGTTTTAAAACAACCAAAAGCCAGTCTTAATTTTATTATCAGCTTTACTAACAAAGACTTATGGGAAATCGCTGTCCGTAATAGAAAACCTTGAAACTTCATTCATTAAAGAAGGACTTAATAATTCATTACACCATTGTATTGAACATATGGGGTGCTTGGGTGAGTGGCAGTACCTGCTGTTCTCTATGAAGGCCATAAACTAGCCAGCCGCAAAGATGAAGAAAATTAAATGGTGATCTTATTAGTCTGTTTTTTTATTACTACTATTATGATTGAGATGTAAGATTTATAATAATCAAAACATGTTGAGACCCAACTGGGTCATTGATAAGAGGGTATGATGAAGTTCAAATAGCTGTCAGAATTTGTAAGTGCAATAGAACCACAATTTGGCTCCCAGTATCAGTGTCCTAAAGTTTAGTTAGTGAATTTAATGATGATTGGTAATGATGATTCATTACATTGATTGTCAGTTAATAAATATTGCACCTCTAAAAAATAAAAGCAATACCAACATATAAGCTTTCAGAAGACATTTCTTTTCTTTAATTTCTTTAAAGAGTTTTAAATAAATAAAACTTTATTTTCATTTACTGTCCTGGTCACTTGAAGCATGCATCATCATCATTATCATGCTTTAAAATTAAAAATAAAACCGTTAAAAAAATGTGGTTTTGTTTGTTTTTCTTCTGTGCATGTAGCATCTAATAAAACACCTTCACAGAGTGCGGTTTACTTAAGTTTTCTTGTAGTGTGTACTAAACTTTAAATCAATAGGCTAAACAGATGCCATTTGCTATACAGCGTGTAGTACAGCTCGGACCACGCAGAGCCCAACTGACCTGCCTCTGTCATGGTTAAGGTATGTAAAAAATAAAGTATAAAACTCTGATCTCAGTTTGCTTTTCTTTATGTTTCCGTGTAGTATATACTAAAACGCTGAGAGAGTTTAAACAGAGGCTGTTACACAGTTGTTGTAGTTTTAAAATAAGTCATCAAAATCTCATTTTAGTATGCCTTTTCACTTATTCAGTGTAGTATATACTAAAACAACTATGCACCTTAGGCTCAGTGAGTGTTGCTAAATGTACTTGTCCATTATTTAATTGTCCGACTCTGGGTCGGGGCAGACCCTGAAGGCAGGGTAGACCCTGAAGATCTTGCCAGTCCATTGCATGGCCGGCCTTGTTATTGTTACTGTAAACATAGACAAAACCAAAACAGAACCAGATTCTAAGCCCATGAGCTGTGGTGGATTCACCAGGAAACCTTTGTACAAGGATGGGCTGAAAAGTTCATAGGCTGACTAAGAATGTCTAATGCCAGAGAAATGAAACATGAGAGCTTCTATACCAAGTGGATCCAAGCAACACAGATGGAAGAAGGATGTAGACCACAGGACAGGAGACTATGTTGAAAAATAAACCACATTTGGTTAAATGCGACCATCGCATCATGGTCAGCCCATGAACTTTTCAGCCAAAATGAGCTGATAATAGAAGATAAAACACATAGGCTGTTCACTAGTGAATGCACACCGGTAAAGAAGGATAGGAAGGGATTGGGGTATCTCACTCTCGCAGTTGCATTACATTACTAACATTACAACTGGTGGCACATTGGTGCAGTGGTTAACACTGACACCTCACATCAAGAAGGTTCTGAGTTCAAACTTTGCGGCCAAATAAGGCCTTTCTGTCCCAGGTTTGCATGATCGCTCTGGATAATGTCTGCCAAATGCCATGAAAGTAAATATATGGTTGTATGTGTTTGTGTTTGTCCTGTAATAGACTGGTGACCTGTTTAGGGTTTAATCCCGTCTCTTACCTGAAGTCAGCTGGGAATTGCTCCAGCTTCCCCAGGACCCAACGAAAGAACAGTACAGATAATGGATGGATGGATACCAACCTTAAACTGCTTTTACACGTGCAATAGGAAAAGTTGCAAAGTTTCGCCACTTTCCTATGTGTTTACATGGACACTCTCTAATCAGTGGCTAGCACAAATGCACGGACCTAATACATGCTTTCGAATTTTTCACTGATTACAAGGTTTAGTAAGGAAAAGACAGCAACAAACAATCATAAATTTGAATACAAATGCACAGTGTTGCTTCAGAATGTTTCATGAATGCCAGTGAAGGGTGAGAATTTTCTTTGTGTTAATGGTGATGACGCAAACCACCGGAGAAGAACCGCCCATCTGCTACAAAATCCCACGAATGACCTAATAACTCAGACTGACACACTGCACACACTTAAACGCTCCTACTTGACACCAGTTGTGTTCAGACAGCAAGCTGGGCCCACCAGTGTCGCAATGTTCCAAAACAAATAATTTTTACAAGTGGCAAGTTGTTCCTGCCTGTGTAAAAGTACCTTTGTACGAGCACTGGTTTAGAGTGAGGTCTTCAGGTTTATATGATATTTCCAAGGGCATAGTGTTGGCCTCCTTATGTGAGTCCTTGTTGGGATACTAATGGGAAATAAATTCATGAGGGCAGTTGACACGGGTTACTAGGGGTCTCATGGACAATCCCTATTTTTCAGCCCATTTACTACCCACATGGGTCCCACATACAAGTGCTGGCTGGTTGTAACAGGAGTGCCTCTATATTAGGAGGCAGTGGGGCATGGCCCCACCAGATGGCGCTGTGGAGCAGTGCACAGCATGATCAATAATTCACTGTAGCAAATAAAAACAATTTCTTGGTAATCAAGGTTGCTCGTTTTAAATTATTTAAGACCACGTGGCAGCCGGAGTGTGGTCGATCTGTTGTGGGTGGGTGACGAGGCAGGTTGAACCATGTGCGCTCATGGTGTGTTTAATTTTGCATTTTTATGGGAAAAAAGAACATCATGAACCAGAGAAAGCAAGGGACAAAGCTGACAGTGACCTGAAGTGTGTTATCAAGCATGAGCTTAGAAAGTGTTGTTAAACTTGTGCAAAACTGTGAAATATTACGACAGTGTTGATAGGATGGGATGAAGATGTCTCTACGAATGCAGATGATCCAGGTGCATTCGTGGAGCTCACATGGATGTGGCCAGAGCAAAACAGGGACCTCTGCCAGTGGAAAAACCCAGTGTGCTGCAGTGCAGTTTCCACAGTGTGCGCACCTGAGGTACCAGACCATGCAGCACTAAGACCCCAGAGGAATATCAGTGGCACTTTTGGGTACTGAAACTCTTCATGTTGCAGGACTCCCGTTGCCACTGGTTCTCTGGGTTTCAGCATCACTGCGGTGAGTGTGTGTAGGTGGGTGTAGAAGGAGGATTCAGGAGACAGAGCTTTGGGTTCGATTTATTTTTCCAACTAGGGTTTTGCAGCAACACTCAACACAAAAAAGAAACCTACCATGTGTGGATGTGCATGTGTCAGCTCTGTCAGCTCTGCCCCCAACACTCTTACTCTGGTTCACAGCATTCACTTGTTTTCTCCTGAAAAGCCAAACAAAGTGCATGTAAGTAAACTCAAAATGATTACAGGAGAATCATCCTGCGTTACCTGCCACTCCCACCTGCCTCTTGACTGACCACACCCCCGCTTAGACTTCAACTAAAGTGATGCAATGTTTGCTGCAGCTATTAAAATAATCTAAAATACTAACATTTTTTGCTTTATTAACTTGCTTTTTATCAACAGAAGAGTGTTTGCTCAGTCGTCCTGAGATTGCAGGTTCAAATCCCAACAATGCCAATGCAGTGGCCGGGAGTCTAATATGGCAAACTTGGGAATGCTGGGAAGGGTGGTGTACTCTCTCTTCACTATCAGCCCGTGACTCTAACCTTATGTATGTGGAAGGGGATGAATAACACAGTCCTCCAAGTGTGTAACGGTGCAAATACACTTCCCCTTCATCACATTTTCTGCCACACATGCAGCTGCTACACAAACAACATTGCCCAATTAATATGCATCATGTTTGCTAGCATGTCTGATGTACATCTGGAGTAGCGTCCACCAGCTGGCACGTCAGAACTTAATATCCTTTTTATGTTTAGCAATTTCATGCACAGCACAGCTAAACAGAATGAAGCGCTCTGTTTCTCTTTAAATTTGAAGCCATCTGTGGGAATGTTTTCACAGAAACCCTCAGGGAACATTCAAAAATAGTTATTAATCTATAATATTCAGAATGCTGTTACTAACATGATATGTCAGTAGGTGGAAAGATGTTTTGTTTTACAGTTCCACTCAATGCACCAGTACAATGGCTTAAAATGGTATGCAGTTTGATGAACAATGTTTTTTGGTCTAAGCCCCTGACACGCAGAACAGGTATACAACAGGCCCACAACAAAATATCAGCCAAATTGCTAGGACAGTTGTGGGTGTATCGTATGAAACTGACCTGTTGTGTGACAGAAAATGCTGTCGTAGACCCTTGTCATCTCAAAGGTAATTCTCAACTGCAGGTCGGTTTCTTAAATCTGTTGTGCAATGCTCAATGACATCCTGTGGCTGTGTTATGACAGACATACGAATTTCATAGGCTTTTTGGTTCATCTAATGCACTCTGAATCGTATGGTCTTCTTATAATTGACCTCTTTATACATAAATCCACATATATCGTACAACATTTTTACAACATTGCTAGATTGTTAGGTTAATCCGTACGGAGGTTGTACGTCAATCAAGTGTCACAGAAATATGACACAAGTATTTTTTGTCTTTCGACAGTGGTTTCACTTTTGCATGAACTTCACATGATTTGACTTTTAGACCTGATCTATTTTCCCATGGACAGACACACAACACATATTTTGTACATGAACACAGCTAGTCAGTTTCAAATCGTCCTCAACCAAACCTATGCCAGTGCCTCCGGTCGTAGCGCTGTTAAATTCATACGACATAAATCTCAGGTTGTTTATGAAAGCGGTTCAATCAGTTCTGGACACAGTGTACCATCCTGCCATTAATATTTACATTGGTATTCCATGAAAAAAATACATCACGTGAATTTCTGAGGGTGTGCACAAGCAGTGCACCAGAGGATCACAGGACACATGACAGCCATATTGCAGTTAACAGCATGTATAAATTAGCCTTATGCTGATCAGTGATGCACCCCTTTTACAGCAGTTCAAAAAGATGCAGTTGTCTGGCTTCACGTGTCGCAGAAAAATTTCGATATAGCCTTCACCCTCCAAACAGGGTAGCTGATATATCATGCTGGTGGTTAAGAACTCTTCAAGACTAAACAAGAGCACTCGACAAGTACATGATATATATATGTGTGTGTGTGTGTGTGTGTGTGTGTGTGTGTGTGTGTGTGTGTGTGTGTGTGTGTGTAGACACAGGTGTTCCATCTTAAGTTATAACCCAGCAGAAGGAAGAAAGACCAGATTTTGATGGATATTGTGGGCAAGTGTCGATTATATGTAGCTTTATTCTGAAAGTTTTTAGCTATGTGGTGTAGATCAAGACAGTACAGCCTGTCCCGGACAAACACTGTCCTGAACTGAAAAACAACAAGCCATTGGGAATCTGTAAAGGACTAAGTAGAGGACACAGAAGTCAAGGAAATGATACAGAACCTGTAAAGTCTTTGAACAGCCTACATTATCTCAATAACACCTCATTACAGCAACAGTGACAGTAACTGTGCAGAGTGACAGTAACAGGGCTGAGTGACAGTTATAGGGCAGAGTGACAGTGACAAGAGTGAGTGACAGTAACAGTGATGAGTGTCAGTAACAGGACTGAGTGACAGTAAGAGGTCTGAGTGACAGTAACAGGATTGAGTGACAGCAAAAGGAGTGACTGAAACAGGACTGAGTGACAGTAACAGGGCTGAGTGACAGTAACAGTGCGGAGTGACAGTAAGAGGTCTGAGTGAAAGAAACAGGACTGAGTGACAGCAAAAGGAGTGACAAACAGGACTGAGTGACAGTAACAGGGCTGAGTGACAGTAACAGGGCTGAGTGACAGTAACAGGGCGGAGTGACAGTAAGAGGTCTGAGTGACTGAAACAGGACTGAGTGTCAGTAACAGGACTGAGTGACAGTAACTGAGCTGAGTGACAGTGACAGGACTGAGTGACAGTAACAGGACTGAGTGACAGTAACTGAGCTGAGTGACAGTGACAGGAGTGAGTGACAGAAACAGGACTGAGTGACAGTAACAGGACTGAGTGACAGTAACAAGGCTGAGTGACTGTAACAGGACTGAGTGACAGTAACAGGACTGAGTGACAGTGACAGGACTGAGTGACAGGAACAGGGCTGAGTGACTGTAACAGGATTGAGTGACAGTGACAGGACTGAGTGACAGTAACAGGACTGAGCGACAGTAACAGGACTGAGTGGCTGTAACAGGACTGAGTGTCAGTAACAGGACTGAGTGACAGTGACAGGACTGAGTGACAGTAACAGGGCTGAGTGACTGTAACAGGATTAAGTGACAGTGACAGGACTGAGTGACAGTAACAGGGCTGAGTGATTGTAACAGGATTGAATGACAGTAACAGGACTGAGTGACAATAACAGGACTGAGTGACAGTAACAAGACTAAGTGACAGTAACAGTGCTGAGTTTCAGTAACAGGAGTGAGTGACAGTAACAGGGACTGAGTGTCAGTAACAGGACTGAGTGACAGTAACAGCTCTAAGTGAAAGTAACAGTCCTGAGTGACAGTAACAGGAGTGAGTGAAAGTGACAGGACTCGGTGACAGTAACAGGACTGAGTGCCAGTAACAGGACTGAGTGACAGTAACAGCCCTAAGTGAAAGTAACAGTGCTGAGTGACAGTAACAGGAGTGAGTGACAGTGACAGGACTCAGTGACAGTAACAGGACAGAGTGACAGTAACAGCACTGAGTGACAGTAACAGTGCTGAGTGAGAGAAACAGGAGTGAGTGACAGTGACAGGACACGGTGGCAGTAACAGGACTGGGCGACAGTAACAGGACTGAGTGACAGTAACAGTGCTGAGTGACAGTAACAGGAGTGAATGACAGTGACAGGACTCGGTGACAGTAACAGGACTGAGTGACAGTAACAGCACTGAGTGACAGTAACAGGACAGAGTGACAGTAACAGGACTGAGTGTCAGTAACAGGACTGAGTGCCAGTAACAGGGCTGAGTGACAGTAACAGGAGTGAGTAACAGTGACAGCACTGAGTGACAGTAACAGTACTGAGTGACAGTAACAGGAGTGAGTGACAGTAACAGTGCTGAGTGACAGTAACAGGAGTGAGTGAGAGTGGCAGGACTTGGTGACAGTAACAGGACTGATTGACAGTAACAGCACTGAGTGACAGTAACAGGGCTGGGTGACAGTTACAGGTCTAAGGGACAGTAACAGTGCTGAGTGACAGTAACAGGACTGAGTGACA
>JBCNYH010000017.1:14413744-14428021 GCA_039654325.1 Tandanus tandanus
CTCCTTTCTCTCACGATCTATCTCTCCCATGACCCTCCCCTCTTCTCCCGTGCTCTCTCTCTCTCTCTCTCTCTCTCTCTCTCTCTCTCTCTCTCTCTCTCTCTCTCTCCGAGACCTCAGTATTGTCATTACTGATCATCACTTTGTGTGTGTATGGTTCCAGTGGAAAGGTACAACTCAGCCGATGAAACTGAATAAACGGCCTTCGAATGGCCTGCTCCGACACATCCTCCAGCAGGTCTACAATCACTCCGTCACTGATCCAGAGAAGCTAAACAACTACGAGCCCTTCTCTCCGGAGGTGTACGGAGAGACTTCGTTTGACCTGGTGGCTCAGATCATTGATGAGATCGAGATGATGGAGGACGACACGTTTGTGGATCTGGGCAGCGGTGAGTGGCTGCACTTTCAAGCGTTCGTGTTCAATTGCTGGAGGTTTTGTTTAAAGTAATACTGAGAAGGGAGGAATAAGTCTCCTCCCGTGTCTGCAGTTTAGAGTGTTAATCACTGCAGAGCTCCAAAAGTATATGAGAAATGTTCAGTACCAAGAACACAAGTTTTTTTTACCACATACTGGCACTTTTTTTACTGAAATTACCGGTTACTGTTCTGTGTGGTTTTTTTTTTTTTTGTTTGTTTGTTTTGTTTTTTGTTTTGTTTTTTTTGCTTGATTTCCAGGTGTTGGTCAGGTGGTCCTGCAGGTCGCTGCAGCTACGAACTGTAAGCACTACTACGGTGTAGAGAAGGCCGAGATTCCAGCCACGTATGCAGAGGTATAGAATGCTGCAGCTGCTGTTGATTAAATTTTTTAAATTTTATTTATTTTGTTAAACTCGGCGGTCATGTTTCACCCTCGGTCTCTGCGGTCGGTTAGCAGGATTACACAAATCATTGTGTAAGGGTTTTCATGAAATTTCTACCAGAGACGGGGCTTTGGATAAGGAAGGCTCCGTTACGTTTTGGAGATGATCCAGATCAGATTCTGGATCCAGAAGTTTTTGAAAGGATTCTTTAACATTGTGTGACAGGATGATTTTTGATATGGAGGATTATCTGGGCTTGGCAGTCGTTTGATTCTCCAAGTGTGTTTTTTCTTCTTTTTTTTTTTTCTTTCAGCTCAATGGATTTAAGTGGTGTTGTCATGCATGTCTTCTTGCAGACTAGCACGAAATCGCCGTCACCGATCATTACCATTTTTGTTGTTGATGTTGGGACTGTGTATCTACACAAGCCTAGGCTTACAGTGTTCCTAATAAAGTGATTCGAGTGTATCATGGATTAATCCAAATGTAGCTGATTTTTCTTTTCTAACCTTATTTCTTGGATTGCAGGCAATGGACCGGGAGTTCAAGAGGTGGATGAAGTGGTATGGGAAGAAGCATGGAGAGTATACAGTAAGTCTTCAGGACATGGTTTCTGTTTCTATTACCAGGTGTGTATTTGTAAATGTGTTGGGTGCGTTAATCAGAAGCTCACATGGGTGTCGGCAGTCATACCTGCATGTGCATGGGGCGGTGTTGTTGGGGTGTTGTGTGGTTCAGTGTCAGCGTTATCAGGTGGTAAGGAACAGAGGCAGTGGAGAGGAATGACAGGACACAACATTAGGGTTTGGATCTTAAAATGCTGTAAAAAGTGTTTTCCCACAAAGTGAATTGTAAAAAGTGTTATACGGGTTCAGTTCAGTTGTGATTGTATTGCACTTTTTGCAGTTAATGTTGTCGCAAAGCAGTTTAAATTATGATCTTATACTTTTCTCTGTAAGTCCTGTACATCCCTAATGAGCAAGCTTGTGGCGACAGTGGCAGGGAGGAAGAATTGCTAAACATCCTGCAATTAACACACCGAATAATCGAAATGCTACTCATGAGGCTAAAAACGTACTTTAGCCAAAGCTTTGGTGATGTTAGCAGAGTGCCGTTGATTCCCTCCACTTGCTGTCTCGAGATGAGATGAGACTAGTAGTCTTCTCCGAGAAGTTTTGACCCCACCAGGTCCACTTTTTTAATTAATATTTGAGGGAAAATAATGAAAAATATTTCCTAAAATGTAATTACTTCAAGTGAAATTAAAGGTAAGCCATCCAAACTCTGCCGTTACACATTAACAGATACAGTGGATATGAAAAGTCTACACCCACCTGTTCAACTGCCAGGGTTTTGTGATGTAAAAAAAAAATGAGACCAAGATAAATAATTTCAAAACTTTTTCCACCATTAATGAGACCTATAACCTGTACAACTCGATTGAAAAACAAACTGAAATCTTTAGGGGGGGGGCTTACAGTAACCTGGTTGTATAAACATGCACACCTTTAAACTAATACGTTGTTGCAGCACCGTTGGCTTTTATTACAGCACTCAGTCTTTATAGGTTGGAGTCTATCTTGATGTGACAGTCTTTGCCCACTCTTCTGTTCAAAAACACTCCATATCTGTCCGATTGCGAGGGCACAGCCCTCTTCGGATCACCCCACAGGTGTTCGATCGGATTCAGGTCTGGACTCTGGTTCCAAAACCTTCATCTTCTGGTAAAGCCGTTCTTTTGTTGGTTTGGATGTGTGCTTTGGATCATTGTCGTGCTGAAAGATGAAGTTCTTCTTCATCTTCATCTTTCTAGAAGAAGCCTGAAGGTTTTGTGCCTGGTATTTGGGACTGTTCATAATTCCCTCCGCCATGACTAAGGCCACAGTTCCAGCTGAAGAAAAACAGCCCCAGAACATGATGCTGCCACCACCATGCTTCAGTGTAGTTGTGGTGTGGTGTAGGTGTTCTTTTGGTGATGAGCAGTGTTGTCTTTGCACCAAATATACCTTTTGGAATTATGGCCATAAAGTTCAACCTTGGTTTTATCGGCCCATGACACGTTTTCCCACATGCGTTCGGGAGATTTCAAACGTGTTTTTGCAAAATGTAGCCGGGCTTGGGTGTTTTTCTTCATAAGATAAGGTTTCTGTCTTGCCACCCTACCCCATATCCTAGACATATGAAGAAGACGGGAGATTGTAGTCACATGTACTTGCCAGAAATTCCTGTTGCTCTTGGCAGCCTCCCTGACCAGTTTTCGTATCGTCTTTTCACCAATTTTGGCGGGACGTCCAGTTCTCGGTAATGTCACTGTTGTGCCATATTTTCTCCACTTCATGATGACTGTCTTCAGTGTGTTCCATGGTGTATTTAATGCCTTGGAAATTCTTTTGCGCCGTGCTCCTGACTGATTTCTTGATGCCTTGGAAGCTCTCTGCGGACCATGGCTTGTGCTGTAAGATGTGACCAAAAGGTTTACTAGAACTTTATCTGGAAGTAATCAGAGGCACTTTAAATGGTTGCAGGTGTGTGCTAACTCCTGTTTAACATGTGTTTGAATGTGATTGGTTAATTCTGGACACAGCCACATCCCCAGTTATGAGAGGGTGTGCACACTTGTGCAACCACATTATCTCGGTTGTTTATTTTTACTTCCCCTCCCTAAAAGATTTCAGTTTGTTTTTCAGCTGAGTTGTACAGGTTATAGGTCACGTTAATGGTGGGAAAAGTTTTGAAATGATTAATCTTGGTCTAATTTTTTTTACATCACAAAAACCTTTCATTTTAACGAGGGTGTGTGAACTTTTTATATCCACTGTATATATTTTGATAGTTTGCAATAGCCAGTTTGATAAGACTGCTGTTTCACTTTTGTAAGATCTCGAGAATAGGACGTGAATCCCTGTTTCATATAAGGCAAAAGATAATGGCAATAATAACAGTATACAGATATAAACTAATCAACTGTTGAATAAAATAAAACTAGGTACAGATACAATTCATACGTGTTTCTGTTTATATACATTTAGAACAAGCGTGTGCTCGTACATATAAAAGAAAAAATACAGAGCCATGCATTCATATGCAAATTAGTTCTGCACTGGCGGCGGAAACGCGAGATGATCGTGTGACTTTTCGTTACTTTTTGCATTACAATGTCGTGAAAGAGGACTTTTTTTATATTTTAATTCATGTGAGAGTATGCGGGGCTTGGCAGAGCTTTGCGCTCTCTGAACACATGAATTGTATTTGCTTATCCGTTCAATCTGCAGTGAAATGCGAGACATCTGAACGACCCTGCATGGAAGTAGTGTGTGGCGTTTCATGGGTAGCGTAAAGATGGTGTGACGTTCACTGAGAATTACTCTTCTCCTTTTGTGTAGCTGGAGAGAGGAGATTTTCTGTCAGAGGATTGGAGGGAAAGGATCGCAAACACAAGGTATTGAATCATGATAAATAAGAAGTTATTTGGTTTCTTTTTTTTTTGGAACCCTTAAAAAAGCATTTTTTGTGTGAAACTAATTATTGTAACAATATAGGCAAGTATATGAGCACTGATTATAATTGTTCTCTTGCAGTGTTATTTTTGTGAATAACTTTGCCTTTGGTCCAGAGGTGGATCATCAGCTGAAGGAACGATTTGCCAACATGAAGGAAGGTTTGTAACCTGTTGTGTGTGTTTTTTGTAGAAACCTGATATGCATCAGTTATTTTTGGGTGGTTGTGCCCATGTCTGTATTGCCTTCTCCGGACAACATGGTGATGGGTGTTATACAATCCTGTGGTGTAGTAGTGATAAAAAGCTACGAAAAAACATAGAACTGAAAGTGTCCTTCAAGGGAAAAAAAATCAAACCCCTATATAAAGAGCTTGGCTTTATTTTACTGTATGTAAGACCTTTGATGCATTGTTTCTAATACAGTATTTCATCATCACGGATGCTGCCGTACCTTCACTGCAGTTTAAATATCTCATTTTGTTTTAAAATTGCGTGATGTACGATTATCACCAGAATATTACTCATAAGCGAGATACACATTGTTGTCAAAATGCCACAGTGCCAAGCATACAGCTGTAAAAAATAAGTACTGACATACCATGAGTGTTGCAACTTCTATTCACTAGCCTACAGTTTCGTACGGATTTATCTACACTGCTCAGCCAAAAAAATGTTGTGCACTGTAATATTTTGTTGGAGAGCCTTTATCCTTGATCTCCGCACATAATCTCCATGGCATTGTTGGTCCGGTCGAGGCTCAGCAACATTATGCAGCAAATAAAATGAAGTCAGCTGATGATCTGAATGTAGTGTTGAAGGTTATCACATCAATGGACTTTTTCTTCCCTGATGGTACGGATATAAAAGAGTGGTTCAGGGAGCACGAGGAATCATTTTCATATATGTATCGGCATCATAGAGTCCTGACCTTAACCCTATTGAAAGTTTTGGGATGTGCCGGAGAAGACTTTATGGAGTGGTTCAGTTTTTCCCTCATCGATTCAAGACGTCGGTGAGAAATGAACCCAACACTGGATGCGATTTGTATTTGTTGCGATTATTTATTGAAACAGTGCCATGGGGATTACATGCTGTAATCATGGCTAAAGGCAGAACAAGAAAATATAAGTGCTGTTTTTTTTTGTTGTTGTTGTTTTGACTAGGCAGCTCACATTTCCAATAAGCAAGTTCCACATCTCAGCTCACACAATGCATTGTTAGATGGCAAATCATTTTGGCTACCCAGCATTGGATCCAAAATGTCACATTCATGTCTGCACTCTGAGTAAGCATGTAAAAGTCATGTAAAGAAAACAAACCCACACAGGCGAGCACGCAGAACTCCCCTTCATGTATATTGTAAAGTGGCAGAAATACATTGAATACTCTGGCGATAATACAGTAATTCATGCAGTCACGTTGTCAGTACTTTGGTGCTAACCGTTAGACCACAGTGTAACATCTACATTGTAAATACTCAAGTCCCCGATATACAAATGAAAAATTAAAAACTTACTGCTGTTCTCTCCCTCATACATCCATCTGGATTTTTCCTCTCAGTAGGAAATTTGTAAGAAGCAAACGGCGTCTCAGGTACACTGGTTTTCACAATGCTCCCGTTTCCACCATTCAAGTTTATCCCGGCTGTTAGAGCGCCAACAACGGCACAATGTAAGGCTTAAAGCTTGCCTTTTACAATCGAACGTATCATATATATATATATATATATATATATATATATTCATGTACACACAGTGTACGTGTAAAGCACAACACTTCTTAAGTTGGAACTTATTAAATACTTTGTTGAAGTTTAAACATGATTTTCTCCAAAGTTGCATGTTTAAAAGGCTGAAAGGTCTTGGCAGGTTTTGGTTAGTTACTCCAAAACTAGCAACGTGTTATAAAATTTGGTATCATTTTAAAGCGTAGGGGTCATTCCATGTCAATTCACCTAGAGGTGACCATCTCAGAATTCAATGAAACTTTAACCAGACAGAGAACATGTTTTAATATGAACACATGCAAAATTTCAAGGTCTTAGTTCAAAAGCTTTCCGAGATACGTTCATTTAAAGATTGCAGGCTAGTACCCATTTGTCGGTCCGCAACTTGCAATTTACCATTTTGGGCATTTTTGAAAGCTTGTAACTCCCCTAATAATTACTGTATAGGGCTGAAACTTTGCATACTAACAGAACAGAAGCCACTCTGTCAGAATCTGCAGATTCAAAATTAATCTATTTGTTATGTTGCTGTTGATACTCCAGTTTTGAAAAAAGTGCAATTTCAAACAAAGTATTTTCGAATTTTTGACACAGACAATATATTCACCACCCCAAAAGTATTTTTATAGCAGATTTAAGCATATTTCCAGGTAAAACAAACAGTTTTTAAGAAGAATAAATGTGCTATGGTGTTTCAGTGAGTGTCCAAAAACTGAACGGTGGGTGAAAATTTGCTCATCTTGCGAGCCCCTGAAGAAGATGCAGACGGTTCACCAAGGTTATGAAACTTTACCACACGCAACATGTATATCAGATCTAGCAACACTCAAAATTTCAGCCTTGTTGCTCTTTTCCTTCATACTTAGCCGTCATCTTGAATTTTTCATAAATCTTCTCTTCATGAGCTTTGATCAAATATTAAGGATAATATGGAAAAGTTTGGTTAAAGTTTCATCGAATTCTGAGATGGTCACCTGGGAAGTTTTCTGAAAGCTAGGTGATTTGACATGGAATGACTCTTAGGATACCAGCTACAAAATGGAAGCAATAACTCATAATTAATCATTTCCGACGTAATACCCACTTTGCTGTGATGGATCACATATTTAGTTTGGGTTTAATTCCTCTTTAAACATTTCAAGAGAAGCCGGCAAGATACAGGTCAAGACCTAATCTCATGTGTCCAGTGAGCGACCTAATAAATATCCTGTATGATTCGTCCCACCCCCGCGCAGCTCCAGATGTATGTCAGTTTGGTGTAACAGTGTTCATCTGCTGTTTTAGGTGGAAAGATTGTATCCTCAAAACCATTTGCACCTCTCAATTTTAGAATCAACAGTCGAAACTTGAGCGGTATGTTTTCCCATCCAGTCACATTCACACGCCCCCTTCATTCCAGATTGTCTTTTAATCACCTTTAATGTTGTGTGCTGTTCTCTTGTACAGATATCGGCACAATAATGCGTGTTGTAGAACTTTCTCCACTGAGAGGCTCAGTGTCTTGGACAGGGAAGCCAGTTTCCTACTATCTGCATACAATAGACCGCACTATAGTGAGTGCTATTACTACGACCTCTGATGACCTTCTGAGAACATGGGTGTCCTGATCTGTTTTCTAAGCAGTTTCTTTTTCTCCTCTATTCACAGCTTGAAAACTATTTTTCTAGTCTTAAAAATCCTAAACTCAGGGTAAGTAAACATGTACATCGGTTTCCTTTAACAGAAGAAACGAATAAAGCGATACCAGCTGATTGGTTGGTGCTTTGACATAAATATGAGTTCTTTCTCCCCGTTATGATATTAGGAGGAGCAGGAAGCAGTGAAACGGCGTCAACAGAAGGAGACCAAGGACAGTAAAAGCAGCAGCACCACCCCAACCAAGCCAAAGGAGCACAAGGTGGGCCTTCACATCATTGGCTTCTTAACTTCCCCTTTTCAGTGCTGATGCTGGTTCCGTGATCGAGTTGAAGTGTTTTAAGAACCAGTGCTTATTTTCACCAGTTTATGGCATTATTCACACCCTCATCCATTTACATTTTTATCCTATTTGTACAGTTGTGGGTTAAGGGCCTTGCTCAAGGGCCCAGCAGTGGCAGCTTGGTGGAACTGGGGCTTGAACTCAGAACCTTCGCCACTGAGCCATAAGTGTTTTAAGTGTTTGATGGAACTGTTAAAAGGTTTTTTTTTTTTTTTTTTTGAGGTGGGTACTGGTACATATGTACTGGTACAGCTAGGCTGCCAATGTCCAAGTCCAGCGTCACTGCATTCTGTTGTACCCACTTTTGTATTATCTTTTCGCAGGAGTCTGGCGGTGAGGAGGAGAACTCAGGTGCATTGGTACCTGTGAAGTCGTCACCTAAACCTCGCCGAGCCAAGCTACTGGCCAAGGGCCGCAAACTGGGCAACAGGAAACGTGGACGACCCAAGAAACCCATCATGGCAGCAGCCGCCGAACGCAAGACCAAGAAGAGTCAGAGTGCCCTAGATCTGCTTCATGCCAAGACCGTGTCAGCAGCGCCTCCTCAGGGTACGTTTACCCCGGCTCCATCACATCACTTGAGCTCACCGCAGCGTTGCTTTGTGCTCAGTGAATCTTGTTGTTTTCTCACAGATGCATACAAATCGCCTCAGAGCCCCTACTACCAGCTACCTCCTAAAGTTCAGCATTACACATCTGGCCAGCTGCTGCTCGGCCCCATTCCCACAGGCCTGCAGACTCTACTGGGTACAAAAACCTTTCCTTTTGAAACCTGATCTGGTATTATGAGATGTCGATATTGTAAACCTAAATATGCCTATCTGTACACCGTTTTAAAGAGGTCTGGATTAATAGACTCACTCTAATACTGTAAAAATAACATCCAATAAGTTCTTTAGATATATTTATTAGTTTCTGGCTGTATATGGGTAAGGCTCATGAAAACTACTCCAGGGTATAAGTACGGGTCCAATGGCTGTAAATCCATTCATAGTGGGAATATATTGATTATTCTAGTCTCTTTTGAAAGGGCATGACCACAGCTACTCAGGCATGTACACTTGTGTGGGGAAATATTGGTGACAGACCCATAAAAGTGTGTGTGTGTGTGTGTGTGTGTGTGTGTGTGTGTGTGTGTACACTGATCTTTGCACTGACACTGTGCCAGTGCAGTCTGTCTAGGCGTATTCCACAGCTGCATGAAGTGTGTAGTGTTAGTGTACGAGCTTACATCACTGTAGGTGTACTACTGTCTTGCTATGAATTGCATGGAAAAGAAAGAAAAAAGGAGGGGGGGCACCATTTAATTTTTACACCCTGTTTAACTGTAACCAGGTACAGGTCTAAAGTAAACTTACAGCTGATGTCAGTATAATCTAGGTATCCCTAATGAAGTGGGGCCGGTGGTGTTGTGGTTAGGGTGCTGGGCTCATGTTCAGGAGGCCATGGGTTTGAATCCTCATTAGACCCCCACCGTGGTAAGACCCCTGGGCAAAGTCTTAACCACAAGTGTGCCTCTGTCCACCCAGAAAAATCCTGAACAGGGTAACCTGTGATGGACTAGGGTCCTATCCAGGAGGATTTGAACTCCTAGTCGCGTCACGCTGCAGAAACCGGGATAAGCTCCGGCTGTGGTGAGTCACTAGGCTCGGGTATAACAGCCCAGCAGGCTTACCCTTACCTAATAAAGTGGCCACGTGTATTTTTCTTGTTTGTGTAGTTTTGTTTTACCAGCAGTGAAAGATCTGTGAGTTATTGATCTTTCCTTTAACAGATAACTTTAAAGTCCAGTACATGCAGTTTTTGAGCTATACGAAGACCCCACAGTACCAGACCCATCTCCAGCAAGCTCTGGAGCGGGAGAGGGTACAGTACTGCACTCCTCCACAGCATATTTATACACATGAATATATTTATAAACAGTAAATATAAATACCATCCTCTCCTTCCTCACAGCTCCGACACACTGAACTGTCAGGTCAAGCCCAGAGACTGATGAACGCCTGTCATTCTCACAAGGAGAGGATCCGTGACCTTTTTCAGGCCAAACTCGAGGAGGTAAGAAGAGGAGAACCACGTGAAATAAAAAAAAAACATGAACACCTAAAATCTCAACACAACAAGTTCCCAGCTCATTTATAGGACCGAGCTGATGAGTGCTGATGATGTAATTCTCTTGCAGCTGGGTGTAAAGGCAGTGACGGTAGAGGACCTGGTGCAGGCTCAGAAAGAGATCATGGCCCATAATATGCAGCTGAAAGAGCAGACCAAGCAGCTGGAGAGAGACATGGCTGAGCTTAAAGACCAGAGCCTGTTACTGGTGAGTCCCGGTGACGTTTAACAGAAGGGAGCTGTGTTTTGTCTCTGTTTTAAAGCCTCCTGCTCTGGCTGCTTTGTTGTATTCAGTACTGTTTATTAGTGAAAGCTGTCTCCGTTCCCATGCAGCTGAAGGCTCGCTGTGAGGAGCTGAAACTGGACTGGGGCTCTCTGTGTCTTGAGACCTTGTTGAAGGAAAAAGCCGCTCTGCGTAGACAGATCTCTGAGAAACAGCGCCACTGCCTAGAGCTTCAGGTAGCTCTGATTTTCAGAGTGCGCATGCTGTTCACTCACGCTCGCTAATCAGTTCCATAACAGAATGGATTCAATCAGTAGATTCCCTTTACTTGAAATAAAGTGCACGTATGAATTGCTTTCAGTGTCGTTATTTTATTCCTCGACAGATCAGCATTGTGGAGCTGGAGAAAAGCCAAAGGCAGCAGGAGCTCCTACAGCTCAAGTCCTCCTACAGCCCGTGTAAAGATTCCCCATACCGAAAGGGCGTCCCAAGTCTCGAGCCCCGTCCCCCACTCGACACTAACACCCCCAAACTGGCTGAACTGAATGGCCTTAGCCCCGAGCTGTCCATCAACGGCACGGCGTCTCCAGGCTACGAGCGCGGCGGCCTCAGCAGCTCCTTCAATGGCAAGAATGAACTCCTCTCCCACTACCTGCCCATCTCCCCCGAACATGAGATTGTGCCACCCACTCCAGAGCCTCGTAGCAGGTCTGTGGGGCAGCCCCTGCCCGACTACACGCGCTTTTCCCCAGCTAAGATAGCCCTACGCAGGCACCTCAACCAGGACTCCTCGATAGGCCAGGCCAGATCTCTCAGCGCTCTCCACAGGTCAGATCACTGGGGTTGTAACTGTCAGAGCTGTGAGTCCATTATCAGGCTTAATGTCCCGTCCTTTCTTTTCAGGGGTGACGTCGGTGTGGTGTCGTCTCCAACCCAGAAACAGGGCGGCACTTCACCAAGCGCAGCTGAAAATCAGCAAGCAAACACACCCAAGAGTACAGAAAGGGTAAGAGTGTGGGCGAGTGAGCGGATGAGGGTGTGTGTAAGGGTGAGAGAATGCGCGTGTGTTGTTGAATGCGTGTGTGGTTTTTGCGAGCAGGTGAGTGCGAGTGTGTGTGTGTGCAAAAGTGATCATATGTGTGAAAATGAGAGAGAGCGACAGCAAGGGTGAGTGTGAGCACGTTTGAGTGTGGCTACGAGCTCGTGTGTGTATTTAAGACTGCATTATTTGAGTAATTCATGCTCTAGTCACTGTTGTGTATTAGAGGGACTGATGGGAAAGAAAGCAGGTGGTGTGAATGTCGACGATGTTGTAAACACGGAGATCACTGTAGATGCTTCTTCATTCATCCTCATCTCCTCCGTAATGTTTTAACCCTGTGAATGAAACATCTAAAACAACCTCTAAAGCTGCATGAGATCACTCGCAGGACATTTCTGACATCACGACTGTGCATGATGTAACCAGGTGTGAATTCCCATCACAGCTGGTCACCAAAGATCCATTTATAATGCCAGGTGTGAACAGCTGTGCTCGTAGCTCTCCACTCACGAGCTGATTATCCAGAACGCTTGTTATTACCATTGAGATGGAACGGGCTCATGGTTCCAGAATCACTGACTGGAACTGAGCCAGTATGAACCAGCACGCATTGCTAGGAGTTTTCACCTAACCATGTTCAGAACATCAGACCGCTTTTCTTCAGTAAAAATGGCGGATGCTGTGATTAATGTGACTGTAGAATGAGTTACACAAGTGTTTTGAACTGTTTATTATCTCCTGGAAGCCCTGCCCCCTTTCCCCAGCATCTTGCATTAGTATCCTAATCTCTGGTCTGAATGACATGGCGACGCGCATATACGACAATTTCGGGGCACTGAAACAAAATCTGTGTATTTTTGACGTGTATTAATTTGCAAGTATATGTATAGTTAGCGTCATATTTTACCTTTTACTTATAATTACATTTTTATAATTATAATGTGCTCCTGCACATGCCTGGTGGTTACGTTAAAACCCCTTGTATACGTGACCTACAGTTTTACCTCATTCACGTGATTTATGAAAGGGTTGAAATGTGCAGGGCTTTTAACAATTAACACAAGAATGCTGTCGTTCATGTTTCAGGTGAATAAGGAAAAGAGCCCAGCTGGACCCGGGGACAGTATAACCAGTCTCCCCATCAGCATCCCTCTCAGCACTGTGCACCCCAGCAAACTTCCTGTCAGCATCCCACTCGCCAGCGTGGTGCTGCCCAGTCGTGCCGAGAGACTGGTGGGTGTCTGGGTGTTAAGTCAGTCGTAATTCTAAAACAGAGGCAGTGTAAACTGGCAAGCATGTGTATTATATATTTCAGTAAAACTAATCTATGACAATATCTGTTGTTAAAAGCAACGTACAGGACCCAAGGCAGAATATTGCCCAGAATGTCACACTGCTTTGCATAGTTATTCCTGTACCATATCTTGCCCATTAAAGTGATGCACGTCCGGTGTCCATTCTAGGTACTTTGAGAGCTGGATGGGATCATACATGTGCACCTGACTGCTATGCAGCCTCATGTGCACTGTGTGTTCTGACTTTTCATTCATACCCAGCATTAACTTTTTCAGCAATTTGTGCTCTTGTGTGGGATCAGACCACACGGGATAGACCTGTGGATATGGAGCTGAATAGACCCAGTTGTCTAGCCATGATAATTTTGCCCTTGTCCAAGTCACTCAGGTTCTCACACGTGCCCATTTTTCCTGCCTCCAACACCTCAACTTTGAGAACTATGTTCACTTGCTGCCTAATACCGTGACCACTGTACACTTAACCTCTCTGGTTTTAAAGTTATGGCTGATTTGTGTGTGTGTGTGTGTGTGTGTGTGTGTGTGTGTGTGTGTGTGTGTGTGTGTGTGTTGTATTTTTGCAGAGGAATACCCCCAGTCCTATGTCCAGTAGGGAGCTGTTAGCAGGGCAAAGCAACAGCAACAAGCAACCTCTGACACCTAACTCAGGTATGTGCTCTTAATCCTGCTGTAGGTATTATTCTGGACTTTGTGTGTGTGCTCGCGTACGTGGTCATTAGTGTTACCCTCTGTTTCAGGCTTGGTGAACGGCTCCCACTCTGCTATATGTGATCAAGACTGCAACTCCATGTCTCCTCCACCCCACAGCAACCCCCTGCTGGGTCTTCAGTCACGTGGGTCAGGCTCCAGCCCTCTACTGAGCACTGGAGGAGTGCTGCAGTATGCAGACAGACCCCCCCGTCTTCCTGATGAAGGCCACCAGCACCACAGCCTTGAATCTGATTCCGAGACTCTTGACAGTGAAGCTCGCCGCCACATGTTCTTCTCTTCCTCATCATCTTCATCGTCATCCTCCTCTTCTGCCGGAGGTTCACGCACACATCATGGTTCTGCCAAGCAGGGAAAGCACCACAGCAGCCACCATCACCACCGCCATCACTCACCAGGCTCTCACGGGTCAGAGGGACGCAAGAGAGGACGCCGCAAACGCAGCTCGTCTAGCCTCATTCCAGCAAGTGGCTCCCCCAAAAAACGATCATTCCCTGGGATGAACTACTCCTCGGGTTCCCCACTTAATATAAACACCATGGTGAGTGGATGAGAGGCTAGACTGAGAACAGAGAATTTCCTTTCATAATTTCTCATTTCTACCCAAATCCTTGACTCTTTACAGCCCCAATTCCAAAAAAAGTTGGACGCTAAACAAAAACAGAATATTCAATTCAATTCAGTTTTATTTGTATAGCGCTTTTTACCATTGACATTGTCACAAAGCAGTTTTACATAGTAAAAGTAATTTAAGGAGGAATCTAAAAATTTTTCTACAACCCTAATGAACAAGCCTGCGGCGACAGTGGCAAGGAAAAACTCCCTCAGTTGGCACAAGGAAGAAACCTTGAGAGGAACCAGGCTCAAGAGGGA
>JBCNYH010000017.1:14435700-14449747 GCA_039654325.1 Tandanus tandanus
TAAAAATACAGGGTGACCCAAATAAACCTCCCGCATTTTAAAGGTAACTTTAATAATTCATATTATTATTTACACACATGAAACTACAGTACAGTTTTTATTCATCGTGTTTTAAAGATGATCCTCCACATGATGGACGTCAATGTTTCTACACACTTGGAGGTGATTTCTGAAGGCTGCCATGGCTTGATGGGTTATGTCTGCTCAACAATAATCTTAAGGGCTTCAAAAGTTTGGGGTCATTAAGTATACACTCATGATTTAATGTAGCACCACAAGGGGCAAGGTCAGGGAAAGCGACCACCCGACATCGCCACGCGATGAGATCACTCGATCCGGAAACATTTCCCTTAGCACTTCCAATGATCTTCAAGTTGTGTGTGCCGTAGCTCCATCTTACTGAAATCACACATCCAGTTCTTCTTCATCAAGGGTTTCAAGCTGTGGCCTTAAACTTTTTAAGCAGATCAATGTAATGGTCAGAAGTTACGGTAACAGTTACACCCTCTCTTTAAAGAAATAAAAATTGTACTGAATGACTGGTGGAGCGAACAGGCGTTCACTGACCTTTCGCATGTTATGGGTACTCGGACACACACATCCTCTGTCTAACCTGAAGACGACGTTAAACTCAATCTAATTAGATCCCGGTGTTAGACCTATTGGAAAGTTCCTGTCTATGTAAATGTAATGACGATCATAATATTACTTTAATACAAGCTCTCAAATGTCGAGTAATCATAACATGAACGATGTATAGCTCACGCCAAAGGGAATAGTAGGAGCGAGCGAGCACTCATGGACTGCAGACAGACAGACACACAGATGACGAAATCAGCGTGTCACAGTACGTTCCTCGTGGCGCACACGAAAGGTAATAGTTTCATGTGTGAATGATAATTTGATTGTTTTTTTTTTTTATATATATACCTTTAAAATATGGGAGGTTTTTTGGGTGACCGTGTCTGTGTTTGGGTAAATTCAGCCACAGGGGGAAAAAAACAAGTGGACCACTTCAAAACAGTGAGTTTCTCAGGTTTTACTATTTATATGTTTATATTTGAGGAACAAACTCTTATATAATTCTATAAATTACAAAAAATAAAGTCACTCGAGAGTACCGTGAAAGACTGGCGGAGAGCACGCCAAACACGTGACAGCTGGGATTAAAACATGAGGAATGTTCCATCATATATTGGTATTTGAACTTATCTGAAGTTTAAACATTGGTATTGTTTTTAAAAGTGAATGAGGTTGATCTCTCTGCATTATTTAAGATCTGAAAACATTTCATTACAGAAAATCACAACTAAAAAAGGTTCTGGGGGAGAATTTATTTAGAGAATTTGGGGGAATGTCAATTAGTTTCTGGCATGAAACTCAAACACGGATCTATAAACAGTAAAACCTGAGAATCTGATTTTTAGATCTTTCATTACATTTCCACTGGATAGATTATTATTCACTACAAACATCTGGCCTGATGAATTTGGGTTACATTGATGAGCACAAATTGTATTTACTAAAAATACATTTAAACACGAGAGAGCTTTTAAAGAGGAACATAGTAATATAAAACATACTATTATCTAATTTATTTTAAAAAATAAATAAATAAATCATTAGTTCTTTGATATTTCTCAATGATGCCTACACATATAAAGTTGAACTTAGTGTTGAAAGTGATTTAATGAAATCAGGTGATTATTTTTTTTTTTCCCTCAGATAAATAAAGATCATGGTGCTGAACACACTTTTGCTCAGAAAGGTGCTAGTATCTCCTTTTAAATGATACACACCAATAATGCTGTGGTGCTCTCTGCAAGTAGGAAAACCATACACACACACAAACGCGCGCCTGATTGGGGAATAAAAACCTTCAAACACTGGTAAAATGTAACATGGCAAAACAAATCTACTGTGCAACTGCCGCATTTTTTAGATGTTTTTGTACTGTGAATGGAAGTAACTCAATGTGTAATTGTATATAATTTTGAATATTTATCATTTTTGTTGTGATTTGTTTTGGTTTTTTTGTGTTTAACGTACTGCATAATTAGTGCAACGTGTGTACATGACAAAAAAAAAACCCCATGGTGCTACAATCTAACTCTGGACTGTGCCTATTTATATTAAGAACATCAAATACGAGACAGGTTCTGGGTGCTTCTTTTAACAGGGACCTCACTCTATGTAGCACCAAGTGGAAAGCAATCAGCCGCAGCATTGATCCGAAGCGTTTTAACCGAATTCTTACTTGATCTGTTCTAGACTTTAAAGTGGGGATGAGTCTCCACTGGTGCTGGCATTTGGCATTCTCACAGCCAAAGCTTTCTGTCCACCCCGCATCGAGTGCTAAAAGCTGTTCTGCAGGGTGAAAATCTTCTTAAGCACACTTTATCGTAGGAGTGGGCGATATGACAATTAAAAAGTATATCAGGAGTCGTCAGAGAATTTCTAGGAAACACAATCAGTATTACGATGTACAGTGAGGGGACGAGCTTTCACTCTCCTGGTTTAGTGCATGTGTACTAGGCATGGAAATCACCAGGGACCGTCCGATACCATATCTCGATACCTCAGTGTCGATTCCAATTATACTGCGATTCTGTTATTCTATAAATATCCTGATTACATGAAAATTAAAATTTCATCACCTTAAACCATATAATAGAAAGGTTGAGTCATCCTTCGAAAGCTTTAAGCCTTGAACAGAGCTGCGCAACTGAGCAGAACATGATGCTGTGCTGCCTGCAAATGTGTGAATACTTTAGAGTGCGCCACCTGTAGGATTATAGAGGAACTGCCACCTCAGATTCACTCATTTCCCAAACCGCTTAATCCTATTAGTGTCAAGAGGAGGCTGGAGCCTATCTCCGCCAACACTGAGTGAAGGCCGGGTACCCCTGAACAGCTCGCCAGACCATTGCAGGGCAACACACAACCATTCACACTTACAGGCAGTTTGGAACGGTCGATTGGCCTAATGTGTGTGCCTGGACTGTGGGAGGAAACTGGAGTACCCAGAGGAAACCCACATAAGCACAGGGAGAACAAGCAAACTGCACAGAAACACCCTCACTGAGCCCGGGACCCGAACCCAGGACCCTCTTGCCACTTTTCCCATCTCCTTTACACTCGCTTGTTTCACATGTGCAGTGTTTTTGGTGGCAGCCCTGTCTAGGTTGAGCTGTAATGTAACAAAAATTTTCCCGTGTACACCCAGTTCCCCAAACTACTTCAACACACACAAGTTCAGGCACCAAAATCTGTTTTTTATTCATCGAAGAGAGTCTGTAACAAAGAGAAAATAAAAATTATAAACAAAACAAGCTATCTAAATATCCCTCTAGCTAATCTAATAAAAGAAAAGATAAAAAAAAATCACATGGCCTCCTTCACTCAACCCATAACCTCAAACTCATAACTCCCTAAATCCCCCAAAATTCCCTTCTTGGACATGACTTATCCACCTCTATAAGTTAAAACGCATCCACCTATAAATAATAATAATAATTTATACCATTAATGATATTATATAAACTGGATATGGTTAGGAATTTAAATATTAGCCCAAAAAAACCTTATCTCTGGTTATTGGTTGTTCCAGTTTAAACCTTCTGCACTGAGACGTCATCCACTTCTACAGCCTTATGGTTCAGTTTTGGTCAAATCTGATCCGATCTGCTTGCCTTTAGTTCCCCCAGGTTCCAGACTTCTCTGTGATGAACCCCCATGTTCATAACACTCTGGATCCTTTTCACTCGCATTTGAGTCAGTAGCTTGTCTAGGCCATGAGAGGCACTCCTGAGATAACAAGGCTGCGTATTTGGGGTTATTGTCCTGCTGAAATGCCCGTCATCAACCCACATTCAGTTTCATGGCCAGTGAGATTCCCGGGAAATGACTCCATGCTCCCACCTCCGTTTGTCCCTGTGGGCAGGGTCTTCTTTGGGTTATACTCACATCCCTTTTTTTTTTTTAACATGATAATTGTTAGAGTTCGATGTTTGTTTTCTGGCTTCTGATTTGTCTAAATGCAAGTTTTAGAATGTGAGGACCTCGGTTCACCGGAGTCTGAGTACGTGTTGTGAAAGCTGGGAAATTGCAGAATACTGGATTTCCCTTATATCCCACAGTTAGAGGTGCCCCTTGTAACACCACCTACCCACCCGCATATAGTAAGGGAGTCTGGTGCGTGTCTTTCAATTTTTTTATGGGGAAATACTCATGTAAAAAAGATTATTGATGTGGACGTGTTAAAGCACCAAAATCTTAGAAAATTCAATTCTTTCCCTGATTTTTTTTCCCCTTAATGTAGTCCTACTTCCTGCCTATCAAGTATTGCTTCCCTAATATACAATTACCCCCAACCACGGAGGGGCGAGAGCAAGCATGTCCTCCGTTACATGTGATGCTGCGCATGCGTATTCAGGGACGGCCTAATACACTGAGGAAAGTGCTATCCACCCCCTAGCATGCATGAGCTCACAGACGCCAATGATTGGCTGGTGAACACTTTAAGTGACAGGTATGTGAGTGTGGGCCATCCTTCCCTCTACAAGAACTCAGCCAACCAGCTTCCACGGACTCCCAGCTGCGGGTGGCTGCATGCATCCACCTGGATTTGAACTTGTGGTGTCCAGGATGATAGTAGCGCACCTTAAAGTCACAATTTAACCTCCGAAATGTTTGGAATTTTGCAACCAATTTCCTTTAAGAAAAAAAAGTGTTTATTATAATTATATTATTAGATATGCTTTGTGTATATAGTAAATTATCTGGAAAAAATATCTAATAAAATGAAGCTAATTTAATTTATCTGTCAAATAATTTCATAAGCCGGCAGCTTTTATTCAGTTTATAATTAAAAAAAAAACATTTCATGAGTTGACACGATGTGACCGTTTGTAATATCGGTTTGGTAGAATCATATCGCCCAGCCCTGCTTTGTTTACGTGTGCCCAGGCTGTTACTGGTGCTGTGGAATCACACACATCGAACTGTCGTGAATCTGTTTCTGCTTAGTCCATAGGAAAACAAACACCTTTCCCAGAACGCTCCAGCAGCTCTCCTAACGTTCCAGAGTGAGCATGTTGTCTGGAGTGAGAAAGAATTCAGATATCTTAGTTCTCGTATGTTTAGAAAAGGGGCCAGTTGCCCAAGTTGAGGTTCACGTCGCTAACCGACGAGAGCTGGTTTCGTAGTTACTTTTGTGTTCTCGCCCTAACTTTATGATGAATGGACTACAGCGGAGATAAATACGAAGTGTATAACGTGATGTTCTCTGTGAAGTGAGGACGTGGTGTACAGCAGCCAGAGAATAGAATAGGATGTTGCCAGCACTGTTTGTATATTACGATGTAGTCATTGTGAACGTTAGCTGTACCAGTTGCCTGTTTGTGTATATGGATAGTGCTTTTATTAAGATTTAAGCTCCTGATAGTTTTAATAGAATTTAGACGAGTGAATAAAGGTGCTCTCCTACACTTTAAACAAGGAAAGTGCAGCTATACATTTCGAAATACAGACGAGATTGATCAACTTCCCATTCAAGGTTTGCTCAGTGTGCTATCTGTGACGTTTGAACTTTATTCCTTTACAGCTTCGAGGGTGAGGAGGAAACTTCTCTTCCTTAAAGCTTCATGTGTGGAAGTGCTTGTGGAATAATTCTTGTTAACGCGACAGTAGGATAGGGTAGTATATATATTTACTCAGGTACATGCAAGATTAGACTTGGACATTTCAAGGCAACTTCAGTCGACACGTGTTTGTACCGTCGGCGTAAACTGTAACGATCCGTTTCGATCCGTAGTCTCAGGAAGATGCCTTACTGGTTTGACGTTGCAGGTCGTCTCCAGTATAAAGGGAAAGATTTCCAATGTGACCCGTCTCCTCAGTGGGTTCAGAGAAACCATGTTCTCTTCTTGCATTCTTCGTAGATTGTGAGGTTTTCTCCCTTTTTCTAATGTCTGCCAGCTTTCTCCATCCACATTGTGTGCACTCTGTACCTGTATTTTCTCTTCACACTAAGTTATAAAGACGATCATAGTTATATGGAAAAGAAAAGTATCTGTTGCATCACTGTCATGTTGAATGACCAAACTTCCACTCTCCACATAGAACAGTAGAGGATGATGGTGCAATAAGTCTTCACCAATGTTCTAATTGCTGTTGTTGGTGCTGGTTCTATTGCTTAATGAAGTGTTTCTAATAAAAAATTAATTTAAGGACTACTTTGCCTCGGTGTGTTTGTGTGTTAATTCATTATTCATCTTTTCTGGTTTGGTATTAAAATAAATTCTTACACACGTCCTGTTTTACAGCATACACCTTGATAGCAAATGATAATTAGTATACTACATGGGAATGGTGCAATCCAACTGGTCCACTATCTAGAGGTTAATACTTCAATAATAGTATGTTTTTCACTGTTTCTATGTAGAGGAGGCCTGGTGGCCTATCAAGAAGGCCATGGGTTCAAGTCCCTGGCCTGGTGAGGGCATTTCCGTGTGGAGTTTGCATGTTCTCCCCATGCTTGCATGGGTCTCTTTAGGGTGCTCTGGTTTCCTTCCACAGTCCAAAGACATGCACATTTGGCTAATTGGCTGTTCCAAATCGCCCCTTGGTGTGAGTGTGTGTACGAATGGCTGTGTATGTTGGCCTATAATGGACTGGCCTAAAATGATACAAGATCCCTGCAACCCTAGTAGGAATAAGCAGTTCAGCGAATGAATATTTCCATGTAGTATATGATTGAACTCTTATAGAAAGTTAAAGGGGTGTTAAAGAACGTCGCCTAGTTAGGTTCAAACACTGGAAACTCCTTTTGATTTGCTAGTTGAAATACTATTTAACAAATCTCGACTAGTATTTTGGACATTCATCATACTCTGTATGTTCACATGACGTTTTGGCAACTAAATTGGGGTAAAAATCACGGCACTGCTCCTTTAAAGAGGAGTGCTCACCTGGGTCCGTCGTGATTTTTTTTTTTTTTAAATGTTAACATGTAAAAAAAAAAGTAATCTTTGAGTGCTTTTTTGTTATTGTAGATGCTCCCCATGTAGTACATACTAAACAATTATTAATCTTAATAATTAGTCTCGGCATCCACCTCTTTTTCAGTGCGTAGAGACACCTCTGTGTCAGTTAGCCTGAGTGGATAATCTTTGAATCAAAACGATGGAACGGTTCATCACAGTCACTTGGAGCAGGCAGCTTCATTATCACACTTTAAAAATAGAAAAATCTGATTATAGTTTGTTTTTCATTGTTTCTGTTTAGTATATACTTGGGCGGCACAGTGGCGTAGTGGCTAGCATGTCCACTTCACAGCAAGAAGGTCATGGGTTCAAGTCCCAGGCTCAGCAAGGGTGTTTTAGTGTGGAGTTGTCATGTTCTCCCTATGGGTTTCTCCCACAGTGCAAAGACATAACTAACTGGCTCTTTCAGTTTACCCCAAGGTGTCAGTATGATCCCTGCTATGGTCTGGTCAGATGTTCTAGGTGTACCCCGATTTTGTGGCAGGTTGGCTGAGATAGTCTCCTGCCTCCCAATGACCAAGTAGGATAAAGCAGTTCAGCGAGTAAGTGATAAACTTTAAGTTTAAAAGCACTGTTACCGAACATGCTTCTGCTCCGCTCACAGAGCAGGCGGTGTTTACCTCAACTGCTCCTCGCTCACTAATTTGCCAAACCACTTAATCCTACTAGGGTTGCGGGGAGGCTGAAGCCTATCTCAGCCAGCCCTGGGCGAAGGTGGGGTACACTTTTACCAGCCTGCCAGACCATTGCAGTAACAAAACACACACAAAACCATTCATACTCACACCTAGGGGCAATTTGGAACAGCTAATTAGCCTAATGTGCATGTCTTTGGACTGTGGGAAGAAACCGGGGTACCTGAAGGAAACCCACACAAGTATGGGGAGGACATGCAAACTCCACACAGAAACAAACCCAGGACCTTCTTGTTGTGAGGCAGACGTGCTAAGCACTACCCCAGCGTGCCGCCCTCATCTACTTCTGTCATAGTTAAAATATGTAACAATAAACTCTATGAATCTTGATTGATTTCTGATGTTCCTGTGTAGTGTATATACTAAAGCAATCATTCTCAGTAGCACGTGAGAGGGTAAAACGTGTAAACTGGGACGACTTATTTGAATAAAATAAAAAAAAGCTAAGCGTGTGAATGTTGGTGTTGATGATGGAGATGTGACGTCGCACAGCATGTAGCACAGACGCTCTGGAGTGTTTTGTGTTGCCGCTGCAGAGCAGCACATACTGTTCATATCTTATCACAGCCGTGGCCAAACATGGGCCGAGACTCTTTGGGAAATCGCCCCTCACCTTTCTGCACGGAGATATCTTTAGAGGGAGTAATATCTTTACTGTAGAAGTGTTTACTAGTCTGTGATTGGACCCAACCTTCTCCTCTTCAATCCAGTTTCATGCTCACTTTTCCTCTTTTTTTAATTCATTTATTTATTTTTGGAACGAATACCCTGTCTGTTTCTCTCAGTGGGCTTTTTTTCCCCCTTTGGGGTCTTTTTCTCATTCTCATTCAGTTTGCCAGAACAAAGACCTTGAACGTCTTCAAAACATTTGCAGCTGTGTGTGTGTTCCGCAGTGTGTGGAGTGCACTCGTACTGAGGCGTAGCTCAGTTCATTTCCAAGTCATCCTGTTGACCAATGGGAAAGCAGAACTCATTTTCTGGATTCACATGCTTTACCTGCGAGTTCGTAGTGCGTTATTGTTCATTACAGCTCACAAGTCACTCACGAGGGATGTGTAGGGGGTTGTAGAAAATTTTTTAAATTCCTCCTTAAATTACTTTTACTATGTAAAGCTGCTTTGTGACAATGTCAACTGTAAAATTCGCTGTACAAATAAAACTGAATTGAATTGAATTAAATTGAACAAGCCCCAGAGCCACCATTTGCAATAACACCACCACATTCAGACCTATCACTAATCTATCAGGGTCGCGGGAAACCTGCAGCCAATCCTAGCTGACTTCAGGAGAGGGCGGGGCTACACCTGAACAGGTCACCAGGCTGTCATAGGACTAACACAGACACAACCAAGAATTCAAGCTCACACCTAGGGGCAATTTAGAGCAACTAGTTAACCTAATATACATGTCTTTGGACTGTCGGAGGAAACCGAACACCCAGAGGAAACCCACTCAAGCACAGGGAGAACATGCAAAGTCCTCACAGAAAGACCTCTGGTGGAGATTCGAACCCAGAACCTTCTCGCTGAGCCACTGTGCAATACAATATCTTAGGAAATACAGTTCCCCCGTGCTCAGTGTCTGGGTCATACCACGTTCACTAAACATCTGTGTGATGTTGATATTCAATGTAACGGACATTAATTTATTTGAATGAATCACAGCATTGTCGGTCCAGCCTGAACAACCTTGTGGTAATGATCTCTTTGTATGCTTGCCAGTTAGTCTATAACACTGATAGTTTAGCTGCCAAATTTAGTCTAAATATGCCATGAATATCCAAAATATGTAAGTCGAGACATTTAGAGCCTGATATGAAGTGGAGGGAAATGGATTGTAAAAAGGAAATCTTGGGCTGAACACTTTTCAGAGGTTGAGATCCTGTTGCAAGCCCCTAACAAACATAATATATCAACCTGATTCATGTCTAGTATCCTTCATAAACCAAATTTCCAGCTTTATTAATGATTATTTCTTGTTTAATAAAACCATTCATACTATTCAGTCTATTTTCTTACATTAGATTCTCACAATCATGACACTGACTCTTTAATTTGTCTGAAATGATGACTAACAGAAGGAGAGGATTTATTCATTCATTCATTTTCTGAACCACTTGATCCTAATTACGGTCGCGGGGAGGCTGGCGTCCATCTCAGCCGAATCTGGGCGAGGGCAGAGTGCACCCTGGACAGCTCGCCAGGCCATCGCAGGGCAGAAACACGCTGACGGCAATACAGCCTACTCTTTAGGAAAGTCAGCAATGGTTCTTTTACATTCCTCTCACCACAGACAGTGAGAGACACAGCTGGCCTTTGATAACCCAGTTAGCTGCACTGGGGGGGCAGCAGTGACAACTGTGATTGGGGGGGTATAATAAGAACATTTCTTTATTAGGAATCTCATTCATGCAGTTTTCTAATCAGTCAATTACGTGGCAGCAGCAGCTTTAGAGTTCCCACTTAATGGTGCAAAAAACATTCAGTAACAATTCTTTGGGTGGAAGCATCTTGTTAATAAGAGAGATCAGAGGAAAGTGATTTGAGCTGAGAAGATGTCTCGAGCAACTCAAATAGTCCAATATAATAAAAATAATTCCAACCGCGGTGACCAGATAACATTGAACCCTAAGGTGGATGATCTACAACAGTCAGTGACCACATCAGGTTCGACTCCTTCCAGCCAAGAAGAAATCTGAGGCTATCATGAGCACAGACTGGAAAAAGAAAAGGTGACACCCCCGCCCCCCATATTGTGCACATTGTGTTGCTGTTCTGCGTAGCGTGTTTGTAAAGAGTGAATATTTGAGTTCTTGGTAGTGCAGACCTCTCGCCTTATTCTCCTCTGATCTCTCAGACTGCTCACAGCATGGTTTCTGTTTTTCTGTATAAACTCGAGTGTTACAGGTGTACCTAAAAAAGAGGACAGTGGGTGTATGTCAGAAATCACGTGATATATTTAGAGCAGACTTGTGAATATCCAGAACCTCATGACTTTTGAACCAGTTAACGTTAAATCATGACTCGTCTTTTCTTTGATTCTCTGAAAGGTTCTGAGCGTTCTTCATCCGAATAACTCAGTGTCAACAAATTTGTGATTTGTCAAACAGGAAGTCATCTTGAACACAAATGAACTTGACTTCAAAGTTACCAAACACCAAACCTGTCACAGCGGAGAACCATACTTAAGGAACCATCAACTTAATTTTGGATGGGCTGTCCATCTGTCCGTCCACCAGTGTCTGTATGCATCACAATACTGATTGGCTGCTCGCTCTTTGCCAGGAACTCAATGTATGTCGACATCCATGAATGGTATACCAATAGTTTTTCATTTCATTTCTTTTACCAAAATGCTTTATGCCTTATTAGGGACACGGAGAGGCTGGACCACCAGAGAGCCAACACACACTCAACCATTCCCACTCACAATCGGGGGCAGCCATAGAGAAGCAGCTTTGGGACCTAAAGGTCACTGGTTCAATCCCCAAACCAGCAGGAAAAATGTGTGGCAGTGGGGGAGTGAGCTGCATCTTCCCTTCCTCCACCTTCATGGCTGAAGTGCCCCCACTTGCTTAACCCCCAACTGCTCTCCGGGCGCCCCAATGTGTGTGGCATCCCACTTCTCCAAGTGTGTGTGCTCACTTTGGATGGGTTAAATGCAGAGGCAATAATTTCCCGTGTGGGATTAATACAGTATATCAGAATCAAGATAGGGGCAGTTTGGAACAGCCAGTTGGCCTAATGCGCATGTCTTTGGATTGTGGGAGGAAACCAGAGTACTTGGAGGAAACCCATGCAAGCACGGGGAGAACATGCGAACTCTATCATGCCAACGCCCTCTCCGAGCCCGGGAGTTGGACCCAGGACCTTCCTGCTGTGAGGTGGACCACTACGCCACCGTGCCGCCCTAAGATAGTTTTTGCTCGTGAAAACTTTAAAGTTGTTGGGGTTTTTTTTCATTTTGTTTTTTGCAGGAACGTCTAAAAGAGGGCTTCACGGTGGTGTAGTGGTTAGCACATCCGCCTCACAGCAAGAAGGTCCAGGGTTCAAGTCCTGGGCTTGTTGAGGGTGTTTCTGTCTGGAATTTGCATGTTCTCTCCATGCTTGCATTGGTTTCCCCTGGGTACTCTGGTTTCCTCCCACAGTCCATTGACATGCACATTAGGCTAACTAATTCATTCATTTTCTGAACTGCTTAATCCTAAAGAGGGTTGCGGGGAGGCTGGGGTCCATCTCAGCCGACACTGGGCGAGAGCAGAGTACACCCTGGACAGCTCGCCAGGCCACCGCAGGGCAGAAACACGCTGACGGTAATGCAGACTAGTACAACAACAATGGTTCTTTTACATTCCTCTCACCACAGGTGCTGCATGGGCGGACAGTAGTGACATCCTGGCGATAGTGGGGCTTGAACTCCCGACCTTATGTAAATGCTTTGATGAGTATTTTTGGCGATGCTTCTACAGGTTGGGATTAAACTGTATTCGTACAGCCGGTGTGAGTACAGTGATCCATTGTCTGTCTGAACTTGCTTTATCTTTGTCTGGTAGGATATTATAGCGTTCCTCCACATTCACACCATCTGCTTCAACCCCCTGAACAAAAGGCACACATTAAATTCCCTCCATTCAAGGACATGTTAGTGTGAAGATATTTTGGCAGGCTGTTTCCTTCAGGAATGCAGATGTTGTGTATAAAGCTGCTTCTCCTTTGTTGAACGTTTCCCAAACAAGGACTTGACACGGTTGTGACTAAAAGGAAATGGGTGTGAAGATGTGCTTTTGGCTGTTGTTGCTTCTGCCACCAACGGTGGTCACAAGGCCACTTGGTAATACTGAGACCGAGCTTAACCCGGGTGAAGACTTCGTACCACTCCAGTCACAGTCAGGTCAGTCACCTCCGAAACTCTTCTGAGCTCCTATGTTTTCTTTAGATTACAGAAATCCAGCCCGGTGGAAATTCTGATACTGTTTACAGGGGCACTTAGCACAGCACTAGTATGTATGGTATGGTATTAAATTAGCTGCCTCTGTGCATCTCTATCTCTGATTAACATACTGTAGACACGTTTACAGGACAAAACCAACATGAAAGAGAAGAACACGTGCCCTCTGGAGGACCTGCCAGTACACTTTCTCCCATGCAGCACCTTTTGGAGGACATGCCATGTGTTGAGGAGAAGCAGCATCTCTCTGGTGCACTACAGGAGGTCCTCCAAAGTGGCTGGGATACAGACGGAGATCTGGTGAAGCAGGATTTAACTCGGTTTGGATTTTGTTCACATTATGATGCTGTGCAATATTCCCAGTTTTCATCTTTAATAAAACAGATAATGCAGAAAGAGAGGAATAGTTCTCTTTCAGAATGTTTGCTCAGCACAAAAGGTACCGGTGCTTTCATTTAATACTCCTGTATTTAATGATATATATTTAAATATTTAAATGGATATTTACATATACATTTATAGCAATGAACGTATCTGGTTGAATACTTCTTTTTATTTATTTGATTTATTTTTTTATAGAACACTGGGATGTTGAGGATGATGGGACTTTTACTTTGACCCTACACTTTACAAAGCCTGGGAAGTGTTATCAACAAACCACATCGACTTCCATGATGCTCCTGTTTTTCATCGACTCCTTCAATACAGAGGAGTTAAAGATCAAATTTAGCAGTCAAGTCCTTCAGCCAAGTGACCAGGTAATAATAATAATAATAATAATAATAATAATAATAATAATAATAATAGTCAATAAATAAATACATAATAATAATACTAATTAATAAATGTTAATAATAATAATAATAATCAATAATTATTACCACTTAACAGCAGAGGCTGCACCGATCCGCCTGTCGATCTCCCGTTCCATCTTTCCCTCACTCGTGAACAAGACCCCAGATACTTGAACTCCTCCACTTGGGGCAGGACCTCATTCCAGACCCGGAGGGTGCGTTCCACACTTTTCCAGCTGAGAACCATGGCCTCGTACTTGGAGGTGCTGATTCTCATCCCGGCCGCTTCGCACTCAGCTGCGAATCGCTCCAATGAGAGCTGGAGGTCCTGGTTCGATGAAGCTAAAAGGATAACATCATCTGCAAAAAGCAGAGATGAGATCCTATGGCCACCAAACCATTACCCCTCAACACCTCGGCTGTGCCTAGAAATTCTGTCCATAAAAATTATGAACAGAACTGATGACAAAGGACAGCCTTGGCGGAGTCCAACCCCCACCGGAAACAAATTCGACCTGTTGTTACCAATGCGGACCAAGCTCTGGCTCCGGTGGTACAGAGACCT